>OX940976.1:75008780-75561280 GCA_954871275.1 Leptopterna dolabrata | reverse complement strand
AAAATTTCATTCGTTTATTGAAAAGGACAAAAATACAAAGTAAAGAGCATTGCGGTACAAGTCAATAAAGATACAAAAAGAACATCTACAAATAATTCATAAAAAATATTTAAATTACAAAAATTACACATTAAAAATACAGTAGAGGGGAAAGGTATGTTCTGGCACAGGGGCCACCCTGCAAGACATGTGATACTAAACCCGCACGACACCGACGATCGCGGCTGCGGGCTTGAAAAAAATTTTAACTTTCAGCGCGGTTCGTCCTCGCCTTGCCGCACGCCGCTCAGTGGTAAATGGGTCGGTTGGGGTACACTCCCCCCTTCTGCCCACCGATAATCCCTTGTGGGTATGGCCTTAATTAATTTAATAAATAAAAATCGGCACGGGTGTTATGCTTTGTCCAATTGGCAGGAATATTTCCCGTCATTGCGTTTTTCTGTGAGATTGAGCGTCACAAAGCCATAGTCCAACTTCCAACAATTATCGCACAAGTCGGAAAATTCAGAAAGAGTCATATCGCTCCCTACGTAGTCGTTGTATATATTTTTCAGATAGTGTTTGTTCTGTGGGAACACGAAAACCATATTAACGTTATTTCGAATCACTTGCCGATCGACCAAGTTGTAGCACTGAGACAGATAAATACAAGAAATGTTCTTATGACGACCTTTCATGAAATAATTTTTTATTTCTTTTTGGTTTTCGAGGAGGCAGTCATCAAAAACTACCAGTGAATTAGGGTTGCAATCATCAACGGACACTACGTCTTCACACCTATCGAAGGTGAAACATATTTGACGTCCTAAATCACGTTCAACCCCTGCGAATCGTTCTAATAATTTTCTATACAATGGTTGATCCAAGGATTTACTGAAAATGTACAAATAATCGTAATTTAACCAATCCTTGTAGATGAAGTTCAGCAGTAGAGTTGTCTTCCCACAGTTGGTCGAGCCCACAATGATTGCTCTTAAAAGATCGGTGAATTTTTTCTCATTATGGCGGTGTTCCAAGTCTCCACCATCGTATGCGGTGACCACGTACTTTTTTTGCTTTTTCTTGAATCTATTCATCCTTCTTAAAAAACGGTTTTCATAATTTCCCTTCTATAAAATGAACCTACAATGTCATCACCATAGATTGCTCTGAGTTTGTAAGTAATCGGTTGAGCCAGTGAAATTTTATCGACTAGGAAGATCTCCTTAGACCAATTGCTTTCATATTTATTACCAAACGCTTTTTTGGCTCGAGTGATTCTCACACGGTCTCCGATTTTTATGTCAGAATTTTCAAGCTGTGGGAGAGGTGTTTTAGGAGCCAACCTCTTCAATATGATCTCCTCGTCGTTTTTAGTTACGTCAGCAGGCCTCATCTTGATCGTTCTATGTACATCATCTTCGTTATACTCCCTTACCAGATCCTGCAAAATATCGATCCACCGAAAATTCTGATTGGTGTAAAAATGGAGTTTCATTTTACCATTCAGTGTTCTGTTCCAACGTTCCACCAAACTCGATTTCTCCATATTTTCAGTGTGATACATTTTGATGCCGTATTTATTGAGAACCTCCTTGAAAATTTTGTTTCTAAATTCTAAGCCTTTGTCGCTATGTAAAAGATTAGGGGGATTGTGACCAATTTGTTTCGCTCTACGGATGATTTTCTCAAAAGCTTTTGCTACTGTCTGACCGTCTTTCTTCTTCAGTGGTTCACTCCAAGCATATTTTGAAAAAGAGTCGACCACATTGAGCATGTATTTGTATCCGTCATTTTCGTCAGAGTAATTAGACATTACAATCAAATCAGCGGCCCACATATCATCAATTCCTAAGGTTACGATCCTTCGTTTTGTAAATTTTTTCACCACTGGTTTGTACAGTTCCAACGCTTCGGTCATTCTATCAACGCCTCGTGATTCGAATTTCCAACAACTCTCGAGGAATTTACTTTTTCTTGATTTACACGTTTTACATTGAGCTGTAAGTCTCCAAGAACCATTCTTAGACTGAACCTCAGCAATGTTAATATTTTTGGTTTTTTTCTTACATTTACAACAGTAAATGAGTGTTTCAGGGGCCATCTTCGATCAACTTTAAATACGCAACTAGATTTTCGTTCCCAATATTGAGTTCTTTTCCTTCTTCGTTTTTGATTTCCAGTTCTATTGTTTGAATAGATTTGATACTCTAATTTATCGGCATGAAAAGCACTCGAGTCGGTTTGACATCTAGGACTGAACCAAATCGTTGGTCATTCGGACAAAACATGAACAATAGATCCGTTTCTTGATGAGAGTGGGGTAGCTCATCATGATTGGTAATTGTTGGCTTCACAAGATTACAATGAATTTCTATAACACTGTACGGAATCAATTTGGGTAGGAACGGGGCCAGGTGGATTCGATCCTGAAGAAAATAAGGTGATTTTGTTGGTGCAAATCCTAACAAATGACCAATATTCATAGAATCATCACTGGAATCAGGGAATAAATTTATGTCTACAGGTAGTTTCAATTCAACTTTTTGAGTAAAGGGGTCAATACGAATAAAATAAAAACGTTCCTCCTCTTGTTTAATAGCTTCTGGAAAATTATGTTTCACATGGTCCTTGATAACCTTCTCAATTAGCTCGATAGAATAGTCCCCACTTGAGATGATACACTTTCGGATATCCCCGTACGCAAATTAGACTCTATCATTCACACGAAGAATAAAGTGTATTGTTTTTGGAATATTTTGTACATAATGCTTTCCGTAAAGTCCAACCACTCCAATCGAATAATTTTTCTTCGAGTCCAAATGTAAAGGATGTTCTAGATGTAACTCTAGTTTCTTGTTTGCAGGCCCACTTATTTTGAACATCATGATTTTTTCTTGTATCATATCATCAGTGGCAAAAAAAATTTTTCATCCTCTTTTTTTTTTTTTTTTTTTTTTTGTCTACTGGATAGCCACATCAATGATTTTTTCTTTTATAACATTATTAATCAAATCATACGATAAGGTAGCATGGGATACAATGACAACATACATAACAGTGTTTTCGGGTACGGCAGGTGTGAAATCCACGCTGATTCGGATATTGGATCGTGCATTTGAAATGCTATCTGGTTGTTTACTGGTGTCTATTACGAAAACACATTTTCTCTTCATGAATGTTGAGGGATCGTACAACATGTGCTCATTATTTGAGTAAACGTTTTTAAAATCTCTATACATTTCATAAACGATGGAATAATTTCCTTCATTGATACTTAAATTTTGCAACTCCTCTGGATAAATCTGATCGTTTATGTAGATTCGGATATTTTTAACATTTGCTGATGTGAAATGCGACGAATTATTCACCTGGTCTGCGGTTGTTTGGAAAGCCACCAACACAAATGTGGGGCTCTGTACATTTCTAAATATATTAGTCACGTCAAAACTGCAACTATTTCCAGTCAGGCCTGTTTTTTGAATGCATTGCCAACGTCTGAAGTGGAAATTCAATGTTTGCAGATCAGACAACTCTTTCACGAGAGAGATCTTTGAAGTGGGCTTGAATTCAATCAATGGTACTCGAATAATGAACTCTGTGATGACCACTTTACCTTCACCCGGTAACGTGGTATCATCTGGTACTGACCAACCTTGATCTTGCTTCATGGTTTTCCACCGGTATACAGTATGAGCGTCAGTGTCCCTAATGAATGAAATGACGAATCCTCCTTTATAAATGGGGATTTTAACGTCTTCGAAAAACCCTAAACCCAAATGAGACAGGTTCCCGCACACGTCGAAATTTTTGGCGCTACCATCGCACCTCGATATGAAACCGCAATTCTTAAGCATATTTTGGTCAGAACTCTCATAGGATACGATGCTTTTAACGGTGCTAGTGACGCCAGGATATTCAACTTCATCGAGTAAATAGTTGTGCTTTTTGACCTCGATCCTCGAAAAGAGGTACGGAACGAAGTTGTCTATCAATTTAACGTTAGCGTTAGTTGTATAATTCGTACCATCGGCTTTTTGTAATGTTCCAGAGATGTAGAACTGAAACTTGGACATTGAAAAGCTGTCACCATAATCAATGTTAAAATCTGTTCTCTTGTTTGGAGCATTCAAGTTCAGAGTACTGGTCGGATAAAAATGCTTGAACTCGGAACACTCAATTTTCCCCATATACTTTTGATATATTGCTGCCATTGCTGCATTCCGTTTTAGTATAATATTTTAGTATACTCTTATAATATAAAAAAAATTAAAACATTCCACCCCAAAAATATTTGTTGGTGTCTAGGTATCGTAGTACATTTTCCAGAGACTCGTTCTTGTCAGAGAGCAAGTACAAAACTGCAAGACACAAGTGCCCGCATATTGGAGGGTCATCATAGGTTTGAATCCTATTCTCGTTGTAATACAGTTCATTGTCTCCAAGATATTTTACCAGTTCCAATGGAGGTTTAGCATCTCCATACGAATCGAAATAATATTTTTTTGCTTTGTTTTTATAATAACAAATCCAGTGTGAACCCCGCGTTGTTGAGTCTCCCAGATTAACCACCCCGCATTCGATCATGTTAGGGGTAGGAGGTAGTGAATCACGCATAAACACTCCTCTAAAATTCTTAATCTTCAGTTTTGATAAGGCTATGTGATTAACATCGATACTGTTACACGCGTGGAACTTTTTTTTTTTTTTGGTGAGCTTACTCGTCCTCCGCTCTTATTCTCCATTACTTTCTTATGTCGTACAAATTCGGCCAACTTTTTCTCCCGATCTTTATAATCAATAACGGAATTAGCCATGGTAGAAGCCCCGCCAAGAAAAGCTCCAAGTGCGGTCAAACCGGCAAATACGAGAGGCAAGAACCCTCCATGATAATTTTCTTTCAACTGATTGCCCGATAAACTCAATCTATATCCTTTTCTCAAAGTTCGGGCCTTCCTGATATCATTCGCTTGTTGTACGGTCACGGCTATAGTATCTTGCCCACCGGTTCGTCTTAATTGCTCGTAAGTAAGTTGGATAGTTACCCCATTTTCCTTTTTGAAAGCAGCTCGCAATTTCGATCGTTGCCCCTCGCTCAAAGTTACATTCAATGGCATGAGACTCATCATGTATCTTCTCTTATATATATATATATATATATATATATATATATATATATATATATATATATATATATATGTTAGAATTTCAATTTTGGCTCTACAATACCCATTCCAAGAGCGTGTTTTACTTTCATTGCTGCTGCAGTGTTGAATGCCCAAAAACGTTCATTCATATCGGCATCGTTGGATTTGAACCGTTTCCAAGCCTTTTCTTGTAGCACCTTATCGGCCACATGTCTTTCTGTCGTCTTTTGGTGATCTCTGTAGAAAATATCGTGTTGTTTAGCGGCTTCATCAAGCTTATTCGCTCCAACATCACCTCTTTTCAACCGTTCATCTAGATGAGTACCTGGGCCCAGAAAATTATACCCTGGAGCATGCATTTCGAAAGGAATATTCTTCAATATGGTGTTGAATAAACCCGAACCAATTTTTTCATCTTTCAAAAACTTTGATGTCATGCAAAGAATGATGCGAATCATGTACTCCATTGCTTTTGGAGTGTCTATAATCAGTTCCAGTTTATTATAGAAGAAATTGAGAATAGCCAGTTTTTCGTTCCGAAAGTTGTTGTTTCCCGCTTGCTCTTGGGCAGAAATGTATTGCATTCGTGTGAGTAATTCGTTCAAGTTATTGATGTACTTGTACTCAATATTTTTATCATTATATTCTAAAACCCCAGACCCAGTAACCTCTCTAGGAGTATCTTTTTCCTTACTGGTCTTTTTGGTCGTGAATTCTTTCCATATCGGCTCGACGAGTGACATCCATTTATCTCCTCTACTAGATTTAGGTTTGTTAACGGAACTGT
Source organism: Leptopterna dolabrata (assembly GCA_954871275.1). Taxonomy (NCBI): domain Eukaryota; kingdom Metazoa; phylum Arthropoda; class Insecta; order Hemiptera; family Miridae; genus Leptopterna; species Leptopterna dolabrata. Next base: position 75,555,367 of record OX940976.1, on the reverse strand, counting down.
TATTATTCTGATACATAGAGTCCCCGCGGTCGACCATAGCGCATCCATGGGCCCCTCCATGGTCGAATCCCGAATTGCTCAACGGATATCGACCAAATTCGGCACGAATATCTAGTAGGCTCCCAAGTTGGGCAACGTCGGAATTTTTCGGTCCCCTTCACCATAGCGGAACTATGGTCGACCATGGTCAACTCCTGAATGGCTGGACGGATATCGACCAAATTTGGCACGAATATCCAGTAGGCTCCCAAGTTGGGCAACGTCGGAATTTTTCGGTCCCCTTCACCATAGCGGAACTATGGTCGACCATGGTCAACTCCTGAATGGCTGGACGGATATCGACCAAATTTGGCACGAATATCCAGTAGGCTCCCAAGTTGTGCAACGTCGCATTTTTAATTCCCTCACCATAGCGGAACTATGGTCGACCATGGTCAACTTCGTTAATTGAAATGGTAACCCCTATTTTTTATCGCGTATTCGTAATGTACGTGAAATTCTATCTACGATCGACCCTTCGGACTACCCCCGCGGTCGACCATAGCGCATCCATGGGCCCCTCCATGGTCGAATCCCGAATTGCTCAACGGATATCGACCAAATTTGGCACGAATATCCAGTAGGCTCCCAAGTTGGGCAACGTCGGAATTTTTCGGTCCCCTTCACCATAGCGGAACTATGGTCGACCATGGTCAACTCCTGAATGGCTGGACGGATATCGACCAAATTTGGCACGAATATCCAGTAGGCTCCCAAGTTGTGCAACGTCGCATTTTTAATTCCCTCACCATAGCGGAACTATGGTCGACCATGGTCAACTCCTGAATGGCTCGACGGATATCGACCAAATTTGGCACGAATATCCAGTAGGCTCCCAAGATGGGCAACGTCGGAATTTTTCGGTCCCCTTCACCATAGCGGAACTATGGTCGACCATGGTCAACTCCTGAATGGCTGGACGGATATCGACAAAATTTGGCACGAATATCCAGTAGGCTCCCAAGTTGTGCAACGTCGCATTTTTAATTCCCTCACCATAGCGGAACTATGGTCGACCATGGTCAACTTCGTTAATTGAAATGGTAACCCCTATTTTTTATCGCGTATTCGTAATCTACGTGAAATTCTATCTACGATCGACCCTTCGGACTACCCCCGCGGTCGACCATAGCGCATCCATGGGCTCCTCCATGGTCGAATCCCGAATTGCTCAACGGATATCGACCAAATTTGGCACCAATATCCGGTAGCCTCCTAAGTTGAACGTAGGCGCATTTTTAATTCCCTGATCATAGCGGAAATATGGTCGACCATGGTCAACTCCTGAATGGCTCGACGGATATCGACCAAATTTGGCACGAATATCCAGTAGGCTCCCAAGTTGGGCAACGTCGGAATTTTTCGGTCCCCTACACCATAGCGGAAATATGGTCGACCATGGTCAACTCCTGAATGGCTCGACGGATATCGACCAAATTTGGCACCAATATCCAGTGGGCTCCCAAGTTGTGCAACAACGGAATTAAGTACGATACTGCGTACAGCGAATCTCGGATAGCGAGCGAAGCGAGCGGTCATGCTAGTATTATTATAAAAACGAATCTCTGTGAGTCTGTCTGTCTGTCTGTCCGTCTTCCCACGGCCTAACGGCTCGACGGATATCGACCAAATTTGGCACGAATATCCTGTAGGCTCCCAAGTTGTGCAACGTCGCATTTTTAATTCCCTGACCATAGCGGAACTATGGTCGACCATGGTCAACTCCTGAATGGCTTGACGGATATCGACCAAATTTGGCACGAATATCCAGTAGGCTCCCAAGTTGTGCGACGTCGCATTTTTAATTCCCTGACCATAGCGGAACTATGGTCGACCATGGTCAACTTCGTTAATTGAAATGGTAACCCCTATTTTTTATCGCGTATTCGTAATCTACGTGAAATTCTATCTACGATCGACCCTTCGGACTACCCCCGCGGTCGACCATAGCGCATCCATGGGGCCCTCCATGGTCGAATCCCGAATTGCTCAACGGATATCGACCAAATTTGGCACGAATATCCAGTAGGCTCCCAAGTTGTGCAACGTCGCATTTTCAATTCCCTGACCATAGCGGAACTATGGTCGACCATGGTCAACTTCGTTAATTGAAATGGTAACCCCTATTTGTTATCGCGTATTCGTAATCTACGTGAAATTCTATCTACGATCGACCCTTTGGACTACCCCCGCGGTCGACCATAGCGCATCCATGGGCCCCTCCATGGTCGAATCCCGAAATTGCTCAATGGATATCGACCAAATTTGGCACGAATATCCAGTAGGCTCCCAAGTTGTGCAACGTCGCATTTTCAATTCCCTGACCATAGCGGAACTATGGTCGACCATGGTCAACTTCGTTAATTGAAATGGTAACCCCTATTTGTTATCGCGTATTCGTAATCTACGTGAAATTCTATCTACGATCGACCCTTCGGACTACCCCCACGGTCGACCATAGCGCATCCATGGGCCCCTCCATGGTCGAATCCCGAATTGCTCAACGGATATCGACCAAATTTGGCACCAATATCCGGTAGCCTCCCAAGTTGAACGTAGGCGCATTTTTAATTCCCTGACCATAGCGGAAATATGGTCGACCATGGTCAACTCCTGAATGGCTTGACGGATTTTGATAAAATTGGGCACAAATACCCGGTAGGCTATGGGATTTTTCCGTCGTTTGTTGGTTCCACGATACTGCGTACAGCGAATCTCGGATAGCGAGCGAAGCGAGCGGTCAGGCTAGTCATTTATAAATATGCACGAACCAATTTCCAACCGATCGTCTAACAGTATTTCGTACCACCGTTTTGCTTCGGTCACATATTCTGTTTGAGTCATGTTCAACCTTTGTCCAAACTTGCCCCACAATGAGTTTAAACATATTTTTACTACTGCTCTTTTTCCAGGGTTCGGCATAATATCTTCAACACATAAATCCATATCGAGACATTGTTTTACTGCTGTAATGTAATCGTGCACAGTGGTAAAATCGTCTTTCCAAGGGCTCGTTTCCAGCTTGATCTTCATAAAATCTTTGACGTATCCTTTGAAGAGATCATTACTCTTCTCTTTGAAATGCCAAACTTCGTAGATTTCAATTATCTTGTATCCTTTTTCCACAGCTTTGTTTACTTCATCAGTGGTCCAAGTACCTATCAATGCTCGTTCTTCGTCACTATGGTTACACTTATCGCATTTATCGTTAAAACATTGACGACATAGTACAAATATTAGTTTTTCATCTTTGATCGGAAGCACGGGATGATATAAACCCTTTGGAGCTAATATTTTACATTTTATCAACCCATACCATTCTGTTTTATACTCGTTCGGTTTTGAAATTTTTTCTGGATGACCCACCGGATAGTAATCAAAATATTGAACGGTAGGATATAAGCTGCAAACATCGATGTATTTGAGTTTTTCACCCATTACTTTCAGTTTACTGGCATTGGTTCTACCCCCGTAGAAAGCGTCTCTTGGGTTTAGTTGTTCTACTATGTTTGTGTTTCCTTTCCTTGCAGACTTGTAATGTTTGGATTTCACCCATTCACATTCCCACATTTCAACCAAGTGATAACCAGCATCGATAATTTGTTTGCTTCTTTCTTTCGTTTTCTCATACAAGTCGCCCATGGTTTCTTTCTTCACATTATTGATTGTGTCTTCATGAAAACATTGTGGACAACCATGCCAAAAACAACCGTGGTACTGATAGACTGTTTTTGTTGTGCGGTCATACCCATCAACTTTCGCGCCACATATATTTACCTCACCACCATTCAAAGCGTGCTGAACACTGGGGAAACCTCTTAACCATGTTATAGATCCAATGCTAAACTTTTCTTTCCGATCTTCTTTTATAGAAGCTACTGTGTTTGGTTTCAAATATTTAGATCTGTAAATGGACATTCATACACTAGCAATAGTCATATACTGAAAGGGGTCTATATTTGCAATTTCCAGAAACTGTTTTCTCAGCTCCAAACAACCTCTACCTAAAATGTCCACGTCGGATTCGCACTATTCCAAAAGTTCTTTCTGAAAATCAAAAACGTGTTTTTTTCCCTTCACCTTTCGTTCGTGCCATTCCAGAAACGTCTTCCTGTCCGCGGGCTTCATCGTGTTAGCACCATAGAATTCGATGTCAGGGATAGGACCAACGTAATGTTGATTCTTTACTGTGTTGAAATAGTGTGGGAAGTAGCCTTTTTTCAATTCTTTCAAACCAAACGTTTTTGGGAAAGCGGAAAGTGGTGAGGCTACAAAATTGGAACTATCGATAACTCTAATTGTTTTATGAATTTCCAACGACATCAGTTTGTTCCCGGAATAAATTGTGTAAGGCTTCAATGTGTTTTCCACACAATATTTCAATATAAAGTGTGAATCGTATCCTTTGGCATTATGTGCTATGGCTGTGAAACCCGAGTGTTTCTTCGAAATTAACCATTCACAGAATTCTTTGTTCGTTCCAAAGACGTGTTTAGTTCCAGCTGCGTAATTCCAAGCAACAACCAGATTAGCTTCGTGAGTTCCAGTCTCTTGATTCGCTTCGTAATCGAAGAATATGTATTTTTCCGTGTATGTACATTTCTTGAATTTCTTTTCAGAACGACCGTTACAAGTACAGTCACTTGAACAGTGTCCTCCCTTTTGGCTCCTTCGCATCATGAGGCACTTGTGGTCGGCTATTATTTCAAATGTCTCTTTACAATTTCTGCATTTCCCCCAACCACAGTTATGTTGTTTCGAACGTTCGCAAATTTTATTACACTTGAGGCACTTGTAAGAAGCTTTACACACTTCAGAATGGTTATCAGAACGGTGTAGCAATAACGGTTACATTTTTTGCAATATATTTTCGATTTGTCCTGTACGTTGTGCCGATTTCCTAAGCAGAGAGTGCAAACATTTTGACATTTTCATGTCTTTCATATGGCACATAACAAAAAAATCGTCACGAAAATCGTCACGAAAAATCATCACGAAATTTGCTCACGAAAATTGTCCCAAGTCGCCACAATGATGATTTTCGCTTACAACCGATTCGTTGCTACGGAACTTTATCTTCGCCAGTTATCATCGTACAAAAATCGTTCACCACTCGTTGGATAGCTCTCGATTTACCTAACCATACTACGTTAACCACTGCGGAGTGCGTGGCCGACAAGCTGCGGTATGAGCGTGATTATTTAAATAATTGTTTACACACAGGTGAAACATTCTCAATAATTTATATTGTCAACACGAATGCAAGCTTCATATAAGTTTCTGATGATTTTCGCTTACAACCGATTCGTTGCTACGGAACTTTAACTTCTCCGGTTATTATCATATACAAATTGGAAAGAGATAGAGCCGCGAGAATGGTTTCCAACCACCAAGCAAAGATTATACATACGTGCCAAATTCTTACAGAAGAACGACGCGCTCAAGCACAATGGAGGGAGGCTCAGCGCTCTGCTGAAGATCTATTGGCCAAATTCAAATTCACTCTTCAATCTTAGCCGACATTTCATTTAAACAATAATACAACGTTTATTACATTAATCGAAGAACTGAGTCTAATTACCAATTCTTTTATGATCAACACTACAACTTAGATTGCGACTTTATAATTAGGTACCTACCTAATTTGGTAGGTGAGAAGGAAGGAGGGGAAAGACATGAAAATGTCCCAATGCGTTGCAGACTCGTATGCAAGCGTTTTTTAATGCAAGAAACAGAAAAATTCTGTCTTACAAAGTCAAAACTTCCGCTTGCATTTCTGTCGTGTAATGTCTACCAAAGCACTAGAAATCGAGAAGTATAACTGGCCTTGTACAGGCCCAGTACCTAGTTTATTCGCTCGAACGATCCTTATTCATAATAGCAGAAGTACTGCTGAAGTGGTAAGTACTTCATAGCCAGTGACAGAAAACCAGTGCAGTAGTGTTTGTTGTCGTCTAATGTCTATGTAATAGCCGGACTGTGGGGACTGTATAATACCTACATCTGCACGATCTCCTTCAGTAGAAGACAGGGGACTCTTTACTATATATTTTAAAAAAGTAGCAGAAAAGAAATAAGTAGTCGATAAGGAGCAGACATGAAACATGAATACTCCACAACTCACTAACGGTCCAAATTTCCCAAGTATGATAACTAGAAGTTTGAGTATTTTCTGCAAGTCTGAATAGTTTAGCGATACATCACAGACGTATTTTAAAAGAATAAAAGAGAAATTCAAAAGAGTCGCTATGACCGAGACAGTTTCAAAGCCTGCAGGTTTCTGACTCCAATTCAAGAAATTCTGCTTGAATCCCATTCGACTGATACATTTCCTTTTTCTTCCTGGTTATTCTACATTCGTGTAGGTTTTTAGTATTATAGGGTGTGTTACAAGTATGACAATAATAGGACGAAGCGAAGAACGCTGTTAAGCTGTTTATCACATCGAAATGATTCCCGTCTTTGTACAGATAAATTTTAGTTTCTCTTTCTTTACCCTCGTAGATGATGGTATTGAAATTTTCGGCGCAAATTATTTTGATTTGTATATCAAGTAATTTTTCCACTTTTACGATATCATCAAGTGTGAACCCTTCTTCGTTATAATATCCCAATTTATCGCAGAGTTCTTTGGTGAGAACTGTCTGAATTTTCCTACCTTTTCTAATGCATGTTATATCGTTTTCCGTCAAGTTTTTACCCATAATAGTCTTTGTATGGTAAGTCAATCCGGTGATGATGGATCGTGCAGCACATAAATTGTCGGAATTATTTATTTGTGTTATACACTTTTTTGTATGTTTGATTTCTTTGAGATTGAAAATGTTCGTTCCTTTAGCTCCGCGAGGTATATTTGTAATCCGGACGTGAAACGTGACTTGTGAAATATTTATAGACTGGTTGGATGTAAGGATATTTTTCATGTGATCGATAAAATTACGAACGTGTGCTCTTGTAATTATTCCGGCTCGTCCATTTGTCTCAATGGTGACGGAAATGTCATGGTGGAATTCTGGATGCTGAGCAACGATCGAAATTCGGTCACCTGGCCTGTAATTGGCACTTTTTACGGCCTGCTGAAACATACCGAAGATAGCATTTTCAGTTTCCATAAGTCTGTCCAAACGAATTCTGTAGCTCAGTTCGGTGGTACTGTACTTCTGTATACGCCGTGCACTAACTTCATCGATGGTAAATGGTGAGGGTCGGTTTCCTCTTGGAGGACTAAACACACTATCGTCGAAATTCATCTCACGTAGGAAATTCTCTTTGAAAATCTGGTTTTGGGGTGCCATAAGGGCCTTGATAATTTCGGACTTTTCAAGTCGGCTTTGAACACGTATATTGTTTTCTTTTGCAATTTTTCCAAGTTCTTTTTTCGATAGCTTCTTCAACTCGTCTTCTTTGAAAAACACATTTTTTATTTTTTCAATGATTTTTTCCAGTTTTTCCTTCTTTAACCCGCTAAAACCTTTAATGTTGTATTGTTTTGTTAGGGCTTTCAAATCTTTGACGGTCGGTCGATGGTTGGGTGACCGCAGAATCTGTTCCTGTCTCCCTACAGATTTACCCGTGTGTTTTTGACTCTTCTCGTGGCGGCCCCAGAATTTTTCTTTAATCGAAACATTACACGTTGAACAGAATTTTGTCGCTGGTTGGCTATTTTCTGAGGTAACACGTTCCAAAAAGGGATTAGGCCCTAGAACGTCTAAAACTCTTTGTGCATCACTGTGCACTTTTCTAACAGGGGATGTGAATAATGATGATGAGTTTAATTCCTCAATAACTTCTGCTAAAGCTTGGGGGTCAAACTGTCTAGATAAGGCTTCGTCAACAAATGCAGCTATCTCACTCTGATCATGAACAACATCAGAAGATGGTGGTAATGGACTTAAAACGGGGGACAAGTCGTAATAATCGCGAACAAGTGGAGGTACAGTAGGGGTAGAGGGGGTTTCGGGTATGGGGGTTACAACAGGGGGCATTTCGTAATATTCCCGAACCGAGGGAGGAACCACCGACTGATCAAATCACTGAGTTCGCGTCGGTTTTCGTTTAATATATTCAGAAATATCGGAATCTATCGGGATTACCTTACTATAGTCGGTCATCCTATCCTTCTCCATGGGTACAATAGCGGGAAGTTTTTCTTCACGACGAGTAGGTATTGTAGCTTCCGCCCTAGGGTCGTAATCAGCATGCCTGAAGTGAGGTATTTTTTTGTTTTTATTCGCAACATTGGTCGCGTGTTTTTTACTCGAAATGTGACGTTTAAACTGGCTGACACTGAAGGAGCCATCGCATGCTGCACAAAACTTGAGACGTCGAACGTACTTTTTTTGCGTTCTGAGAAGAACGATTGAGACCACTTGGGCCGGGTGTTGGTATGAATTCAGACATTATATTATCCACCACAACAGTGTTCTATATAGGGTCTGGAAATCGACGGTCTCCCGTGAGTCCCTCTCCTCTCTTATATATAGAGACTGGAAATCGACGGTCTTCTGTGAACGCTACTCATAAAGGCTGGAAAGGGGCGCACATAAGAAAAAAAGAAAAAAATAGACATCAAATCGTGTTAATGTTCAGCAGGTGCTACACCCTCATTAACCGTAGGTAATGCTTCATCAACTATTTTCAACAACTTAGTATTGTGTGATGCAGCACGCTCATGACGCGGCCAGTTTGAGTAATCCACAACCGTATTACAGATACCACAAAACTTTGGGTTGATTTTATTGTGGCCAATAGCTTGTTGAATTTATGTTTTTCACTCAAAGTATGACGTTTAAACTGGTTGACACTGAAAGAGTCGTTGCATATTTCACAAAATCTGTAGGTAGGAACATACTTTTTCTTGGATTCATCCAGAGATGGACGGTTGACAGATTCATCCAGAGATGGACAGTTGACAGTTGACAGTTGACAGTTGACAGTGGACATTGAGACCACTTGGACTGGGTGTTGGTGTGAATTCAGACATTTCACTTGCACAGTTCTCCTTCTTCTCCTCTTATATAGAGGCTGGTGCTGATGGAGAACTCATACCACGCTTTTATTTTTTTCATTTTTTTTCAAGTTCGATGGTGGGTGGGGTGGGTAGGGCGTCGACCAAAAGCGTCCTGAACGTGCCCACTTACTACTTCCAGTATAGTAAGTAGTATGAAAGACACCAATATTTTGGAACAACAAACATTATGAAGTAATAAGTTGAAACGTAAATAAACATGCATTCATTATTCTATTAACTGAGAATAGAATAAGGGGAGCACAGAGTCCAAGAGGAAGGAGGGAGGTGGAGGGGCTTCGAAGCTCTCCTTGACCACACCCATCAACCACATCATGTTTTGAGCGAGGAGCTTCTAATGAGCCCACGATCTATGGCTACGCTGCAGTTACACGCTTCACTCAAAGTAATGTTATTTACAATGGAGGTTTTTTTACAGGCATTTCTTGGGTTCTTGAGAATTTGGGTGCATGGATGCGAGATGCTTTTGCCGATCCATTCAACACCGTTAAAGAGGGAGATGATAACTGAATGTTGGAAGCAAGGTGCTCCAGTGTATTTTTCAAACACCTGATGGGTGCCCATGATGCCACCATTTCCTAGTAGCTAGTTCTCAATGTCACAGTACCCATCCTTCTATCTGTGCTCTCCCTACCCTACCCTTATCTCGATGATGGGTATGTAAGTTAATAAGGACCTTATCAACATCGATTGGCTCACGATTCTCCTCCTTACTGTAATATTCAGTCATTTCTTCCACTAAAAGATCCAAATCAGCAGCCCGTGGGGTGATGACCTAAAATATGTACTAGATTAACATGAATGAAACTAACAATAACACAATTAACCAGCAAAGCAACCATTCAATGGATCCCCAAAAGGATACAGCCCAACATTATTTTCAACAAATGCAGCTATTGGATGGGTCCCAAATTTTCAGAACATGAATTTTTGAAATTTTTTTAATAGGCAAATCTGTTTCAGAGCATCCTGAATTTATCCCTAGATTTTAAGAAATATATATAGTAACAGAGTGAGAGAAAAGTGACAGTGGATCCTCGACAGTCCCCCCCCCCCCCCCCCTAGACCAGCGAGACTGTCACTGGTTAAGAAGGGATACCTAGCAGAAAGGCTGAAGGAAGCAGAAGGGCAGATGAAGGTTTTTGTCATGCAACCCAACACACGAAAACAGCAACTTGCTATTGTATTAATGGATATGAAGAGTGCTAAGGAGCCGTTGGTAATGGAGCGCATACACACTACCTGGGTACGCAGGTGTACTGCTGGGTACTGCCGAGTACGCCTGCATACCCAGGTAGTTCGATGCTTAAGATGCCTTGGTTTTGGCCATCAAGCCAGGAAGTGTAATGGGGCGGACAGAGCAAATGCCTGCTTCAAGTGCGGGGAGCGAGACCACACAGCCACAAACTGAAGCCAGCCTGCAAAATGTGTCCTCTGTGAAGACCTTGGGGAGCCATCTGATCATTCCCTTGGCAAAAAAGGATGCACTGCTTTCAAGCGGGCACTGGAGCCAAAAAGACGGGATGATGCACATCCTGCAGGGAAACATGAACAGGAGGAGAGTGGCGCACGCTCTACTAGAACAGATACTATTTTAAAGATCAACGGACATGGCTCTTCTCTGTGAACAGTTCCGATGGAGAGACAACCAGCAATGGTTCTCAGATACCCTCGGTACAGCAGCAATTAGGGTAACAAACCCTCAAAAGCTGTCAGTCACAGAACATGGGGTGGGGGAAGGATTTGCGCGGGTGAAGGCAGGGGGGCACCACATACATCAGCTGCTATTTTTCCCCAAACGACCAAGCTGCAGAGTTTGAAAGAAAGCTGCAGGTCCTGGAGGACACGATTAGCAGGTTATCTGGTGACGTGCTCGTAGCTGGTGAACTCAATGCCAAGTCTGTGGAGTGGGGGATGGATCACACAGATAGTAGGGGCAATGCCGTAGGTGAAATGGCGGCTCGACTGAACATGATTATTCTCAAGAAAGGCAATGTGCTCACATTCAGGAGGCCCGATTGTAGAGGTACCATTCCAGATGTATCCTTTGCAACTGAGAGACTGGGAGGCCAAGTTAAAGATTGGCGCGTTTCGGAAAGATACACAGCAAGCTACCACCAGTACATCAAGTACGCAATTGTAGACCAGCATACCCTAGTGCCACCAGGGCCCCCACATCGTAAGACAGCTCAGTGTAATGTGGAAAAGATTGATGAGGGCTTATTCTCCACCATAATCGCCACTGGAAAGGGTTCCCTTCAGGCTACCACATCCCTACAGCAGAAGACCTGGTCAAGGCCACCATGAACCTTAAAGGCGGGTCCACACTGGGTGAACGTTTGTGGCACACAACGTTCGGCGAACATTTATGTTCATCGAATTGAAATTAAAGTTCGTCCGACACAAGAATAAAGTTCGGAGTTTTGGAGTTTCAAAAAACAAAAGTCATGTTCGCTAAATTTTGGAAAATGTTCGGTGAAACCCTTCAACGTACAAAATCAAATGGACGAGAAAAAAAAGTGCGGAAAAAATGGGCAGCTGACTGAGTAGCTACGAGTATTTCATTTTCCTATTTTCTTTTTCTCAGTTGTGTACTTGTGTCTCCTTGTCTTGTGTGTAGTACTCCAGAAATGTCTAGTGCTCCAGAAATGGATGATACTGATTCCCGTTTTCCCGTCGTTGCTTGTGCCTACTGGTGGCATGTTGTGATCAATGAACCGCATGATCGTCAGTGGTGGCAGAGGTGCATGTTCCCTAGTTCCCGGCTTTGTTTACACAGATGGAGCTGTCAGCACGCATCTGCACAGCAAAAAACTGAAGCCAAAGCCAGTACCAGACTGACTATTTATTTCAGAGTGGGTCTATTTCGATGATAAAAACATTTTCCTGAAAAAAAAGTGGGCAATTTTTTTACCGATTTTATAAGGGTTAAAAATCGGTAAAAATTGCTAAAATCACACAAAAAAGACTAATTTTTACGATAAGTGGTGTTTTCTTGGTACATCATCTTTTTACACGATAGTACGAATATTTCTTTAAAATATCGCTTTCCAAGCCATGCTGAATGACTAGAACTTTATAATAATCCTACAGTTGATGCCCTTACTTGAACCCAGAAGTGGACAGGAGTAGCAACAGCAGACACGTACACTTGTAATGTGTTCTCTCCAGTCGTAGCGATTAACCTTTCGTACTCAGGTTTGGGGACAGCCTGGGCCTAATGTCAAAAGAAGAGAAATTAAGTTGCTACAGCACATACATTTAAAACAGAAGAACAGTAGAACTACCAAAACCAGAGGCAGAGTTTAGGAGAACTAAAACAAATCTGCCATGAGTTTTCCAACATTACTACCCTGATGCATACGATGTGTGGGAATACCTGCTTGGTCCCTGAAAATTCCATCAAAATTGGTCGAAAGTGGAGCAATAACAGCACTGGGAATTTCATTGGTAGTAAGGAAGTAATGTTGAACTATTCTACTATGGAAGTCACTGCTGCTGATTACACTTTTTTGCCACAAATTGAAAGTTTTTCTACATCATTAGGGTTATTAAATTTCGAAATACCAACGTTATTTCCTTGACATCCCACGGGTGGTAGGCCTGAAGCAACTCTGCAGTAAGCAGGACCTCGAGTTTCTACCTTCTTTCTCGTTACATCTTTCATCTACCCCCCCCCCCCCCCCCTTTAACTTAAGTTACTGTAGTAGTATTTGATCCAGTTGTGCGATCCATATAGGTAACGCCCTCCCTGTTCATTATTCATTTTATATCAATCTGCGTTTGTGATTACCAGGTAAGTAAGTGTGAAGATTCATTTGAAAAGGTGTCCTAAGAATCCGACATGCTAGCAGACCCGGTTCTGGGAGTGTGTGCCTCTACCCTTGTCGACTTACCGAATTGCTTTCTGGTTATAGGAGATACCACATTAATCATAGGATTTGATTGTGATGATGAAAGTGTGACGGTGAACGATGGGTGAAGGGGGGTAGAGTAAGGTGGGTGGAGGTCTGGAGGCGTCAGGGGGCGGGGATGGGGATCTTAGAAGGGGTGGGGAGGGGTCAGGAGGCGATCGAATTTGAGGGGGGGGGGGGCTGAAGCGTAGTGGTCTGGGTGGGGGGAGGGTGGTAAGGGGTGGGTGAGGGGGTGGTGCCACCCGCTAAGGCCCCCTGGAGCTGGTTGGCCTGACGAGCATGTTCAAACAGGAGTATCCCCAGGATCCCCATATTGACTCTACTCGTGAGGGCTAAGTGGTGTTGCGGTTTTTCGTTTTGCGGTTTTTCATTTTGTTTGTCTTTCTTTAAAATTCCAGGACGAATTTTCGTGGGGAGGGGGGGTTGTCACAGTGGGCTGTAGAGGGGACAGCATTATGCACCATCAGCAGTCCCCAGCTCACCGTCCACCGTCCTCCTGAACTCCCGGAGAGTCAGTCTTAATCACGCTACCAAACCAACTAGCCGCGCCCTCATCGCAGCACCCTTTTCGTTCCATTTCTCATTTAATCAATATAAAACTTAATCCAGTCTAAACGTTCCAATTCTTTCACCCCCACACCCCTTCAACACGTACCTAACAGTATACAACTCATCTAGCAGTATTTGAGGATAGTGAAACTAACGATTTGGGAGAGATAGGCGGATGTGTTGGGTCTTCTAAGATGTAGACCAAATCCCGAAAGACGATGGAAGTGCTCACTACACCAATATGGGAGAGATAGCACTGGGGATGAAGAAGTTAGTTGTCCGCAGCACTGGCATTTATTATGGTAACTATAAATAGGAGCTACTGACCACCTCGCCAATTATTTAAAAGTATAAATGTGCGAAAGACGCAAAAATCCAAATGAATAGTACGTATGAACAGAATTCATTATAACCAAAATAGGCAAAGTGGTTATTTATAATGATGATAATGATTTTTTCCCCCTATGCCACTATTGATTAGGCCTGTGCTTCCGCCATGCAGTCTCTCCCAGCCCAATATAATTTGGAAGTCCAAGTCCTCGACTTTGGGTCTCGTCGGGTGAGAATTATCTCCGTGTGATGATATGATGATGATAATGATTCCCAAGGATGTTTGAGAGACGTTTTGTATGCGCCAAGCCTATTCCATAATTTATTTTTCCTACAAAAATAATAATGTATGTGCGAAATTTACTGGTTCAAACCTGATTACTGAAGATATAACCACAGCGGAGGTCTTGAAAACTGTAACTATGATGGGAAATTTTGATGGTTGATTTTCTCTTTACCATCAGTAAGTGAGAATGAGAATAGTAAAAGAAAAATTCTAAAATCTATTAATTACAGATTTTCAACAGGAGGAAGAGAGGCGTTGCTATGTTTCAAGGAACCAGAGACAGAATGCTGGATGAGCTGGTTCGCACCTGGAAAGTCAGTTTCACACACACTTCACTGGTCTAGCCAAGCTGTTATGGATCAGACAAGGCATTGAATTGAAGGTTACATTACAGTTATACCCGAAAGGTTGTAGTGCTTGGTTGTTTTCTGTTACTACAGTATTAAATAAGTTTATCAGTTTTTTTTAACAATGTGGATTTTCCCCCCATTCCTGAACGTTTCCTTCATTACCTACTAATCTACCAACATTTCTGGTGAAGACTTTGACATTGAAACTTTTCCTCAAACGAATGACTTCTGTCATCAGACCGACCATAAGGAAAGGACACTATCGTGGTACCCCTCTAGAATACAACTCAAATCTACATACTTAGATTGTCCTAAATAAACCAAGTGAATGGTGGGCCTACGTGGGACAACGGCATAGGTCGTCCTCTCTCTCCATCGATACCCCAACAGCTCCTAACAACCATTGGAGGACCGGTGGAGGGTAGAAGAACCTATAAAACCCACTCTTCTCACCCAGCTTGCCATTCTACGCTCAAACCTCAAGTCGATGACTTCTCTTTATCCTAACCTTCCTCCTCAAACCTCTCGCCTAAAAGAACTCAGTGGTGGAACCAGTCTGGTGATAACCGACGTAGCGGAACCTTTTGGCACAACCTCTAGCGTTTCTAGTGGTGGTAACCTCCCTGGCTTCGCCATAGGTGTAACCTTTCAAACCCTAGCTATCCAAACCTCAACAATCACATCTCAACCTCACCTATCCAGGTCAAGCGTTCACTTTTCTATCACCACAGATGTGCACCCAATGTGATCGCACGATGCAGAGCGAATTTCAACCCCCCCTTCCACCACCCTCCACCACCACTAAAAACCAGCCCCCGCCACAACCAATGCCCCCCTCTTCCGACATCATGACAACCTCCACCACTATTCCACTCACACTGCCCCCCTTCTACACCCACGACCCCACTCTCTGGTTTTTTCAAATCGAGGCTGCGTTCTCGGCCGCCAACCTCCGTGGACAGAAAACACGTGACTCGAAAACCATCACTCTCCTCCCCCACGACATACTCCTTCAGACAGCTGATATTTCCCCTGAGTCCCCCACCACCTACGATGATCTCCACAACCGCCTGATCACTCTCTATCAGCCTTCTAAACTCGCCTGTATAACCACCCTTTCCCACCCTCAACAACTGGGGGGGCCCCTTGATATTGCCCGAGCCTTCCACCACATTGACTCCCCCCCCCCCCCCTCCCGGACATACCGAAGACGGCCGTTACCACCCCTTTTGGCCTCTTTGAGTACATCAAAATGGGTTCTGACCTCCGTAACGCTGCCCAAACTTGGCAGCGCTACATGGACCAAATTTTGCACGGCCTCCCATTTGTTTTTTGCTTCCTGGACGATGTCCTGATCGCATCCTCCACCCCGGAGGCACATTAGCCACACCTCCCGCAAGTTCTCGAAATCTTTCATAACTAGGGGCTCATCATCAATAAAGAAAAAAGTGTCATCACCCAACCCTCAGTAAGATGCCTCGGCCATCTCGTCACCTCCACCGGTATCCTCCCCCTATCCAAAAAAGTTAACTCCCTCCACCAATTTCCATGACCACAAACCGTCTCGGCGGTTCCTAGGCATGCTCAATTTTTACCGCCGTCACATTCGCCATCCAGCCCAGCATCAGCACCCCCCTATCAATGCCATCCCCCAAAAAAAACGAAGCTCGCCGGATCGATTGGTCACCAACACTCAACACCACCTTTGAGGCCTGTAAACGAGACCTCACCAATGCCGCTCTCCTTGCCCACCTCGACCCTCACCCACCCCTCTCCATCACCACTGACACCTCTGATTGGGCAATCGGTGCAGTTCTGCATCAACACTCCAGTGCCACCCCCCAACCTCTCGGCTTCTCTCCAGAATGCTGTCCCCCGCCCAACGCAAATAGTCAACCTTTGACAGAGAACTCCTCGCCATCCATGAAGCCATCAAACATTTCCGAGACTTTGTGAAGGACCGGCAGTTCTCTGTCATTACCGACCACAAGCCCATCACCCACGCACTCCGCTTCAACGAGCTGCTCCCCTGTACATACACTCAATCAACTGTATATTAATAATACATCTTCCCTCTAGTTCTGGACCTCCTTTGTTATTGAATTTTTATTCTCATGCCTTCAGCACCCAATGTCAGCTTTTGCCCTCAGCTCTTTTTTTTCTTTTTTTGCCTTACATGTTATTCAATTTATTAGCCCAATCTGGGGGGACCCGTGTTGTGGTACCCCTCTAGAATACCACTCAAATGTCACACTGATTGACCTAAATAAACCAAGTTAATGGTGGGACTACGTGACACAAGTGGCTCTCCCTCCAACGGCTCCCCCAACGGCTCCTAACGACCGTCGGACGACCGGGGGAGGGTAGAAGAGCTCCTATAAAACCCACTCTTCTCACCCAGCTATCCATTCTATGCTCAAACCCCAAGTCGATGACTTTTCTCTTTATCCTTACCTTCCTCCTCAAACCCCTCGCCTAAAAGACAGAGTGGTGGAACCTGTCTGGTGATAACCAACGTGGTGGAACCGTCTGGGCACAACCTCTAGTGTTTCTAGTGGTGGTAACTTCCCTGGCTTCGCCATAGGTGTAACCTTTCAAACACTAGCTATCCAAACCTCAACATTCACATCTCAACCTATTTATCCAGGCCAAGCTTTCACTTTTCTATCACCACAGACACCTTTTGGCATCATTTGGAGATAGTGCGTAAAATATGTTGCAAAGTTTGTGCACGCCGAAAGAACTTGAGGAAGCCACTTATTAGTCTGAAGAATTTTTGAAGGCCCCTTGAATCATTGCTGGCCGAGTAGTAGGATTTTTACACAGCCACCCAACTTGAAGGCGAATTGGTGATGATTTTTTTGGCCTGCATGTATTTGTTGGCTTTGAAGTGCCAATGTGGTTCTTAATTGGAGGTTTTGTCATGTTATAAAGAAAAGAGAATCTTTAATAAGCATCAGTACATATTTAAGGTACTAAAGAATGATGAGATTGGAGAAATTAGGAAAATTAGCATCCGTGGCAACTGAGTTGTCTATAAATTGTGAATATGTACTTTTGTGCTTTGGAGATGCAGTCGAGTTTGAGGAACTCTATCTGCAGAAGAAGGCTAGACATGTGATTCCACTGAGAGATGATCTCGAGTTAGTAGCTTAACAGACTCGTCTTGTGCTCCTTCCGATAGTGAGGTATCTCCTCTGGGGTACCGTCAATTCTCTTCCATCACTCTTGCGAATGACAGCACATTCAGGATTTCCTTCGATAAGCTGCACTGCTGACGCCACCACCCATGACTGTAATAGCTAGATTGTTGAGAGCCGGTGGTCAAACCACATGAATCCAAGATTCTAACGTGCAGGTATCATTCTCGCTCAAATCTTTTCACCTCATAGCTTATCATCTTCAACTTAGTTCCGCAAGCCATAGGTAGGAATGGATATTGCATGTAACAAGTTGTACTAAGGTATATCTCAGTACATTATCCAAATACAGTTCACTATAAGTCGAAACATTATTCAACAAGCTATAAGCTATTTATTTGGTTTCTAAAATATACACTTGATTTGAACCAGCATCTCTACCAAACAACTGGGACAAATAATTAGAATTAGGCAAAGATTTTCCATTTGCCCGACATTCAATGGTCCTTGCAAACTTTGGATTTGTTGATTTCTGTTGTACGATGTTGCACTGATATTTAAAGCAGGTTAGTGCGTGTAATTTATTCTCGATAAGATCGCATAGTGCTGGAATTTCTAGATATTTCGTTGTACGGTGTACCTACCTATTCATATAATAGGTAGTATATTTAGTTAGGTACATACCTACATATTTGGGAATTCATTTTTTTTTGCAAAGTGATATCACATCTATAATAATAGTTATCCCACATCATCCTACCTATGGTAATTTAGGGTAATGTATGGTAATCTCAAATACTTACCGATCCATTATAATTCCTTGTCTGTCCACGTGGAGGTCTGTTGGACAGAGTTAAGTGTGATTTGGTTCGTGCCACTTCGTCTTCTTTGATTTTTTCTTCTATGAGTGAGACAGCAATTTTGATGGCTTCCTCATTTCCTCTGATGGTCACCATCTTCTTAGTAGCTGCTAGGTAAAATATAATGATACATTACGCCAAATAGCGGGTAACAAGCACTTAACAGCAGTGATGAGAAGAGAGGACTGTGCCCAATATATCCATTTAACTGGGCTTGGCATTTGAGATGCTCAAGGCTGAACTGAGTGCAGAACCATATTACTTCCTGAACAATTAAGAAAGGTTAGATAATTGATTATTCCACACACAATACGTCTCCAAAGGTTTCCAAAACCCGCAGCCTGCAGACGGGGACCATTCGGCAAGCCAACTTCCGCCCACGATACACGAGTTACTGGGCGAGAATCGGCCTCAATAAACGGTCAACCTACACAGTAGTTTGACGGATAGGTGGTAATCTAGCTATGGGAAGGTGTCCCTTATGCCGAATACACGGACGTGAAGGAAAGGTACCCACCACCTGCCAACCTGGAGATGGTCACTCTCCCCTTACAAACCCGGAATTGGTTGAGTCTCTGAGCCTATTTCACAAGATACGTTACGACCACTTTACAACGTTTCAGCGCCTGATGGTGAAGGCTCTCACAGCCACAGGTACTGCGCTTACTACGCTAATAATTCGTGCAGCAGATGATGAGCTCGTTTTCAGCCCACTATGGGGTGTACACTGCGACATCTCATGTTTTCGTAAGAAGGTGATATGATGCTCTACCGGGACCGCTTCGCTCGGTAAGGCGGTACCCACAAAATTTCTGTTTGGGGATGACCTTAGGTCCATGGTATGGGGATTTCCTCATTTGCTAAAGACCTGCTACCCAAACCTGCAACAGCCCCACAACAACGTCAGCTATAACACTCATTGTCGAACCTGCTGAACTCCAGGCAGCCGGCTCCTAAAGGGGGTGGGGGGGAGCATACACCTCCGCCAAACCCCGGAATCAAGGACCATTCAACTACAACAAGAAGCGCTACCACAGCAACAACCACAGGTCCTCACTCTGGCTAGGGAACATGGTCGCTCTCTTCTCGTGCTCTTTGCTCGTTGCTCTCTGCAGAAACCGCAGCTCTGCTCGCCGCTCCACTCAGTAAGTACACTAACTGCTTTATACAGGGTGTCCCAGTTCCTTCTGGAGCAACTCAGGGAATCGATTCTACTCTTCATTTGGAACATAAAATGCCCAGTAGACATTTTTCGAAAAGTTCTTCGTTTTAAAGATATCCGACAATTTGTGGTTTTCCAACTTTTCATTATCTTACCACATAAAAACGCTAATAAATTCGAAAATATTGAGACTAAAACAAATCCAGTTACACCGTTTGAAAGAACGTTAAATTTCCTGTAAGATTCTTCTGTTTTCAATGGTCAGAGTTACTTAAAATGTTGGCCAATATCAGTTAGAACATTTGAAAATTTAAAATTGTGAAAAAGATTGTACCTTCTACTGAGGTTACAAAAAAACTGCTACAACTTGTCAAATTTCACAAAACTTCATCTAACAGGCTTTACATTGATATACCTACTAAGATTTAAAAATAACTTTTTAGTAGAGTTAAATAATGGTAATTTAAAGTTTGAAAACATGAGCAGAGGTGAATTTGGGGGAGGGGGAGGGGATTAATTAGACATCGCAAAATAAAACTAACGCTTCCTTGACTGGTTCAATAAAAATAATGCTGGAATATGAAGGATGGAGGTTTTATTTTACGAGGTCTAATTAATCCCCCCCCCCCCCCCCATTCACCTCTGCTCACGTTTTCAAAACTCTACTACAACGCTATTTTTAAATCTAAGTACATCAATTTTACATAGGTGTAGGTTCAGAGAACGTTCACATTCGATCAGGTAGGCATTGATTACGCCAGTCCATTCTCAGTCTCTGTAAGTGGTCTCCACGGAGCACGAGTGGTGGAAATGTACTTGGCTGTGTTCGTTTGGTTTGCCACCGAGGGTGTTCACCTGGAAGTGGTCATGGATTTAAGCACAGACAGTTTTCTGCAGTGCCTAGAAAGATTTATTGCTCGCAGGGGGGTGCCCTCTGTCATTTGGTCAGACAACGATGGCAATTTTTTGGGAGCAGCCAACCTCCTTAGAAATATTACAATTGCTCTGGAGACAGGCGTCTCAATCACCCTTACTGAACGTTTAGCTGCTGGGGGGGGGGGGGGGGGGGCTCCTCATTTCGGGGGTTTATGGGAAGCTGCAGTTATATCAGCAAAACGACTTATTAGAGTAAATTTAAGCGATCATACAGCCAATTTCCAAACGTGCATACAGCACTATAATAGTGGCTAGGGTCAAGGCCATCCTTAATAGTTGGCCTCTTCTGTTCCAGTCTGCTTCGCCGGGTGATATTCTCGTTCCCACACCTGGTCATTTCCTGATCCAGCCAGCAAGCACTTACCGCTGTTCCAGAGTGTGAAGGCTGTCTGGACTCAGCTCACGTCTTATTCCCAAATGGAGGTTCGTGAGCCAGACAGTAAATGGTTTCTGGAAGAAGTGGAGTAAAGAGTACCTGCTCGATCGGCAGGCATGGGCCAAATAGAATACTCCAGACCGACCCCCTGTTTTAGGAGATGTGGTGCTCATTATGGACGACAATCGTCCACCCCTCTCTTGGCCCATGGGCATGATTACTAATCTTCATGCTGGTCCCGACAGTATTGTACGAGTAGCTAAAGTTAGTTCCACCAATGGAGAGCTGACATGTCCATTGATCAAGCTTTGTCCCTTACCTAAGGCACAAGGACTGGCGTCATTGGGGGTGGGGGATATTCGGACGTGGAGGTACAGGAATGCCCGAAGTAGTGCATCGGGTGAACGCTCGAGCGCTAGCTCCTGCTAGCGGGTTTGATCAGATCATGCCGAATTTAAGTTCCAAGAACGAGCAAATATACTTGTGTGAATATTAGTAAATTGCATTGGGCATCACGTCAGCCGTAGGCGGTAAAATTTCGATCCCACAGGACAGAATTATGAAATATGTCAAGTCATGTAGTTCTTTGGTTTCTGCAAACCTGAGCCCCTCTCGGAGGGCAAGATGGCGTAGAACCTCTGTGTAAAAATGTGGTAGATAGGAAAAGCCCAGTACTGTTAAATTGTTATCCGAGTTGATCGCACTGTATCGTTCTCTCAATAAATACGCTCCAGTTAAATCATTAACATTCTTCGTTCCCGCCCCAAACAGGCAGGCAGTTTTTTAAGATGTTCTGAAACTCTGCATCTTTTACATACCAATTGGAGTTTTTCACAATTTGTTTGTGATGCTCTTCTCAGAATTAATGCTTGATGGAACCCCCCTATTTTTTTCGTGAATCACTTACGGTAGTTCGGGGGTTGATGATACCTCTTAGGAGAGGGCGATCACTCCATCCCCCTTGTGAGGAAGTTGCAACCGCTACCTTTCTCTATAGTGTGAAGTCTTTTCAAGCTACTCTGTGTACATATTAGAGTGTTGTATGTGGAATAATTTGTTGATTAAACGAACTTACCTAAGTGAAGTTCAATCAGAATTATTCCTATTATACACTCTAATATGTACGGCATCCCACCCTGGCGTTGCCTGTCCCTGGTAGCGGCTCTGCTCTCTTTTCATAGATGAGGTAACCTAACCTGCACGCGGGGAGATTACACGGGGTGCATGTTTAAGAAATGCGGGCAAGGTAGGACACTTTTTTTCTATATCCTTTTTATCTGCTAAAGTGGCGAAGCATGGAATACTATTACTTTATGTACATATTGGAGAGTTCAATAGGTATAATTCTGATTGAACTTCACTTAGGAATATTCGTTTAATCAATAAATTATCGAGTAAATTTCAAACCTTGGATGAAGGTAGAATTACCATACCTTCTGGAGGAATCCGCCGTCATTAGCTTGAGCGCTTTCAAAAGTGAATGTAAGGATCATCATCGGGGGATGTAAGGTGTATTTTTGATGTAAGGATCATCATCGGGCTGTCGAGAAAATACTGAGTATTATCTCGACGGCCTGATGACGATGTCCTTAGATCGAAAGCGTTCCCCACCAGTACTCAACCAGCTAGTACGACGGATTCCTCCGGGAAGGTATGGTCACGAACTAAATCACTCGCGAAGAAATCGTGGAAACCTATTCAAAGAAAAATGGAGTTATTGAAAAAATAGTCTATTTCCACTAATACACGAAAAACACGGTTATACCGGTTTCGGTGATCAAACAATCGTCAGTAACAAACAATAACAGTTTGTTGTTGTTTGTTACTGACGATGGTTTGATCACCGAAACTGGTATAACAGTGTTTTTCGCGTTTTTTCGTGTATTAGTGGAAACAGACTATTTTTTCAATAACTCCGTTTTTCTTTTTCAAGGTATGGCCATTTTACTTCTAATACTTTCATAGATAACCACTAAAAATTTGCACTACAGTTACAGCTAACTTTCTTAGGAAGTTTGCTAATGAATAAAAACGCCTGATGAAGTGAAAATCTTTATTCTAAGTATGTACTCACTTGCTTGTAGTTTCTTATCAATATTAATGCGGGCTCCAGATGTTTTGGCGAGTGACTGGATAGTCTCTCCACATCTTCCGATAATTCGCCCGCAAGATGACTGGAACAAACATATTTTTTATTTGCATCATCAACCTGATAAATCAACAATTGGTCGAGCTCAAGTACAATGTGGACCACGATAATTAGACTTAGACAATAAGATGATAATATGCGAGGGAGTAGGTATGTAAGCCAAAAAAAGTATGGTACGCAAGTTTTCAGAGTTATTCGATTTCGGTGTTTTACAGGGCAACGTTAACGTAGGTTTTCTTCAAAGCATACGTAGTCCTTATTCCCAGTGTAAGCATATTAACAGCCAATTATGACTTAGGTACATAATTATGCAACAATCGGAAGTGTTTACAACAGTTGACATCAAGAAACTCATCTAGAATTTTTACAGCCATTACAATAAGTTCAGAATATCTGCCTAGCAAACAGTACATTTTTTTGAACTTCAACTGATTTTTTTTTAATCACATGTTCCTTCCATCTTAATTTGGCATCAAGAGTCATCCCTAAGTACTTTGCTGTATTAGCGTAGGGAATCTGTTGTTCATTCATCATGACTGGTATCGTTGTTATGTTCTTGTTTGTAAAGTTATGAGTAGATGTAGAACCAGTAGGCCACCCAATTAACCTAATTCCCGTTCAAAACCCACCTACCAAAATTCCGAAATCCTCCCTTCAGAAGATACTTTCGCGATAAATTTAATACTTTTTCGCTTCCCCCAATACCTGAACCCGACGAAATGGCAAAAGGAGGCGAACAGCAGGAATCTTTTGATCCTACCCAAATCATCAGACAGCAGCAATTCCAAATAGGTCAACTGCAGGAAATGGTGCAGAAAATTTTAATGAGACAAGTGATCCACAATCCAAATCCTCATCAACCTCAATCCCAAGATCCGAACACCGAACAGACCCGCCTTAAAAAGAGAACATTTAGAATTAATCCCACAATTCTCCGGATCACCACAAATGTTACACGAATTTCTGGAGGTCACGAAAAAATTAAATGATAGATTTTTATAACAATGAAGACCCAGACGACTTCCAAAACTATATGCTAATATCTGCGATTAAGAGCAAAATCCTTCCCCCTGCATCGGAACAAATATTCTCCTCCTCAATAAACATGTATGAGCAAATCCGGAATGCACTGTTAAACGCGTACTCCGACCGACGAGATGATCTAACATTAGTCATCGAAATGGTAGGGTTAAGAGAGATGGATAGCAAAACGCCATTTAAGTTCCACGATCGCATACAAAAAACGCTGAATCTAATTATTGCATATTTGCAAAACCACAAGACCGAAAATGCGGAGATTTTAATAGAAAATTATAAGAGGCTAGCTCTTAGGTGTTTTCTTCTACATTTAAAGGAGCCTCTAGGCAGTACCCTACAAACGAGACAACCTCCGGACCTAGGGACCGCCGTTTCCTGGTTAAGAAATGATTACCAGACGCTTGCAACTATAGGTCGTGCACGAGAATATTGCCCTCCGACCCTGAACTCTATAGGAGGATGGGAGAAGCTGAGGGCTCGACAGCCTGAGTGGGATGCAATGTTGGTACTTTTACTCTGTTATGTTGGCAGCCATGCTGCCATTCCAAGCCAGCTCATTCCGTACCCGTATCGTGTTTTCCTCGCTTGCATCTTGCTTTTTGTTTCACCATCCTACCTATATCGTCGTATTAACCCTTCTTATTTTAACTGTGAGTATCACCACAATCCCCGTCATCCTATTGGTTTATTATTTTCAATAATGAACCATTGGAATCGAGCATGAAAAAAAAAATTCTTACCCCCCCTCAAAATTTGATGGTTTACGTTTCAAGGTATGTAGAATCCAAAACTGCAATAAAAATATTTCTGTCTGTCCACCGTACGCCGTACGCCGTACGGGCCACTTTTCTTAGTTACCATGAAAAAAAATTGATGAAATTCGGGTTATAGGTTCCGTTCGGCGTCTAGTTGGTCCTCGAAGCTCGACGTTACTGTGAGTCATCTCTAAGGGGTTCAAAATAGGGGTTGAAATTTTCAAAACGCCTATACCATTTTTTTACGTATATATTTTTACGGTTTTAAATAGTTCTTGAACTTGCGAGTTTTTTAAGACCATCCGGAGCATCGTACGTCCAGCCGTTCGTTCACAGTAAGGCCCCGAAGTTTGCACAGACAGGCATTTTCGACTCCAGTGTGAATGAAATTGTATACAATTCAAACCAAATCTCGTAACCAGAGACGCGCCCACAATAGGAATTTGTGAATATGGCCAATCATTGGTAGGGATCACCTGATTATATTGGCGGAGTATGAAGTCGAGTTGGTTGTTCTGTGATATTATTTAATTTGAAAAATGATGGCTCTTTTGGAGTTTGTTGGTAGGTAGTGAAACTTGAACAAACGTTGAAGTATTATTGATGGGTAAATTTTTACTACGGTAAATTATTACTCAACGGTAAATTATTACACAACGGTTCATTATACCATCTACGTAGAAGGGGCTGGAGTTTGTTGGTAGGTACTTTTGCAACTTTTTTCACTCCTCATCAACAATTTCTTTTCAGAACTTCATTATGTGTGTTTCTTTTTGTTAGGTACTGTTTGTCATCGGCAGAATTATTTTAGCAACATTCAACTCGTGATTTAGGTAGGTACCTAGTAACGAGTACGGGGTTAGGTACTAACCTACGGAGGGTCTGCGATCTACATAATATGTATATAATAGAATAGTACATATTATATTATATAGACGGGTTATCTATACATAGAGCTGTGATCTGTAACAGAAGGGTATTCTATACAAAATAATAAACCGTTGTGCAGGGATTTGCAGCGTTTTTTTAACTGTGAGTATCATCACAATTCCCGTACCTGTCAGTTTCCTTGTGCTGCCTACAGAAATCTTGCGATGGAAGATCAACCTTCATCGTCAGCAAGAAACCGAAAACCTTCTATCCCAAGAGGCAGAGGGTTCTAAGGAGTCAGGCACGAGAAATTGTGTACAATGTGTGCCAGTATTTTACGAGGAAGAAGAAAGAAGATGACGCGAAATACAACATTCGCGATGTGACTAGTGCAGAGACGGGCGTCTCGGCGAGAACAGTCGGCAACATTATGAAGGAAGCTGGAAACCAAACAAAATCAGATCGGGCGAGACCTTTGTTTGTTACGCCAACCAAGTCCAGATCTGGAGACTACCATTCTTCGATGAACTTCGACAATTTTTTAAGTGGCTCACTCTTAAGTTCCTCCCGAATTTACCCGCGGATTCGGTCGTGGTGATGGACAACGCTAAATACCATTGTGTGCAGACCAACAAAAGACCTAACAGTTCGACTTTAAAGGCAGATGTAATTTCCTGGTTGACGAGTAATAATGTGCAGTTTGACGAAAAATTAGTTAGTCGAATCGGAGATCGATAGTTTCATCATTAATGTTGGGGGGGCTTCTGATACTGATAGCAGTTCCGATGAGGATTCGGATTTTTCTGATTAGAAGTTTTACGTACCACAGTTACATTAAGTAAGTGCTAAATAAATGAATAATAATATGTACTAAATAAATAAATAATAAAATAACATTTGTTTCCAATCTTTCCTTTTATACCTACCTACCTTCAAAAAAATTTCCTTATTTACCTCATTGTACCTTTTCAAAAAAGTACTCCTAATTTTCAAGAAAACATTTCATAGAAAAATCCTATTACACACGAGTTTGTCTGTCAGCTCAAAGGAGTCATGCTCAGGGGTCCGATTTTACAAAAATCGGGAAAATGCTACGTTCATTCACTATGGTAGGTACCTATGGCTTTTATGACAGTATCATTTTTTATAACGAAAAAAGTTAAGTTTTTATGACGGTCCACACTCAGCTGGAAAAAGGATTGCAGGGGGAAAGTGCTGCCACTGGACAGGGAAAAAAAACGGGGAATTCCGTGTTGAAAATGATTTCCACGTTCTCCGTCAGATGGCAGGGTCGGAGGGCAATATTCTAGTGCACGACCTATAACTCACGCGCTAAACCCCCTCAAAATCTCAGTGTGAGACCCCCGCAATTGAACCCCCAAAATGCCCCCCTGCGCCATCTGAGAAAATGCGCCCCTGGTGCAACCCCCTAAACAAAACCAAAACCCAGTGAAAACCCAGGGATTCAAACCCAATCAACAAGGGAAACCTCCTTTCCAAAATTTCAAATCAAACAATCAATCATTCGCACAAAAGCCACAGACACCTCACCGATCCAACAATCAACCTCCTTCTCGTCCCGCTAGTACTCAAGCAGTGCCCATGTTTGGCGTACAAGCTACCCAAACTTCAACAATATAGAAGAAAACTCTGAAATCGACGACCAACCCACTCCAGAAGAAAACATATTATGTGAAAATGAAAACCAATATGAAAATGATGAACAGGAAATTAACCTGGATGAAAATCTCTTTTTAGAAGAGGCAAGCCTCCAACAACCACATTCGAATACAACAGATAAAATTAAAAATAGATAATATAAAACAAGGAGTCCGTCGTGGTCTGGGGGGATGATCTACTCAATTCTGAAAATTGTAACAACATCGAATAAAAATTGAGCAAGTTATGCCTGTAACAAGGGAAACCCCGACAGCCCGACAGATACAGAACCAAATTTGTTCGGGAGGGTAGAATTGCATCCGAGACTGCAAGGCTCTAAACCCTGTGTTCACCTCTGGGTGGTAAAAATGTTTGTACCTAGGTTCCCTACTCCAAAATCAAAATTTTTTCCTCTCGCATTCTTGCAAATAAGAAAATTTCAATTATAAAAAATCAAATATTGCACAATATATACCTAGCGTCGTACGGTGAACTTTAAGAAATTCTGATTTAATTTTTGTACGATCAAAGAGAATATCCTGCAATGCGAATATAACAAGAAACTCGCCAATTGAGAAATAATATAAAAATTTGTATAATAGGTATAAACTAAAGATAAAAAATATAAATATCGCAATTCTGATTTCACCATCGTGTTCAGCGTACAAAAACCTTTAAAATGAGGTGTCACTTGTCAGACTGTTTCATTTTGGGAATTTATGGGTAATTTTCCCCCCCTAAAACTCCCCAAAACTCCTCCTTAGAGTGATCCGATTCTGCCCATCTACGAACTTAGCCTGTCGATTGCCAAGACAGATTTTTCGTGAAAATTTGAACTTTTTATCTCAATTCTTTCGAGTTATCGTCTGGAATCACACACACACACACGCACACACACACACACACACGCGCACGCACACGCACACACGCACACACACACACACACACACACACACACACACACACACACACACACACACACACACACACACACACACACACACACACACACACACACACACACACACACACACACATAATTTTTGGTGTCTTTCGCCAGTGAATTCAGGATGGTCTGAAACGGATTTTGGTATAAAAATCTTTCGGAAATTCGAGTTTTAAAAATTTTGGACCGAGAACAAAACGGAGAAGCTGTCCTTCCTTACACCCATATTAACAAACTCGAAATCCCAGAATGCCTAATAAACATCAATGACCACGAACAAGGAACATTACCCAAATCCGACCCATCGTTGTTGAAGAAATGTACGGTCCACCGACCCCGGAAAATTTTGAAAATTTAAATAACTATTACTCGGAAAATGTTGATTTCAAGTTCGATTTAACGAAACTTCGATTAAACCACTTGAATGAAGAAGAAAAAAACGAAATAGTCAAGTTAGTTTCAAAATATCCAGACGTCTTCCACCTAGGGGACGAGCCTCTCTCGTTCACTAATAATGTTAAACATCAAATCAGAACCACGGATGAAATCCCTATCTACACCCGTAACTATAGATTCCCAGAAATTTATAGAAAGGAAGAAGACCGCCAAATTGAAGAGATGCTTGTACATGGCATCGTCAGGCATAGTGAAAGCGTGTGGAATGCCCCTATTTGGGTAGTATCTAAAAAACCAGACGCCAGTGGAAAGCCGAAATTTAGAATCGTCATAGATTACCGGAAACTTAACCTTAAAATGCATCAAGATTCTTATCCTCTGCCTCAAATCTCCGAACTCCTAGATAAACTTGGGAGATACCAATACTTCAGTATCATAGATCTCAAGTCAGGCTTCCACCAAGTCGAAATGCACTCCAACAGTATCGAAAAAACTGCCTTCAGCACTCCAAATTACCATTTAGAATTCACAAGAATGCCCTTTGGACTGAAAAACTCCCCCGCAACCTTCCAAAGAATGATGGACAACATTCTTCGCGGAATATCCAACGAATATTGTTGTGTGTACTTAGACGACACAATCTTATATACCTAGTACCTCATTGGCAGAACACAATATGGTTAGGCTAGAGGAAGTGTTCAAAAGATTATGAAGGGCAAATTTAAAAATACAATTGGATAAAACAGAATTTTTGAAACACGAAATAGGGTCATATTATAACACCAGATGGCGAAAAGCCCAATCCCGACAAAATCAAGGCCATCCTAAACTACCCGATGCCTAAAACCCCTAAGGAAATCAAAGCCTTCCTAGGACTGCTAGGTTACTACCGCAAATTTATCAAGGATTTCGCGAAGGTAACTAAAACCTCTCACAAGGTGCCTCAAAAAGGGCAGTAAAATTGAAGTAACAGACCCCGAGTACGTTGAATGCTTTGAGACATGTAAAGGGCTACTAACCAACAGCCCGATTCTGCCATATCCGGGCTTTACAAAACCTTTCCATCTCACAACGGACGCTAGCAACGTCGCGATAGGAGCCGTCCTTAGTCAACCCTCCAAAGACGGTGATCTCCCCGTGGCATATGCGAGCCGTACTCTGAACGACTCAGAAAAAAGAAGATCCACCATCGACAGGGAACTCCCTGCTGTGGTCTGGGGGGTAGAGCATTTCCGCCCTTATCTTTACGGACGTAGATTCAAGATATTTTTGGACCACCGACCACTCCAATGGTTGTTCTCTATCAAAGAACCCACCTCCAAACACTTCAAGTGGAGAACGAAATTGTCAGCATACGATTTCGATATCGATTATAAAAAGGGTTCGCTGAACACCAACGCAGATGCCCTATCGAGAGTCGAAATTTTAAATAACACCGACAGTCCGGAACCTAGAATCACCTGACTCAACAACAAACCACGCATTAAACGAATTCTTTTCCTCCTGCAGCCCCTTAACCCTCGAAAAATTATTAACGACTTTAGACAACGAAGAAAACAGTTCGATAATAGCAAATATTGATCCTAACGAATAAGAAAACATTAACAAAAAATGCCAACCTCTGCAGTGACAATCCACTCAGATTTGATCGTCATGCAATCGTTAGCTTACCAATCAAAGATGAACCGATAAATAGTTGCAATAATCAGATCCTCGTAGAAATGATCAAAACACCCAGTCCGGATAACGAATATTTTCGGCAGCAAAAATCAAATCAAGTTAAAACTATCACGACCCAATTTGGAAAACGATATTGTTAAATTTGTTAAAGAATATGTCACCCCTAAAATTAAATACGGAATTTTCTTTTCGGAAGACATATACGAAGAATTCGCCCAAATCATGATGAAACACTTTGCCCTCACTGAAATAGATATGACCAAATACACCCAAAGAATGCGGGATATAGAGAATACGTCCGATCAAGCCAAAATTATCCAAGACTACCATTCCGGAACTACTAATCATAGAGGAATCACTGAGACGCTCGAACACTTAAAGAGAAAATATTACTGGCCCAAAATGAAAAAAGCAATACAGAAAGTCGTCAACAACTGCGAAACATGTCTCACTCGTAAATACGACCGAAAGCCGTTAAAAATTGAATGCAATATTACCCCAACTGCATCCAGACCTCTCGAGATTGTTCACATTGATAAGATAACGTTAGACAACTCTAAATTTCTTACCATTGTCGACTCTTCTTAGAAGAGATCCGCCACCAACGTTCATAGTTACAAGTTCAATCAAGATGTTCGATGTTACCAAGAGAAATGTTTTCCCCGAAAATTTCTCAGTCTTAAAATTGCTTTTACCAAAAGTAGGCAAATATAAAATTCTCCATTCACCACACAGTTTCCACTGTGTGACATACATATTAGGTTATGAGCACCAGAACGCTTGTGACAAGGAGATAAGACTGCAATGGCCGTGAGTACTACCAAAGTAGAATCCCTCACGAGCGAGAATTACGACACCTGGGTAATCCACGCCGAGCATGTTTTGAACAGAGCTGGATTCTGGGAATCCGTTAATGGAGAAATCCCAGCGCCTGCTGAAACAGCTGCTGAGGAAAGAAAAAGATGGAAAAAAGAAGACGGCAGCTAAGTCTGAACTTATGTTACTAATTTCTTCCAGTGAACTAAAACAGGTCAAACACAGCCTGACTTCCAAAGATGTTTGGGACACTCTAAAGAAAGTGTATCAGAGTGACGGACCGGCTCGTAAAGCCACATTACTAATAAGACTCGTAGTGCAGAAAATGCAAGAGGGTGATTCAATACGAGAGCACCTAAATTCGTTCACCGACGCTGTCGACAAACTGAAAGACATGGGCATAAACATTCATGACGATATACTCAGCATAATGATGTTGTACAGTCTCTCACCATCCTATGAAAATTTCAGAGTCGCGATTGAAAGCCGTGATACGCTACCAAAACCTGCAGATCTCAAAATAAAAATACTAGAAGAGGCTGATGCATGGAGTAGCGACCATTCACGAGTAAGGAACGAAGAAGTTTCTAACAGCAAACGAAATGGTAAGAAACCAAACCATAATAATCAAAAAGGTAACAGTTCGAGTCAGAATCACAATTTCAAGTCCAGATCAAAGTGTGAAAATTGCGGTAGGATAAACCATAAATCGGAAGACTGTAGGTTCAAGAAGAAGAAAGACAACAGGTTCAAAGTAGAAGAAATCTGTTCCACGGTAGCATCAGCATTCACGTCAAAAGATTGGTGCCTAGACAGTGGTACAACTTCGCATATGTGTTCAGAAAAATCTAGATTCAACAAGTTGACACCTCAAAACGTAGGAGGAGTGAAGTTGGCGAATGGACAGATCGCCCCAATCACAGGGAAAGGTTCTATGAGATTAGAGCTGAAAAACAAAGACATGATCAACTTGACAGACACACTGCTAATACCAAACTTAACTTCAAACTTGCTATCAGTTGGAAAAATAGCAGAAAAAGGATTTACTGTCATACTCAAAAAGGAAAAAGCTGAAATTAGGGATAAACACAGAAAACTAATAGCTAGAGCTGTAAGAAAATACGGATTGTACTACATTGAAGAGAACAAATCAGAAAATACAAATCTGGTAACAAAATGTACAGATACAAATCTTAGGTTGTGGCATAAGAAACTTGCACACCAGAATGTCGCAGATATCAAATTAGCTAAAGAAAAACAAAAGCTACAGGGCCTAGAATTCAATTCCAATGCAGCATTAGGTGACTGTGAGACGTGTATAAGAGGAAAGTTAACAAGACAACCATACCCGAAAGTTTCGAGATGGACCAAAAGAAAAACTTCACATAATCCATTCAGATGTTGTTGGACCTATGAGGGTCGCCACACCAGGGGGTTGTAGATATTTTGTAACTTTCATCGACGAGTACACGAGATATACCCGAATATATTTTCTCAAATACAAAAATGAAGTTCTCATCTATTTTAAAGAGTTCAAAAATGAAGCAGAAAATTTCACGGGCGAAAAAATTAAATTTTTACAAAGCGACAATGGAACTGAATACATAAATAAAGAGTTCAATGAGTACTTGGCCCAATGTGGAATACAAAGAGGGTTGTCTGCACCACGAACTCCACAGCAAAACGGTTTGGCTGAAAGAAAAAATCGAACAATTCTAGATAAATCTAGATGTTTAAGCTCGAAGCAAACATTCCGAATTTTCTGTGGACAGAGGCCGTGTATTGCGCCAATTACTTGACAAATCGATGCCCGTCAAAATCAATTGATGGAGATACGCCATTCGAAAGGTGGGTAGGAACGAAACCATCAGTGCGACATCTACAGATTTTTGGGGCAAAAGCGTTTGTTTTGAACAAAACCGACAAAGGAAAATTTGAATCAAGAGCGATAAACGGGGTATTTGTAGGATATTCTGAAATATCGAAAGCATACAGGGTATGGGTACCAAACCTAAGGAAGGTGATCATAGCGTGAGATGTCAAATTCATCAATCAGCCCTACTACAAAAAAGAGGTAGAGTTAGAGTTGCTAGAAAATGAATGTACATCTAAAACGCCAATGCCAGAACGTCAAGATCCCCCAATACCACAAATTCAAGAACCTGAAATACAGGAAAATCAAGTTCCAGACGATCCAGAAAATCAAGAATCGGGAGAGGAAACCACTCAAGAGGATTTAGACCATGAAGACCCTGAGGTTTCCGGAGGTACCGCTGCTGACCAAGAGAATGAGCCACTACACATGCAGCTCAGGTCAGCAGAAGAGAGGTATTTACCAGCCTGGATGCACGATTATGAAGTAAATTTTGCCTGCGATGAATACTGTCAACAAGCAGTAGAGAACCAGGAAGTTTGGAAAGATGCCATAAAATCAGAGATAAGGGCACACATCAAAAATGGAACCTGGGAAATAGCTGCAAAACCACAAAATCGAAATGTGGTTGGATACCGAATGATCCTGAAGGAAAAACTCAACCCGGATGGGACGCTTGAGCGCCGGAAAGCTCGTCTGGTAGCCCAAGGATTTTCACAACGCCCAGGGGTTGACTTTGCAGAAACATATTCTCCAGTTGTGAAAATGAAATCGCTCAGAATGCTCATGAGTCTAGCGGCTGAAAACAACCTCCAGTTGAGCCAGCTAGATGTCACAACTGCATATCTGAACGGAACTCTGGACGAAGAAATCTTCATGAAAGTACCAGAGGGGCCAAATGGGTACAACAACAAAGTATGCTCCTTGAGGAAAGCTTTGTATGGACTAAAGCAAGCCGGTCGTCAATGGTTTAAGAAACTCGACTTAAGATTGAGAGAGTTGAAGTTCAAATCCTCATTCGCAGACCCTTGCCTCTACGTACGGGAAGAAGGGGGAGACCAGATAATCCTCGCCGTGTACGTAGACGATCTAGTAATTGCATCGTCAAACAAAGAAGAAGTGAGAAGGCTGAAAAAGGACCTCACAAAAACCTTTGAGATGCGAGACATCGGGGAGCTGAAGTACTGCCTCGGTACTGAATTTTCAAGAGTCCAGAATGGAGGAGTACGAATGAGTCAGGAGAAATATATCCAAAAACTGATTGAGAAATTCAGAATGACTCAAGCCAAAACCTGCAAAACTCCAATGGAAATACACCTGGATTTGGAAGTCCCGAAAAAGGGGGAGCTGCCAGATTTTGATAGGGTCACTGATGTATTTGGCAACGGCGACCAGACCCAACATTTTGTATTCAGTCAGCTACCTGTCACAATTCAATGCGTGCTACAGGAGCGATCACTGGGCCGCCGCCAAACGCATACTCAGGTACCTAAAAGGAACGGAAAAACTTGCCCTTCAGTACCTGAAAACTGGCAAAACAGAGCTACGCGGTATGTCTGATGCAAGTTACGGAAGCTGCAAGATCGACGGACGTTCGTATACTGGCTTCTGCTTTCAGCTAAACGGAACTGCAGCAAGCTGGGAAGCTCGGAAACAGCGAACAGTTGCCGGATCGACGACGCACGCGGAGTACATGGCTCTATCCAAAGCGGCAAAGGAGGCCATGCACCTCAAGTATCTGACTAACCATCTGCACATCGCACAAGACACGGTCAACATCAATACCGACAATCAAAGTGCGATAAGTTGGGCCAAAAATCCAGTGGTCACGTCTAAGTCTAAGCACATTAATATAAAAGAACATTTCATCAAAGAAGCCATCGATGTGGGTATTTGAATCGGGAAGTAACTATTTGATGAAGCGACACTATTATTCGATACGTGTATTCACGAGTAAGCTCAACTGACACAACTTATTACGATTTGACAACTTGAATTACCAATGGATTACAACTTTTCATCCGAACCACACTTTTTGATAATCAATATATAGTAACCTCAAAATAAAATGTAACCTAGACAACTCTAGCGGAAGCGGCAGAATTAGTAGGCCAATTTTCCGCGCTTCCTACACTCGACCATCTTGACGGCTCCTCGTCCTCGAGGAGATGGGACCAGTATCTTCGTCGTTGAATCCATCTTCATCATCGTCCGCTTCATCATCTGAGTAGGCGCCTAAATCACCAGACACCCATGGCTTCATATATTGGACCATGGTCGTTGCTTGACGGGGTCCCTCTGATGATCCGATTCTTTGGACTTGATATCTCTCGTTGGGCTTTACTTGTACAACTTTGTATGGACCAAGATATTTTGTGTGCAATTTTGAGCCAGGTTGTGTCCTTTATATTGCAACCAAATCGCCGACGTTGTACAATCTCGGCTCCTTGCGTTTCTTGTTGAATGTTTTTCTGTTTTCAATCTGCATCCTCTCGATGTTTCTCTTCGCCTTTGACCGGATTTCTTCTCGTTCTTCGTTGAACATAGTCAGCATCTCTTCATCAATCAGTCGTCTCAACTCGACTACGTCATTCATCCTCATTTCTGTTCCTGTCATAAGCTTGAAGGGTGAATATCCGGTGCTTCGGCTTGGTGTTGAATTAATCATCTGCTGGGCAGCATCCACATGTTTCCATCAGGTTTCAGGCTTCGGGTGGGCAAGCTTTGCCAAGAGAGGAATTAACAATCTATTCACCCTCTCCACTTGACCGTTACTCCTGGGAACACCGGTGGTAATCAATATATGCTCAATCCCTTCGGCTTTGCAGTAGTTCTCGAAGTCATTCGACATAAACGCCGAACCCCTGTCGCTGACAATCCTGCGTGGGTTCCCAAAGCAGACAGCTTGCTTTTTTAGCCTTGACAACACCTCTTGGGTTCCAGTTGACCTTGTTGGGTGTAGCCACACGTATTTTGTAAAGGCGTCAATCACAACGAATATGTATTTGTAATTTTCCTTTGTAGGCGCCAACGGACCAACATGATACATTCCCAAATGATCAATGTGATAAGTGTCCATTGGTTTCTCGCCCTTCGGTATTGGGTGAAGGAAACCTTCCTGTTTCCCGCGCTTGTTCTCGGCCAAAATGCATACTACGCAATTTTTTACCACACTTTCAACCTTCTTTTTCATATTCGCAAAATGGTGATCTCTTTTCAATACGGACATGGTTTTGTCGACGGAGAAGTGACCGTTGGCATGCACCGCTTGGATTATCTCCGACTGCATTGTCTTGGGTATCACAAACAGCAATTCGTCATCCTCAGCCTTGAACAGAATGCCGTTTCTTAAAACATATCCAGGCGCCTATCAAGGCGCCAATCTCCTTATCTTGTGCTTGTGCCTCCTTGATTCGAGCCAGGAAGCAAATTTCTCCCTGCTGTTCAACTGCCAATGCTTCTGGTAGAGGATTTCGACTTAAAGAATCAACATGGGGCATCCTGGAACCCGGACGGTGGATTACCTCAAAATCAAACTCTTGCATCATCAGAGCCCACCGTGCAACTCTTGCACAGATGTCTTTTTTCTTCATCGTCAACTGGAATGCTTGACAGTCAGTCATTATCTTGAAACGTAATCCGTGTAGATAAATCCTGAACTTCTTGAGAGCCCTCACAACAGCAAGCACCTCCAGCTCATAGCTGATGTAGTTTTGCTCAGCTTGTGACGTACTACCACTTGCATAGTATATAGGATGGAATTGTTGGTCTTCCGCGTTCCTCTGCAACAGAACTGCACCATATCCAAGTTTGGACGCATCGGTATGCAATTCAGTTTCTGCATCTCGACAGTATACTTTCAACACACTACTACTAGTTAAACTTGTCTTCAGGTCTTCAAATGCTCTATCTTGATCTTCACCAAAGTAAAACGGCACGTCTTTTTTCAACAAGAAAGTTAGAGGCCTTGCAATTCCTGAAAAATTGGGGATAAACTTGCGAAAATATCCTGACAGGCCAAGAAAACTCTGCACTGCTTTCACATTTTGGTTTATTATTTTCAATAATGAACCATTGGAATCGAGCATGAAAAAAAAAATTCTTACCCCCCCTCAAAATTTGATGGTTTACGTTTCAAGGTATGTAGAATCCAAAACTGCAATAAAAATATTTCTGTCTGTCCGCCGTACGCCGTACGGGCCACTTTTCTTAGTTACCATGAAAAAAAATTGATGAAATTCGGGTTATAGGTTCCGTTCGGCGTCTAGTTGGTCCTCGAAGCTCGACGTTACTGTGAGTCATCTCTAAGGGGTTCAAAATAGGGGTTGCAATTTTCAAAACGCCTATACCATTTTTTTACGTAAATATTTTTACGGTTTTAAATAGTTCTTGAACTTGCGAGTTTTTTAAGACCATCCGGAGCATCGTACGTCCAGCCGTTCGTTCACAGTAAGGCCCCAAAGTTTGCACCGACAGGCATTTTCTACTCCAGTGTGAATGAAATTGTATACAATTCAAACCAAATCTCGTAACCAGAGACGCGCCCACAATAGGAATTCGTGAATACGGCCAATCATTGGTAGGGATCACCTGATTATATTGGCGGAGTATGAAGTCGAGTTGGTTGTTCTGTGATATTATTTAATTTGAGGCGGTGGATTCCAAAACTCTCTCTGTCCGATTTTGCGATTTTTCAGGAAATGCAAAAAACGTACCTCAACTCAACCAATGACCTGGGGGACGCGATTTCTTTTGCATTTGACGCATTTTGCAACACTAGATAAGGGAGAGAAATTAGAAGTAAGAGAATTGAGAAGGGAGCCAGTAAATTAAGGCTGAAAAATGAATGGGGAAAGTTTTGGCATAAGCCGACGAAAGTAGAGAGTTTTGCTTCGAGCTAATCTCGATGTAGATAGTTTTGGCATATACTGAAGTCGCCTTAAAAACAGTCTCTACTTCAAAAGAAAAGAAGAACGGAAAGAAAACAAGCATTGCAAACTGGAATAATACTTTTTAATTTAAAAAAAAAAAAAATATGTGAAACAAAAATACAAAAAATCACAATTTTTCAGTAGTTTATCACAACCATTTTCACATATTTCAAGCTTTTCTTATGTTGAAAAACAACTTATGTTGAAAAAAAAACTTATGTTGAACTCGTGGTTGAAAATTCGGAGGAAGAAGACGTATTTCACCTGCAAACCACGATCGACTTGGTCATTGTACGCTCTCCACAGTTTCTTGACGGAATTGTCACTTGGAAGGTATTTTCTGCAACTTTTTTCCCTGGTGTAGTGAGACTCGACGAAGTGGAGCTGACTGATGTATGTCTTGACACCTTCTCTTTTCTGCTGAAACTTGGCTGACAATGTGTCTCCTCCTCTTCGTTCTTTCGGAGTATCTCCATCCAACAGATATCGTCTCCCAATGTTTTGAACTCGATACTTCGAGATGCCTAACATGCTGAGAAAGGCCTTAGCGCAGACCTGCAATCAAAGATACTAACATTGTAGTTTTTCTGAAAATCATTATCTAGTAGGTATGTTGCCTAGAATGAGTAAAAACAATAACAAAGCACGAAACAAAAACCCGATTTAATTTCCCAAACTCATCAACAACTTTTCCAAATCAACAACAAGTGGTAACCAACCACATGCTTGTGTGGGTTTACCACAATATTACAGTGAAAACTGAAACGAAGGTGAATGATGGCTTTAGGAATTTTGTTGCTAACGAGAATTATGGCAAAAATCTTTGTATACCTGCACATCTCCTTTGCTCCGTGTGTTCACGAAGTACTGAGTAGAAACTTGGGGTTGATTCTCCCTTCCTCGTCGGGTCTTTGGAGTCATTTGCTTTGTGTGTTTCAATATAAAGTTGTCTTGGTCCGTTTTAGTAGAGTTCTTGTAGAAATTTTGATGAAACCGCCGCACATCCTGCAGGCCTAGTTCAGAGCAGTGGTAAGCATGTTTTTTCCTGCCATGATTACACCTTGGCAGGTTGGGAAATCCTTTCGCTTTGTACCTTGAATGCGAAAAAACGAATACTATCAATAAAGAAAACTATTGGGAATATTGCACTTCTTATTAGTGAGCCATTTCCCAAAGCTATTGCAAAATTACACATTTAGCCTCAAACGTCATGAAAGAAGAGATTTACCACGTACCTTTCAGTTTTGGCCTTGGTTTTCTTCCACTGTTCTTTGTCCCCTTTTCTCTTCCGCGTTAACCCCATCTTCACTTTACGATAAAAGTAGAATAAAAACTGCAGAAATCGGTGAGAAATCAGGAGAAACGAAAAACGAGAGAGGAAAAATACGAGCAAAACAATACAGTAAATAAGGCGGGCTGAGAGAAGGTTACATCCAGCACAGGACCTTTGAACGTAGAAAGTTTTGGTGGTCATTTCAACAAGAGGCAGTTTTGGAATACACTGACCCATGAAAGAAGACAGTTTTGGAACAAATCGCAACTTTGTGAAGGCAAATACACTGGAAACGAGACAGTTTTGCGTGATTTTGACACCATTTTTCGATGGAGCGCGGAAAAAGGCTTCAGAATCCACTGCTACCTAGATTTCGTAAAAAATGAATGTAGACAGTTTTGGAATCCACCGCCTCATTTGAAAAATGATGGCTCTTTTGGAGTTTGTTGGTAGGTAGTGAAACTTGAACAAACGTTGAAGTATTATTGATGGGTAAATTTTTACTATGGTAAATCATTACTCAACGGTAAATTATTACACAACGGTTCATTATACCATCTACGTAGAAGGGGCTGGAGTTTGTTGGTAGGTACTTTTGCAACTTTTTTCACTCCTCATCAACAATTTCTTTTCAGAACTTCATTATGTGTGTTTCTTTTTGTTAGGTACTGTTTGTCATCGGCAGAATTATTTTAGCAACATTTAACTCGTGATTTAGGTAGGTACCTAGTAACGAGTACGGGGTTAGGTACTAACCTACGGAGGGTCTGCGATGTACATAATATGTATATAATAGAATAGTACATATCATATTATATAGAAGGGTTATCTATACATAGAGCTGTGATCTGTAACAGGAGGGTATTCTATACAAAATAATAAACCGTTGTGCAGGGATTTGCAGCGTTTTTGGTCTGGGGAAGTCAACAACTGCTCTGGTCTTGGCGTCCGAAGGTCCAATCGTGCCATCTTTGATTTTGTGACATAAAAATTCGATTTCATTCTTCAGGAACTCACATTTGTTCCAACTAAAACGCACTCCATATCCTGCAGCGCGATCAAGTACTATTTTCACCTTCTCTATATTCTCTTCCCTGCTCTTTGATGGGATTATAAAATCGTCCACGTAAATGCTCAGAATTCCTGCAGCAGTCAGGTCTTGGAATATGGCATTAACAAACCTCAGGAATACTGGCCCTGAGTTGCACAAACCAAAAGGTGCCCTTGTGAACTCATAATGACCATTAGGCACCACAAACGCCGTAATCTTCTGGCTTTCTTCCTCTATTGGCACATGGAAATAACCGTTTTTTAAATCGAGTTTGCTAAATATCGTAGCATCTTGCAAAGTAGCCAGCTGATCATCAATTGGTGGCGCATAAAATCGTTCCTTCACCAACTTCTTGTTGACGCGTCGGTAGTCGACGCAAATTCTTGATTCACCACTCTTTTTTTTAACTATGACAATCGGACTTGCATAAGCAGAAGAGCTTGGTTTGATTATTCCATCTTCCATCCACTGCTGCATTTGCTTATCAACTGTAATCTTCTCACCTGGCGAGAGGCGACGAGGAGGTTGGTATACCGGCTCATCATCTGTCAATATCAGCTTCATCCGCACTCCAGTCTCGTGGACAATGTCAGGTTTATACGATTCAACCAAACGCATTATGTCTGGGTCGTTGCTGATTGCATCTTCGTGCAGACGTTCTACCTCTATTCCATATACATCTGGAACATGCATCCCCATCTTCTTTACAGTTACCACTTTACCTTCTTGCAGTGAAATGGCCGTCTGCTTGAAAAAACCGTCTCCCAAAATGAGTGGGTATCGACTTACCCCATCAGGGATTACATGAACCTCCAACCTGTACAATGAACCATCAATGACAAAATCATCACAAAAAGATCCCAACGTTGATAGCTGTGCCGAACCTACGCCTCGATATTTGATAGGAGATCCATGAAGTTTGACATTCAACTTGCGATAATGCGGTTCAGCCATCAGCGTCAAATCGCTGCCGCTATCCAAAAGTGCTCTCATACAGACACCATGTACCATTACATCCACAGTCGGTTTTGTTTCTGTCTTCTCCCATGAGACACAATTACTAGTGGGACATTTTGAAGCAATGTGACCAAACAAATTGCATTTGAAACATTTAGGTCCTCTGCTCTTATCCGGGCAGTTGTCAACCACATGAGATTCAGATCCGCATGAGAAGCAACGCTTTCCATTAATCTCGGACCTGACGACAGGACGCCTGTTCTGGTTGGATGTCACTGGCCTTGAACTGTCGACCCTCTTGCTCTTGCTATTGTCGGTGTTCTTTGCCTGTTCAGAATCGCGCTTCTTCATTGTCTCATACAGCTCCAATTTTTTCTGGAAATCTTTATATGTCGTGGCCCCATAAAGTATGGTCTTCGATCCGACGTCATCGTCAATACCATTGATCACATATTGTATGACAGATTCTACCTCAACACTCTGACATTGAGCGGCTATATCCATCATTTTATAAAAGTATTCCTTCAGTGTTTCAGATCTTAACTTTTTCCTAGAAGCAAGTTCTTTATGAACGAGTTTACTGCTCACATTATTTACAAATTCTTTCGTGAGAGCCCTTGACATCTTACTCCAGGTCTCATGCGTCCTTTCATGCTTTATAAACGGTGCTGCCGACCCCCTCAACAAACGTCGACAGTATAGGATCATTTGTAAATCAGACAACTGGCATAATTTACTCAACTCCTCAAATTGTCTCAACCAATTCGTAATTGTTTTTGTCTTATCATCCCCACTGAAAGTTGGAATTGACTCCTCAATGTCCTTGAACGAAATCATTTGGGAAGCTATGCGCGGTTTACGGGTTGGTTCTGATTTACGTTTTGAGTGTAAACTGTTATCTGAATCGGATTCGTCGTCGGTCTTCTCAGGACTGCTGGAACCCTTTTCATCGCCCGCATCGTCGCACTCTTCGTCTACCTCCCCTTCATTCGCATCAATCATGTCATCTGGTTTAGCTTTTGAATTTTCCACAAGAATTATGGCCTTCAGTCTTTCAACGAGATCGTTTTTCTTCCCATCATATCTAAATCCTCGCTTCTTCAACTCATCTTTCAATTCGGCTACTTTCATCTTTCTAATTGCATCTTTATCCAACTGTTCCATCTTGAGAATGAGACTTGATGACCGGTGATTGACAGGTCGCTGGTGTAGGTACACGGCGGAAGGCTCTTGAAAGTAATCTTCCGACGGACAACTGACCACTTAAAACGTCGAAGTATCTTCACAACTTGAAAAAGTTCCGCACAACAATCTGTTTACATCGGATTTCGTCGCGAACACTCGAAATTCGGCCGATCCCGTAGTCACTAAATTCGATTCAATCCCGGACGAGCCCCCAAATATATGTGGGTATTTGAATCGGGAAGTAACTATTTGATGAAGCGACACTATTATTCGATACGTGTATTCACGAGTAAGCTCAACTGACACAACTTATTACGATTTGACAACTTGAATTACCAATGGATTACAACTTTTCATCCGAACCACACTTTTTGATAATCAATATATAGTAACCTCAAAATAAAATGTAACCTAGACAACCCTAGCGGAAGCGGCAGAATTAGTAGGCCAATTTTCCACGCTTCCTACATCGAAGACAAAGACGTACAACTGGAATTCTGTCCAACCGAAGAGATGACAGCGGACATCTTCACAAAGGCACTACCTGGCCCGAAGCTCTATGAGTTCCGTAGGAGACTAGGACTGGGCAGCAGCTAGTGAGGGGGAGTCTTAGAAGAGATCCGCCTCCAACGTTCATAGTTCAAGTTCAATCAAGATGTTCGATGTTACCAAGAGAAATGTTTTCCCCGAAAATTTCTGTCTTAAA
This sequence comes from Leptopterna dolabrata, assembly GCA_954871275.1. Classification (NCBI taxonomy): domain Eukaryota; kingdom Metazoa; phylum Arthropoda; class Insecta; order Hemiptera; family Miridae; genus Leptopterna; species Leptopterna dolabrata. The sequence continues at coordinate 75,512,112 of OX940976.1, read as the reverse complement.
ATTGCTTTTACCAAAAGTAGGCAAATATAAAATTCTACATTCACCACTAAGTTTCCACTGTGTGACATACACATTAGCTCTTTCTCAAAATTCGTGCAAGTCTACTGTTGAGGATGTTCGATAATGATATTGTGAGATTAAAATCCTCGTGGGTGGGGCTAGCTGGTTCACAAACGAAATACTAATAATATGTTTGAGCCCCAAAGAATGAAGCAGAAGGACCACCAAAAGTGTACTTTTGGAATAATATTAGAGTTGATACGCCTTACCTTGGCAACGGTGGGCTTTCAAATATATCGAGGAGGACTTATGAAGGTTAAGGGTGGGTATAAGGGATATAAGGAAAGCCGGCTGGGAAGGGTAGCACGATGGGGATGATGAAGCTTGAACAGCAGTCGATGCTCGAAGATTCAGAGGCGCGATAGCTGGATAATTTAAACACCACAATATGCAACTTTTATGAATTTAAAGGCGAGACAGCGTGAGACGCGAGGTGATGAATGACTACTGTTGAACTGAGGTGAGCGGCGTTGACGCCGGGCCGGTGGAGAAGGGAGGGAAGGGGAGGCGCTCCTGATCTCTCCTGCTAAGGAAACAATGCACCGGCCACAACATTTCCCCCCACCCTGAAATGTATTTCAGAATTCTGAAGAAAATTTCACTGAGCCAGTGCTCCGAATGAAACTGGTTGAACAATTATAACTAAAACACCAATCCAATAAATTAAGAATTAACAACAACAAAACGAGTTATACAACTAAGGATTAATAACAGGATAAATAATTGGGAAAAGGATGTTTTGAATAGGAGGTACGGCTCATTGATTTGGGAGTGGACACAACTTCACCAAGGGCCGGACCAGCTCTCCTCGGCTGGTTCTCAATCTGGCAACTCTTGCAACGCCATCCGGACCCCGGCATAACTCCTCCACAACTGCAAGAGGCCACTGAAGAGGTGGAGTATTCTCTCGCATCACAACGACCACTGAGCCGATATTCAGAGGAGGAGCATCCTCAGTCCATTTAGCACGCCCCTGCAGAGTGTGCAAGTACTCCTGCTGCCACCGTTTCCAAAATCCTTGAGTGATTTGCGAGACGCGTTGATAGTGATCCAAGCGATTTGATGGTACAGCGCTGAAGTCCTCATAAGGAATGTGGTCCAGAGGGGGTCCCAAAGTCAAGAAATGGGCCGGAGTTAGTGCAGTAGGTCCATTTGGGTCTGCTGACAGGACTGTCAGAGGCCTGCTGTTCAAAATTGCTTCTATCTGAATGATGACAGTATTGAATTCCTCATAGGTTAGCAAGTGAGGTCCAATAAGTTTGTACAATAGACTCTTGAAACTCCGAATGTTGCGTTCCCAAATTCCACCGAAATGTGGAGACGATGGGGGGTTTACGCGCCACTCGATTCCTCTGCTTGACAAATCGTCTCCCACAGAGGTGTTGAATTTACTAGAGGCTGTTAAAGAGTATAAACGACTCAATTGGTGCTTTGCACCCAGAAAATTGGTACCCTGATCAGAAAAAATTATCTTGCAGGGACCTCTTCGGGATAGGAAGCGTCGAAAGGCAGCCAAAAACCCATCCGTTGAGAGCGTCGAAACCAGCTCGAAATGAAGGGCCTTGGTGGCGAGGCAGACAAACATGCACACATAGGCCTTCATGCCAGTCCCTCCCCGTCGTCTGACCATCGAAATTGTGAATGGGCCTGCATAGTCCACTCCACAATTTAGGAAAGCCTTGTACTGCTGAAATCTTACAGCAGGCAACGGGGCCATTTTAGGTTCCAAAGCATGGGGTTTAGCCCTGAAACATATGTTGCATTTATGGACCCGTTGTCTCACCAAACTCCGAGCGGCAACAATCCAATACCTCAAATTCAAAAGTGACAGGAGTATGTGCGGACCTGTATGCAAATTATCCGTATGATACTGATCGACAAGTAGTTCCACAAATCTACCAGTTTTAGGTAGCAGGAGAGGGTGACGGTGATCATAAGACAGACGAGAATACTGCAGCCTTCCCCCCACCCTGATCATCCCGTTTTCCAGGAACAAATCCAATTTTCCAATCATGGGATTTCTTAAAAGGCCCTTTCGTTTCTTGGTGGATGTACATTCTAAATAGACGAAGATCTCCCAGAAATATTGACGCTGAGTATACCGCAGCCACAGAATCTCAGCGTGGGTAATCTCTGACAGGTGTAAGGGACCGGTACGGAAACGAGTTAGCCTCAGAGCTCTTAAAACATATGCGGTGGAACGAATTAGCTTCCGATACGACGAGACACGATCTAGCATGGGCTTCAATATCCAATCCTGAGGAGTAGTTGTAGCTAGAGAAACTATCCTTTCTTCCACAGGGCGGGATGGAAGAACCAAATCATTAATGATGGTTATAGGCCATTCTGAAAATGGCGAGTTAAGCCAAACCGGGCCGGTGAACCACATATTGTGATGAAGAAGGGACCCAGCAGACAAACCCCTACTCAAACAGTCTGCAGGGTTTTGCTCCCCTCTCACATGGTACCACCATTTCACATCAGTGCGGTGTTGTATTTTTGTGACCCGGTTGGCAACAAATGCTTTCCATCTAGATGGTGATGAAGACAACCAATGAAGAGCAACGGTTGAGTCACTGAAAGCAAACACACGTGCGAATTCGTGTCGTCCAGAGTAAGATTCCAAAACATAGTGAATCAGAGAGGAGAGCAGGAGGGCAGCACAAAGTTCCAGCCGTGGAATACTGGTCGTCTTCAATGGAGCGATTTTCGATTTAGCTATCAGTAGGCTTACTCTCCGCACACCTGAACATTCACTCAGGACATACACAACGGCTCCATACGCTGATTGGGAGGCATCGGCAAAACCCAAGAGTGCACTCCAGCATCCAGGGGTGATGAAAGAATGACGTGGAATACACCAATCCTCTAAAAGAGGTAATTCCTCAATGAAATGTCTCCACCGTCGGCAAACTTCCTCAGGTGGCTTATCATCCCATCCCAACTGATGCGTCCAGAGTGACTGAATAAATCCCTTTGCGCTAACTGTCAATGGAGCAAGAAATCCCAATGGATCGAAAATTCTGGCAACAGCGGACAACATGGCTCGTTTAGTGCAGTTGTTTGAAGGAACATTTACTTTCACCGAAAAAGTATCTCTATGAGGATTCCACCTCAATCCCAACACCTTAAGGGATAAATCAGTATCAAAATCCAAATATTCCGTTGACTTCAGGTTTTCTGGAATTGAAGACATCACTAGGGAAGAATTTGAGGCCCATTTTGCCAATGTAAAAGATCCCGCCGAAAATAATGAAATCATCTGCTGCCGCAACAAGTTGGCTGACACCTCTGTTGGAACAGATGCCAGATAATCATCAACGTAAGTATCCCGACCAGCACTGACGGCTGCCAGAGGGAAGCGATCACCCTCCAATCTAATCAATTCCTGAACTACCCGAAGTGCCAAATATGGAGATGGTGCCACACCGAAAACCACTGTACCCATTTCAAAAATCTGAAGATCCTCCACAGGAGAAAATCGCCAGATAATGCGCTGAAACCGTCGATCCTCAGGTCGAACTGATATTCGCAGGTACATCTGTCGGACATCTGCAGTTAACGCGAATTCAAAAAGCCTGAAATTGAGGAGCACACGAACCAAATCATTCTGCAATTTAGGGCCCACGTGCAGCACATCGTTCAAGGACAGCTTTGTTGTAGTTTGCGCGCTGGCATTCAGGACGATCCGGAGGGGTGTACTTGTGCTATCTGGTTTAAGCACCCCATGATGTGGAATATAGTAAGCTTTTTCCCCAGGTTGCAAATATTCCGCTGTAATAAGGGACATATAACCCTCATTCAAATAGCCTTTAATCACATCCCCATACTGACGATGGAGCTCAGGAGTTTTCAACAAACGGCGCTCTAGGGCTATGAAGCGATGGGTGGCTAACCTAAATGAATCCCCCAACAAATCAGGCGACAGCCGGAACGGGAGAGCAACTATGAAGTGTCCCTCTGTGCCACGCATGACGGTCTCACAGAAGAACCTCTCACATTCATCATAATCAGGAGAAGAAACCGGTTCGGATGGAGTCTCCTCAATTAACCAAAACCTCTCCAGAAGCTCATCAATGGGATCCTCCACAAGAGAAGTGAACGTGCTCGAAGTGAAGTATGAAGCCACTGGTGCCGATCCCATGACAAGCCAACCTAGCGAGGACTGAAGACCATAAGGCGTGCCCTGGGGACCCATCACTTTACCAGACCCACATATCTGCGGCCATAAATCTGCACCAATCAGGAGGTCAATGGGCCCAGGTACATTGAAGACCTCATCCGCTAGCTCGAGATCCATCAAATGCGAAAGATGAGATACCTCCACATGAACAGCAGGGAGATGACCCGTGAGATCCTCCATCACCAGAGCATTAATGGTGAATTTGACATGAGACGCAATCCGTGAGCAAAATGTCAGAGACACCCGTTCCTGAATTGATGACGAACTCTTGCCTAAACATTGTACAACAGTCCGATGAGAGTGAGGGGAAATACCCAATCTCTCGCACAGCCCCTTTTGAACAAAATGTGACTGTGACCCATTGTCGATCAGAGCTCTAAGTGTGACAGGTTGACCAAATTTATCTGTTACAACAACCTGGGCAGTGGCTAAAAGAACAGTAGTGAAACGGGACTGGGTACTCGCAGCAGCGACTGTCACCTGAGAGGGTGGATCGTTATTACCCCTCAAATTATGGCTGTCTGACGTTTGCACAGCAAGTGTATCCGAAGTATGAGTGGTGGGGTCACTGAAATGAATCAAAATATGATGGGGACGCTGACACTTACCACAAACACTTCGTACACTACACGATTTGGAAAAATGTTTGGCTAAACACCGATAACAACGGTGAGACGACTTTATAAGCCCGAATCTTTGTACAGGGTTCATCTTCAAAAAGGAAGGACATTTGTCCAATGGATGAGAGACATTCTGACGGCAGCATGAACAAGATTTATCTAACTTTGGATGGTTCTTAACGGTATCATCCACCTGTTGGGCTACAAATACTTGCGGTGATTTGGAGTTACTATTCGGTTTCGATGAAGATTGGGACGCGACTACAAGTTTTTTGGAGCGAGCAAGGATGCGAGTTTGGGCCCGAATGAAATTTATTACACTTTCAAAAGTAGGTACATCCAGGTCACGATGGTGCATATCAAAATGTCTGATGGTATCAGGATCCAGCTTTTTGGTAGATAAATATACCAAAAAAAAATCAAACATGTCATTGATACCCAATTTTTTAAGTGCCTCTGTGGCTCCCACGAACTCCTCCAAAAAATAATTTAACCCTTTCTCCGATTCTTGAGAGAGTGGTTTCAAATTCAAAATCTTGTCTAAATAGTAGTGTCCAAGTGCCCGTTTATCCTCAAATCGTTCCTTCAAAGTATTCTTAAGAAATTCGTAATTAGCTTCAATTGGAGGTATCCCAGCTACAATGCTTTTTGCGCTACCAGTAAGATGTGAAACAAGATAAGTCATTCGTTGTAGGTTGGATAAGTCCGGATTTTGATCAATCAACTCCAAAAATTGTTGATAGAAGGGGTTCCAATTTTCCGGAGAACCATCAAAGTTCATGAGTTTTATGGGTTCTAATTTTACTTTACATGTGGCGAGTCCCAAACCTTGGGTTGCATTCAACGACACACGAGCATCAGTGCTGGATTTACCAGCTGGATCGACTCTGCGAACAACAACTTTAATCCTATCGACCATACAATTGAATTCGTTTATACATTCAAGAGATGGTATATAAGATTCATCCATTTCTGCTTTGACCTCTTCCAACTCCACTGCGACTTCCTCATATGAGTTCTTCAAATTATCTAATTCCCTGGCCTGTGTTAGAAACAATTCAGTGTTATCCGACGTAACAGTGGAGGATAACTGGAGCAATGCCTGTAGACGAGTCTTAAGTGCACTGGTTTTTGCAGAAAGTATCTTCATCCTTACTTTCCCAGCCATTATAATTTAGGTATGTACCAACGCAGTTACTATCCGTCCAGAAAGAAGCAGGTAGGTACAAAGAAAGAAGGAACAGGATTCACCAATATTATGAAGAGGAACAAGGATTATGGACAGGTACTGAATAACTCGTTGGCTCAAATACAAAACAACACGCATATAGTGGTCGAGAACTACATACAAAATATATGCTTGCATAAATCTATCTAGATTTGCAAAGAGAAATTTTATTACAAGCAGTTTAAACGGATTAAATTAAATATTACTAAATTTAAAAAAATCTATTCGAGTTGTGATATTCAACTGGTAATGGGTGTAGAATATGCGAAACACAATAACTGGAGAGACGGAAAAATGAGCCAGAATACACGGAGAATAATAGGTATCACAAAGTCCCTGATTTATCTTATAAGACAGTGAATAGGCCACAAGATCACCGTTAGTCACCTGTTTACACGCGCTGCCTCAAAGTGCAACACAGATTGATAGTTGACCAGACGAAATTATCGCAAGTCAGTAATGAACACGTTTCAACAAAATTCCGAATTCAAGTAAAGGACTGACGTTCAGCAAGCGCTCCCCGTTCCCTTCCCAACTCCACAATCCCCCAATTACGTCTCAATAAAACCACCAGAAAGCCTCGAAATAGGTATATATTTTAAGTAAAACAAATTCGAAAATACAAGTTTAGGCTGAAAACCGTGACCAAGCTGCAGAAACTTCAAACGATTAGCGATACTAGAAGCGATTCTCACGTAGTACCTGCCTACAACGAATAATTGGGTTCCGCCCCGCGGTTTTAGGTACCTAATTAATTAATTTACGAATTTTATTACACAAATTTACTTGGAGTACAAAATCCGGCTCGAAACGAGACCAAATGTTGAGGATGTTCGATAATGATATTGTGAGATTAAAATCCTCGTGGGTGGGGCTAGCTGGTTCACAAACGAAATACTAATAATATGTTTGAGCCCCAAAGAATGAAGCAGAAGGACCACCAAAAGTGTACTTTTGGAATAATATTAGAGTTGATACGCCTTACCTTGGCAACGGTGGGCTTTCAAATATATCGAGGAGGACTTATGAAGGTTAAGGGTGGGTATAAGGGATATAAGGAAAGCCGGCTGGGAAGGGTAGCACGATGGGGATGATGAAGCTTGAACAGCAGTCGATGCTCGAAGATTCAGAGGCGCGATAGCTGGATAATTTAAACACCACAATATGCAACTTTTATGAATTTAAAGGCGAGACAGCGTGAGACGCGAGGTGATGAATGACTACTGTTGAACTGAGGTGAGCGGCGTTGACGCCGGGCCGGTGGAGAAGGGAGGGAAGGGGAGGCGCTCCTGATCTCTCCTGCTAAGGAAACAATGCACCGGCCACAACATCTACCGAAAAATTAATAACCTTCGTTCGTATTCGATTCGTTTTTTTCCGTGCAAGCTTTCAAACTCTTCTGAATGTGAAAATAGGGACCTTCCAATCTAGATTTCACGTGATCCTAGGATTCATAATTTTTTTGTTGTTTCTACGGATACGGACTCGGAAGTCGGCTAAAAAACGTTTGTTTCTCGTGAAATATTTCTCTTATCAGATTCTGCGAAGTGGTTTGTAGTGAGAATAGTAACTCACGAGTTTTCCAAAATCTTCAGAATTTAATAGTTTTTAGGAATAAAAAACTCAAAATTCATTTTTTTGAAAATTTTGCCCTACAGGTGCCCTTAAAAGCAGCCGACATCCCTAAAATTAGAAAAGAAATGTGCGTAGAAATCCTTAACTATCAATGAGTACTGAATGTTACAGGATAATAATCTTCCTCGCTGGATTAGCCGAGGGGCTACTCCACGTAATCAACATACTCAACGTGACGGAAAACCTAGGGTTGATGCCGATTCATTTAGGTCAGGCCCGAAAACCAGAATTTTATCATACTACTATCACACACCCATTACTTCCGAACCAACGATCTGCTGAAACAAGTTGACGCAATCCTATCGCATTATCAGGAAATAATGCTCACTATCGAATCTGATAGAGATGTTTATAGTGTTTTAGCTTGTGAGGCATCGTTTTCCATGTTTTTCAAGACGAGAAGACCGAATATGAAGTCGATTTTTTTTTAACGCATCATCTTTGATCATTGAACTGTTTGATTCGCCTGTTGAACTACTTCTAGAGTTACTATACAAGTTTATGGTAATTTCAGAACACTTCCCAGGTTTTTGATGAATAAAAAATGAATTTTGGGAACCGAACCTTCGTTACAACCTCAATTCTCCATTCTTGGTCAAAATCGACTTTTCATTCGGTCTTCATGCCCTAAAAAACATGGAAACCGATATCTCACAAGCTCATGTCCACTAAAACCTCGAAATCCCTGAAAAACCCTGTTTTTCCACCAAAACACCCCTGGGTGTATTCCGATTGGGCTGCCGAGCTTCGGAGCACAATTAGGACCCAAATGGTGACCCAAACTGTGTACGGAAGATCGGCGACTTTAGACCAAAACTTAACGTAAATTTAAGGCTGAAACTTCGTTAGAACCTCAACTTTCCACTCTTTGGTCAAAATCGACTTCAGATTACGTCACTTCGCCCTATAAAACATGGAAAACGATACCTCACAAGCTCACGTTACTAGAACACCAAAAAAACCTTATCTTTACGCACATTTTTAACCCATAAACCCTTGGGTATAACTCTTATTGGGCAGCAGTTTCGGGACACAACTAGGGCCCAAATAGAGCATGAGTGCGAAAGAACGAATTTTTTAGACCGAAAATGAAGTAGATATGGATGGTACGGTGAACAGACACAGCATTTTGGTTTATTATTCTGTGAATAATACACCTATGTATTCGTTCAGCAAACAATTTTTATAACACCCACTCAAAATTTCTTCTTTTCCGTTTCAAGGTGCATAGATTCCAAAAATGCAATGTCCGTCCGCCGTATCACGTGTATGTACCGTTTCATTTTCGATCTAAAAAGTACGTTATTTCGCACACATGCTCCATTTGGGTCCTAGTTGTGTCCTGAAACTTTTCAGCCCAATCGGAATATACCCAGGGGTGTTATGAGTGAAAATGTGTATAAAAATAGGTAGTTTTTGTGTTTTAGTAACATGTTAGTAACATGAGTTTTTGAGGTATCGTTTTCCATGTTTTTGGGGACGACAAGACCGAATATGAAGTCGATTTTGACCAAAGAGTGGAAAATTGAGGTTCTACCAAATGTTCGGCTACCAAAATTGATGTTTTATGAGTCAAAAAGCTGGGAAATCGTCTAAAATCACCATCAATTTGTATAAAACACTAGAAAAAGTGTCAGCACGTGGATCAAGACGATTAAATGGCACTACCAATGATCAAATTTGAAAAAAAAGCGTGATTTGTTTTTGGGGGCCAAAATTGGAGGAAACCATCAGAAAGAGCTATTTCAATTATTTCAGATGAAAGAATCAATAAATGAACAGCCAACATTTCTGTAGCTATGTCCAATAGAATAATAAACCCATGTGACAAGGACTTTGCAGCGTTTTGGAATACGCACCTTGAAACGTTAAAGAAACAGTTTATTTTTGGTTTTGTTTGCGTTTCGCGTATTTTGATCGTTACAATTTTCTTATAATAACTCAACTGCGACATTTTTGAGCTTTCATAATTTGGAAAGATGACCATTATTTTCAGAATTGTTGCAATAATTATGACTACCTGTGTGTAAACTTATTTTGCGTCATTTTTTAGAACCTTGTGTAATGTTTAATCCAATTTGGAAAATTTGGATTTTACTTGGAAAAATTTGGGATTCAATTCGGATAAGAATGAAAATTTTACATATATATATATATATATATATATATATATACACAGGGTGTTTCTTAAGTAATGAACCACCCTTTCTAACTACGTTATTTTCAGGAAAATGAAAAAAAGCTTCTAAAGTAACCCCCCTTCATTTTTTACAATGAATTCAAATATCTCATTCCCGCACTTTGCGCATGCGCGGAAACATGCGCAATTGACACCAACTTCGGTTTTTCAAATGGGTACCCTAATTTTTTATTGCAGATTCAGATTCTACGTAAAATTTCATGAACATTTGACCCCTCAATCGATGAATTTGACTGCGCAGAACCTGTTCTGCGAGCGTGCAAAGTTGCTCAGCTGCCAAATTTCGCAAAACTTGGCGTCTAGTAATCCCCAAGTGTGGCACATGATTTTTCATTGTTTTTCAACGCTGATTCACATGGTGCTATCCGTTTTTTGATTTGACTCGATTTGAACGAAATAATGGCCAAAAGTCGGTTATTTTGTACGAAAAAAAAAGTGTTTTGAGGCGTGTGTTTGCACATGAATTACATAATTTGCTATTCCCATCCTCTCTTCCAGTCTCAACAGAAGCGAAGGAATTTGTAAAATAAAATAATAATACCTTGCAGCTGCACAAGAAATTACAAAATCCGTTCTAAAAGTGGTCCTCGTTTTCCTCCGTTTTATTAAGAAGAAAAATTTATTTTTAATCCCGCCATAGCCGGTTCCAAGCCCGAGTTTCGAAAGGAAGAGGAAAAATAAATTTATAAAAAATATTTTGGTTCGAGTAGGTAATTAATTCATGTGCAAACACACGCCTCAAAACACGTTTTTTTTTTCGTACAAAATAACCGACTTTTGGCCATTATTTCGTTCAAATCGAGTCAAATCAAAAAACGGATAGCACCATGTGAATCAGCGTTGAAAAACAATGAAAAATCATGTGCCACACTTGGGGATTACTAGACGCCAAGTTTTGCGAAATTTGGCAGCTGAGAACTTTGCACGCTCGCAGAACAGGTTCTGCGCAGTCAAATTCATCGATTGAGGGGTCAAATGTTCATGAAATTTTACGTAGAATCTGAATCTGCAATAAAAAATTAGGGTACCCATTTGAAAAACCGAAGTTGGTGTCAATTGCGCATGTTTCCGCGCATGCGCAAAGTGCGGGAATGAGATATTTGAATTCATTGTAAAAAATGAAGGGGGATACTTTAGAAGCTTTTTTTCATTTTCCTGAAAATAACGTGGTTAGAAAGGGTGGTTCACTACTTAAGAAACACCCTGTATATGTGTAAAAAAAATTTTTTTTAGATCTCCGATGCATAAAAGGAATTTCGGAGGGTTTTCCGTTGCACAGGGAGCATCTCTGAAAAATTTGGAACGAGCCAGACAGCTACATTTTCTTTGAAATTTCTTTAAAACTGCACGCTGAGGAAGGCGCGGATGGGAGAGCGGGCATGACTTCTCTGTATTCCTGCACAATTACATCGTATCATGTATTCCTACACCAGATTAGACTTCTGACGCCAGCGTCACTTCAACATGCGTTGTGCTTACGTAGGTAGGTATCTATGAATTTCATGATTTTGTGTTTGATAAGCATCTGCGTTTAGTTGCTATGACAAGGCCTTTGTACTTCGAAATACGTGAGGAAGGAAATGGTTCTACAACCTCTCTATTACACCAGACAAGTACGAACTAGTTGTGTACAACTCACCGCAGGGATCCACATTTCAAAGGTTCTGCACTTGGCTTGCTTATTTATCGCCTCCATAACGAGATCCACAGCCTCTGATACGTTCTCATGCTTCCCTGTTATCCTGCAAGTAGTATAGTCAAGATGGTTTTCTGAAACAATCAACAGCTTGTAAGAGAGTACTTGAATGAAACAATTATCAGTTATAAATTAGTGAAACTTGTTATAATATAAGCCACTGGCACATGATCTGTACAACCAACATGCAACGCAAATTTTTTTCGCACCAAAGGGGACTGGAACTTGGAACGATGTTGCAAGGCAAAACGAGAGACTGCTGACGAAGTACTGAACTTTGGGGCTGTCATCACAGCACTGCAGGGTATAAGATGGACAGGGCAAGAAAGAATAGACAAAAACGAAAACCTACTAGTTGATCTACAGCGGCATACAGGGCAATTTGGACCAGGGTTCTTGATCATTAAAAAGCTCTATACTCGAGTTTAAGATTTCGGACCGGCTGGGTAGAATCAGATTAAAAGGAACACAGGAATGTATCCGAGATCTCAGCCCACGCACCCACTGAAAACAAGAGTGAGGAAGACAAAGAAAGTTTCTATGACTTGCTGATCCTCAGTAGCACGCTGCTGCTGTTCAGGATGGTGCACGTTTGTGAAAAATGGGAATGTACATTTTATTCTGTGTGTATTCTCAATGGATACAAATTTTACCATCCTTCTTGAATCAAATAACAATCTGATAAGCGATATTTCAATTTCACTATTGTATGGCTACAATCCTCGACACCTGTAGCAAATCATAAGCCTGATGCCTTCATAATGGGTGCACATTAAGCGTCAAACCTCCACGAAAAACCACTGTTGCACCACATATCATGCAAGTGGAGTAGGTAAATATCCAACAGACCACTACTCCAGTATGTGAATAACACTTTTTTGAATCTGTAGCAAAGACCTGCCTGATATCTTTCCCCTTAAGGGAGTTTTCAAAGAGAATCTATTGCAATGGACCCAATAATATACCTATTGCCTAAAACATGACTTTGGTTTATTATTTTCAATAATGGACGTTTGGAATTGAGCATGACAAAAAAAAAATCCCATCAAAATTTTATGGCTTCCGTTTCAAGGTACGCAGAATCCGAAAATGGTATAACAAATTTCCTCACTTTCTTAGAACTTCGCTCTTTTCTTAGTTACCAAGAACCAAAATTAACGAAATTTGGTTTGTAGGTCCCGTGTAGGATCTAGTTGGTCCGCGAAGCTCGGCGTTACTGTCATTCATCTCTAAGGTGTGAAAAATAGAGGGTCGAAATTTTCAGAACGTCGCAGCTCGAAAACCTTCAACAGAAGGGTATGGTTTTTATTACGTTTTTAAATTGATCTCGAACTAAGAATTTACGCAGCACTGTACGACCAGCCGTTCGTTTGCACCGAAAAGCTTCGTGAACATGATCGTGAACCAAAGGGTTATAAATCCGGCACAGATACCATCGCTAGGGAACACCTGCTTATATCACGTATGGCCGTATAAAGTCGAGATGGTTGTTCTGCGATTTTATTTCATTTGAAGAATGATGGCTCTTTTGGATTTGTTTGATAAGTACTTTTGTAACAAACAAACGTTATGCTTCATGAATAACAAAAAATAATTAATGAGTGAATTATTGAATCCTGAGCATTTTTATGAAACTGTAATTCCGGGCTGGCTCCAGTACTCGGGGGGAGCTCGAGAGTACGTACTGACCACAGAAAACAGTGATCTACACAGAAGGTGCATCTATACCGTAAATAATAAACCTTTGTGTAATAATTTGCAGCGTTTTGAAGAAGAAGGGCGAATAAAAGAGGTGTTGAGGCACGAAGATGATGACAATGCTCTCCTAAGTGCGAGAAAGTCCTGGAGCTCTCCGGTACGAGGGAACTGCAGCCCTGGATTGAGGCCCAAAAGGGGCCCACGATTTTTCCAAATGCAAAACACTCGAGCGCGAAGACCATAATAATTAGCTAGTAAATAATAAACCTTTGTGTAATAATTTGCAGCGTTTTTTGGAAAGTTTTTTCCACACAATCTATTCCGTGTCATCCAGAAGATCAACCAGATTTCAACAACATCTTGTTAGGTACCTATTTATGATGAGTCGTTCTGAAATAATGGTGGTCCCAAACATTTGATTAGCTCATAGGAAGAAAACTTACTTATGAAACAAATAAGGATAAGAAATCTGCTTACGAAAATCATAGCAGATGGCGTATTGATTCGTAAGTATGCAATATAAATTCCTTAGGAACCACAAAGGTAATTTTGAGCAGTAATTATTCAAGTACTGTGGCAGTGTGGCTATTCTCGAGCTATTTTTTCTTCCAGTGGAGATGGGGTTGCTTGGAGGAAGCCTGCTCGCCATCCCTCCTTAACTGGTGATAATCTCGCTTATCTGGGAGGGGGACTCTCGAGTGCCACCACCACTGTCACATGGTAGCAGAGCATGATTTGGTAGTATGCGCTGAGCAATCCACCACACTCCATCCACTTTTTGTGGGCTTACCAGGAGGATAAACCCAAAGGTTTCCCTGAAGGATTCCTTTAATAACAACCTGCCCCTTTGATATTGCATACATCTATTGGCTTCCCTCCCCCCTTTTCACCCTTTAGAGTGTCAGTATAACTAAAATATACTCAGCTCGTTTGAAGGCGATGCCGTGTCCTAATTTACAAGTCCCAGTAGTTGTTCCATCCTAACGATGAAGGTTGATCACCTAGAGGTTGCCCAGATGATCAACAATTCACTCAACAACAACCTCTGACAACATTATCCGCCAATACTCGTATAGTGGGAAAGTTCTTCTCCACCAGCAAAATATTAATGAGGTGGTACCATTAAGATGGAGGTTAGTCACCTTGAAATAGTTCAGATGTCTTTTCCTGAACCAGAAGTATGTAATGTGGAGAGGAGTGTGACAGTGTGGCTGTTCTCGAGCTATTTTTTCTTCCAGTGGAGACGGGATCGCCTGGCGGAAGCCTAATCGATATCCCTCCTTAACCGGTTATAATCTCGCTGGTGTAGGAGTGGGACTCTCGGGGGTCCACCACCACTGTCACAGAACTCGTAAAATAACAAACGCATGAACACATAACCTACTAAAGATTTTGGCGTAAAAAAACAATGTACTGGTGGTTACCACCGTCCCGAAACTGGATCTTGGTGCTAGTCATCTCTTGAATCTCCCTTAACTGGACTCCACTTCTTCCTATCAAAGCTGCGACAGCGTTTTGAGGAACTCTCACGTCCCTTTCCACCAAATTCAATCCCCTTATCATTTCTTTCCACTCTTCTTCTTCCTGCAAGTACGTAGATGATTAGGCATATTTATAAGAAGAGTGCACGTACCACAGAGTGGCATAATACCGAACAGAGGTAGGTAAGTGGATGCGAGTAACTAGAAATCATGCCGTCAGCTCACCTTTTTCTGCCATAGATAAAGAGACAGCGCACCGACACTAAGCAGAGGAAGTCCCAAGTAGAGAACAAGCGATCGGATAGGCCAAGTCATTTCTGGAATTTCATCACTTTAACGAATGACACATTTCCGGCAAGACTTTAGTAAATTCTTCAAGCAGAAAAGCAGATCAACTTCGCCCTTTCCAAATAAAAAAATATGAGTTGGTTGATGTTGATGATCGGTTTATGATGAAACATCGATGTTTTGTGTCGATGTTTCCGTCTACCATGGATGGTCATACCCAAGGCAGGGGGCCCGCACTCCAATGGGGAAAGCTGAATCCTACTTTTTAGTTGGGCAGTCTCACCACATGGAGCAGTAATATCGCCAATTTTTATTGTTTATTCTAATAACTCGCTATTAAATAATTTCAGTATATAATTTTCATAATGTGTTCTGTAATTAAGCAACAAATCTGCGAGATAATGCTAAAAGTGCGAAATGTTTTTATTTTATGTCGTGTTAAGGCCAATGTGGACGACAGTTGTTGGAGTGAGAGGGAAGATGAAGAAGAAAATTCGTTCTAACTCGGCAACGGATTGATCAATTTTCAATCTGAAAAATTATTTGGGTTACTTTCAGAAAATCACACACGGGTAGTGAAACTAGGTAAATTTTTTTTTTCAAAATTTTTTTTTAAATTTTACCTTTAAAATTCAAAATTAATAATTAAGACTGATTTTTTTGACAAAAACATGTACATCCCGTCTGGGGGCAACTGTCCACTATCGTTTAGAACCATTATAAAATTTATTTTTGCAGACCAGCGTACCTATCCACTTACTTACCTAATGAATGTATCAAGTTTACAGAGGTCTATTATTGAACGGAAAGTGACGAAAAACATGGGTTTCCTGCCTACTTGTTCCAGCTAATTTTCTCGTGAAACAAATTTTTTACGTAAATGTACATACATATTCATTAAAAACATAGGTACCTACATAACCAATACCATAGTGCATAACTAATCCATATTGATAGTAATAGAATAGAAACTAGAAGGAAGTTCTTATACAAACATTTATGTAGAATAACAGCCCAAAATAATCGGCAATTTGAAACAAGGTTTTTCCAACTCTATGATGGGTCGTGCAGTGAGCAACGAAATAGTACCTACCTACCCTTTTAGTTCTTGGTAGCCAGGAGCTAATAAAAAAAAACCACAGTCATGCAGCATGGCTATAGGAGCGAATTTTCGAAGAAATAACTGATTTTATATAAAATGTGATCTTTGGGATATCCCATTCAAATATGGGCAATCTTAAACTTATTGGGTAATTATAGGTATTCAAGTATGACGCTATTCGGTTAATTCGGTATGCATCAAATATGGGCATACCTACGTAACAAATTTTTTGTTCCATTTTTTGCCGAGTAAAGGCAAGCGTCCACTGGAGACGGGCCGCATCGGGGCGGGACTCATCGCAAAATAGATAGTGCGTCCACTGGTGGCGACGGGGCGGGGCGCATCGCATCGGAAAAATTGAGCGGGAACGAGAAAAAAGGCGGGATTTTGAATCGGTTTCGTGCTCATTCTGCTGTTCCGTGTTTTGTTTGTTTGTGTCGTTCCACCATGGATTCTTCTGACGAAGAACGAAGAAAGATGAGTTATGAAAATTAAATTAAATGAGTAAGAAATGAGTAGTTCCTCGTCCATACCGTGAGCGTTTTATCTAAAAAGCGGAAACACCGTGCATTTCTACAACCAATTGCCATGCAAAAGCACACTATCATTTCATTCCATTCTACTACCTACAATGCTCGCTAATGAAAATATATAATTACAAATAGGTACCTTACCTAATAATTATTAGAGAATGGTCGGGCGTCAACAGCAATTATTTATCACTGTCTCACTGATGGCAGATTCGCAAACTTGACGAAAATTCAAATCAAAACACAAAGCTGTTGTGGTTTGTAGTACCTATCCATACTGTAACCAATACTACAACCACCACCAAACTATTCTATTCTATTCGATGGCTCTATGTTTTACCTATGTTTTTACACCTCCGGATTCTCTCAAAATATATACCTTATTTCAAGTCATTCAGTGTACATTTAATTCCAAGTTACCACATGGTTGTTGCTACTATTTGCGTGTACCGACGACACCCATGAAAACAATGAAAGAAAATAATTAAACCGAAAATAAAATTAATGAAATAAAACAGTCACCCCTGTTTATTAGATTCCCTCCTCGATGTCAAATCTGAAATCCGTCTGCCTATCGTCCACTGGAGACGGGTCGCATCGGGGCGGACCGGGACCCCTCGCACAGCCGCAAAAATCCGCCTGGGGGGGCGATTGAAATATGCGATGAGGCCCGCCCCGATGCGACCCGCCTGCAGTGGACGCACCTCCATGCAAACACTCACGATCGAAATGCCCGCTTTTTGCGATGAGGCCCGCCCCGATGCGACCCGTCTCCAGTGGACGCTAGCCTTAACACCTCGGTTTTTAGATTTTCCAACGCTGAACACGATGGTGAAGTCAGAATTGCGATATCCCATTCCGTTATCAGATTAGAGCGGACGAACCAGGAAGAACATCTCAAGAAATAACCACGTTCCTTCATCTTCAAAGTGCTCTAGTTTGAGAACGGAATGAGATATCGCAATTCTGATTTCACCATCGTGTTCAGCGTACAAAAACCTTTAAAATGAGGTGTCAGTTGTCAGACTTTTTCATTTTGGGAATTTATGGGTAATTTTCCCCCCATAAAACTCCCCAAAATTCCCCCTTAGAGTGACCCGATTCTGCCCATCTTCGAACTTAGCCTGTCGATTGCCAAGACAGATTTTTCGTGCAAATTTGAACTTTTTATCTCAATTCTTTCTAGAGTTATCGTCTGGAATGACACATACATATATAAATATATAAATATATAAATATATATATATATATAAGTTATGTTATGAGTTCACTAAAATGGCTTTTTAAAAAGTAACTTTGATTTATTCACAAGACTTGATAGGTACGAAATCGGTGTACAAACGGGCAGAGTAACGTTCCACGAGAGGTTAGACGACGAGACTGCCTGCTGAGGGCTTGGGCGCTCGTATTTATAGCCTTGGGATGCTGAGGCAGCAAAAAGGGTGGAAGTGCGGGGGTAACACCTCCCGTCCTCAAGAGAAAACTTTCCGACTGAAGGGAGAAAGTTTTCCAGTGAAGTGAATCGAAAACCGAGGAACGCCACTTTGAACTTAAGTGAATACAATGAGTACAATGAATACAATGAGTACAAAGTGAATACAAGGTGAATACAAAGTACTGAATTTAAGTGAAGACAATGAGTACAATGAATACAATGAGTGTAAAGTGAATACAATGCCATGCGGCACAACGAGTAAGACATAAACAAAGGAGTACAAAGCACGAATACAAAATTGAAATACAATGAGGTACAATGATTACAAAGTATTTAAACAATTTAAAGTATACAAAAGTTTACAAAAATATACAAAAGTACACAAAAATTATACAAGTATACAACATTTTTGTTTCCAATCATTGCGTAGGGTTGGGGGTGGGCTGAACTTTCTTGCGGTAATTTAGGAAGGTGTAGAGCATTAGCGTACCCAAAGTCAAATACAGGATGACCGTCCAATAACTAGGAACAATGCTGGGGTACCAATATTCGGGAGTTCCGGGGACCGTCGTAGGGTGGAGGTTTAGTTGGAAGTTGTCGACATTCTTTAAAGTGATGCCGTCAATAGACATGTGCGTATAGTTAAGGCGGGAGGAATTCAGCAGATTTAAGCTCAACAGATGCGGTTTACCGATACTAGAGTGGGTACCCCGCATAAGGGTATTATGGTAAAAGACTGAATCTGGACCGGGATCTAGCAGATAAATCCCCTGTAATGTACGAGTTTCTACGCCGTGCGAGCTTTTGATCTCAATCTGATCCTCAGTGGGGAAAACGATCAGTAATTGGTTCGTATCCGGTATGGGTAAGAGATGATTATGAAGCGACCGAATGGTGGTTAGTCGACAGGCATTGATGGATTTTTGAGCAAGGATGCTTGTTTCGCAGTCAGCATCATCGCGGGACAGTAAGTTAGTATTACAGTAGTATCTATCATTCCAAATACAGCGATCGGTAAGAGGCACAGTGATTTCATTATCATTACGCCGTAGCAGGTACTTATGGCTAGGTATAATAGTACTGAAGTTAGTGGCGGTTCGCCAAGGGACTGGGTACAAATAGAACAAATGATATGGGTGATTCTCGTAAACTGGTACTGTTAAGAAGTAGACAATGCGATTTTTGCGGATAGTACATTTTACACTAATTAATGATTCGTACGAAAAGACGTCTGAAACATTAATAGAGAGCACGGACAGTTCGCCGGCTAGCACCTGGGAATTAATAATACTGTGGTGAAGTACACCAAGTTTACAAAACGTAATAGAAGTTTCTATCTCGGATAACAGGCCGAGGATCAGATTCATGGCAAGGTAGAGATGGTGTAACATGTCCTTGTATATTAGAAATTGGGTGTCCAGTGAATTTAAGGCTGCGTCAATCTGAGCGAATTTATGTTTGATCTGATCACTGTTGAATTGTATTGTTTGTAGTGTACGGTTATAATCAGAAATCAGTTGGTGGATCACAGTATATTGAGTCGCGACGTGTGAGTGTAAGGTACGGTCTTGATTGTCTAGGTGTTGCAGAATTTTGTCGTACCTTTCCTTGTCATCATTGTCTAGATTGCCCGTAATAGCTTTAATTACTGTACCAAGTCCATTCATGAGTCCGCGCTTTTGACGATTGAGGGCGTGGTGTTGAATGTTAGCCATTTTTGCATGTACCAGAGACCTGATGTGCTTGTAGAATTCCATTTGATCGTCTAGTTTGGCGTAAAGGTCAGTTCCAACGGTTTGCCGAAATATTGCGGTGTAATTAGAGTGTAGTTCGTCTACTTCATCATAAATGGGGGATAATTCATAGTAGTGCATTAGTACGTGTTCCGTCTGTTCTAACAAAGCTGGTCCTAAGTCGATTGGTACTATCCCTCCGCTGCGATCGAGTGATCGAATCTCGGCGCATGAAGCGATAGTGGTCAGTAGGTACCTGTAATGAAATACGATTTGTCGGTTATTTCCTCGGCCAATTCGGGGGCCAAGGGGTGTCAGGGTGGTCGCTGGAATCAGATTCGTCACTTGACGTTGGGATTACCTTCCGGGGTCGTTTTATATTTGACACATGAATCTTAGGTTTGGTGTTATGGTGCCTGGGGATTATGTCGGCTGTCTTTCTGTCGGGGTCTATCGTTTTAAGCTGTTCCTTGTTGTATTTATTTTTCGTCTTACTCATGTACTGTTTATTTTTGACATAGATTGTTTCTGGAATCGTCGGTATATCTTCCCTACCTTCGTTACGTTTATCAATGATGTTTTTCTTGCGTTCCGCACTGCTTTTGTGAATTTCTGAGAATATTGCCGCCATCCTTTCTTTGTGTTTCGCTAAATAGTCATTGACCAATATTTGTTCTACATTGAGTTCTAAAAGTTGTTCCTGACCAACATGACCGTAAACAACCTCAAAAGGCGTAAGGCCTGTCACGGAATGGATAGAGCTATTATAGGCGATGATGGCGTATTTGACCTTGGTGACCATAGAATCACATGAAAATTCTTTCCTGTTTTTCAAAAGTCGAATGTGTTCTATGAGGGTTGAATGGAACCTTTCTAGAACACCGTTGCTATTGGGGTTTTGACTGCTGATAAAATGGGCGTTTATTTTGTGGAGGGTTAAGAGTTCTTTGATTAGTGAAGAATCGAGTTCTGCTGCGTTGTCCAAAATTATTGTTTTGGGAAGACCATGGTGCCCAAAAAAGGTAAGCAGGTTTTTGACGACGTCTAAGCTATTGTTTGACGTCAGGTAATAAGCCTGAGCATATTTAGAGAATGAGTCAATAATGGTTAGGAACTTACTGCCTTCCAATGTGAACTTGTCTAAGTGTATGGTTTCGAATGGTCGCGACGGAGTTGGCGTGAGGTTGAATTTTGGTTTGATCGGGTTGCGATCGTATTTCGTCACTAGGCACGTTACACATCGGTTAATGAAGTTTTGAACGGACTTTCTTAAATTTGGCCAAAAATATAATCGTTTGATTTTCTCGTATGTTTCTGACGTTCCCCTGTGATTTGTTTTACCAACATGATAATTCGATATTATTTCTGTCTGCTCCTCTTCGTCTTCTATATCTAGAACAAGTTTGGAGCATCTGGTCATCCGAATGTTTGATTCTCTAAAAGTTGACATCATGGTCGTGGTGAATTTTTGATAAAGTTCTCCGGTGTCGTCATTTTGAAAATAAACTGAATAACTGACATCAGGTTGTATGTATTCTTTTACAAAACTGACAACGTCCCTTTGAAAGTTTCTTTTCTCGAGTTCTATTGTTAGCCTTGTTTTGTTGCCAAAGGGTTTAGAGATTTTTATTGGTTTGGGCGTACTGGTTACTTCTCGTATTATGACTTGATGCAGGCCATGGTTAACGGCACTGTCAGAGATGGGTATGGTCAGAATCGTATTACCTTCTGCGTTGGAATGCACCGTGGCGTTTGAGTCGGAATCTAAGTTGAAGTCTGGGTCGCGCAAAGTGGGGTTCGCGATTACTGAATCGTTTAGGGTGTCATCCAGTAATTCCATTAGTTGACGAGTTTCGGGATCATTCAAGTCCGGTAGAGGTTCGTTACCGCTTATGGTCTCCAAAATTTTGTCTATGTCTATGGGGTCAGGTGAATTTGGTAGGTTACTGGTAGAAGGGCCGGGGTTACTTGAATCGTTATTGTTTAATTCGATGCGAGACAATGCATCGGCGACATGGTTTGAAGAACCGGGTTTATATTTGATTACAAAATTGTAATCACTGAGTTTGAGTTTCCAACGGAATAATTTTGAGGAACAATCTTTGAGGCTAAACAGCCATTGCAATGGTCTGTGGTCTGTATACAGGGTAAATTTTCGTCCAAAAACGTAAGGGCGGAAGTTCTTAAGAGCAAATAGTATGGCTAGGAGTTCCTTTTCAATGGTGGCTAATTTACGCTCCGAATCGTTCAAAGTACGGCTTGCGAAGGCTACCGGTAAGTCCGATCCGTTAGTCAACTGACTCAGAACGGCACCAAGGGCTACATCGCTTGCGTCGCACGTTACAATGAATTCTTTGCTGAAATCCGGGTATTGCAGTATGGGGTCATTCGTTAACAAATTTTTGCACGTCTCAAAGCATTCTTGGTATTCGGGACTATTGTATCTTATCACTGCGTTCCTTTTCAAACAAGAGGTTAGTGGTTTAGTTAATTTGGCGAAGTTGTTAATGAATTTCCTATAATAACCTAACAGTCCCAGAAATTGTTTGATCTCTTTACGTGTTTTTGGAATGGGAAATTCGGAGATTGCTTGGATTTTTAGAGGGTTCGGTTTAACACCTTCTGGTGTGACTACATGGCCTAGAAAGCTGATTTCCTTCCGAAGAAATTCGGTCTTATCTAATTGGATCTTTAAATTTGAGGCCCTAAATCGTCTAAAAATCTGTCGTAGTCTATCGCAATGTTCTTCCAAGCTTACGCTATAGATTAAAACATCATCCAAGTAGACCAGACATATCTCGTTCTGTAATCCCCTGAGGACACTATTCATTAGTCTCTGGAATACAGGAGGTGCATTCTTGAGTCCAAACGGTGTGCGCAAAAACTCGTAATGACCAGTCTCTGTGGAAAATGCTGTTTTGGGTATTGATGGTTCATCGAGTTCTATCTGATGGAAACCCGAAGCCAAATCTAATGTCGAAAAGTACTGACACCTACCGAGTTTGTCCAGCAAATCAGTGATATTTGGGAGGGGAAATTTGTCGTCGATTGTCTTTTCATTCAACTTTCTGTAATCGATCACCAATCGATATTTGGGTTTGCCGGATGCGTCTAATTTTTTGGGGACGACCCACAGGGGTGCGTTATATGGGGAATTTGAGTGTCTGATGATTTTTTGATCGAGCATACTGTTGATTTGATTCTTGACTTCGTCTTTATAGATGCTGGGATATCTGTATGGCTTGACGTAGACAGGGATCTCATCTGAAGTTCGGATGTGATGTTTGACCTGGTTAGTGAACGTAAGTGGTTTGTTGTTGTTTTGGAAAAGATCGGGAAATTCCTTCACGATTTTTACGATCTCTCGTTTTTCGAGGTCGTTCAAGTGGTCAAGTCTAAGTTTTTCTAAATCAACTGTAGCTTTTTCGCGTTTTTGAAAAGAAGGTTGCGCGGGATTTTCGGTAAAGAGGCAGTCTAGAACTGGTTCCACAATTATGGGAGAAATAGTTGCTGTGATGGGGTATTCTGCCGTGTTCGTGGCGTGAACAAAGGCATACGAATCACGCACGTTGACAATGCAGTGAGGTATTTCTACCCTACCCAGCCTCGTATAAGGAACTATAGCTTCCCCATTTTCGAGGTTATCAATTTTTAATTTAATTTGTTGGATTGACCTAGCATCTATGTGGAATGATTCCGACAGGGAGTTTGATGATTGGGTCCCCAAATTCGTGAATTGTAATTGAAGTGCAACATGTGGAATCTTCAAAATATTTTCATTTAGGTCGACATTGGCTTTTAGATATTGCAAATTGTCAAGGCCTAATAACAGATCGAAATGGTCGTGAAACTTGAATATGCTGAAAGGGAGGTTGAGTCTAGGAACTTTAAACAAATCTCCACATGGTACTAATGTGCGTTTGCTAATTTCTGACATACCATGGGCCGTGCGGATTAAACCTGAATCTGGTTGGATTTTCATGCGGAAAAAGGTATGAGCTACTTCGGGGTTTATGAAGCTGCGCGAGCTGCCTGTATCTATCAGGATTTTTAAATTCGGATTTGTCATGGTAATGTAGGGGAGTGAATTTGTATTCGTTGGCAGGTTCATGAGATCGATGATTTCTGGAGGCTGGTCACCTCTAAAAAATCACCGGGATTTTGGGATGGCTCGAGTGATAATTGGTTTCCCATCTCATTGGTCAACTGGTCGACTTGATTGTAGTCGTACGTTTGGTCGTATGCATCTAGGTAGTTATAGTCATAGTACTGGGCGTTCATTGGTTCCAGTTGGTGGTCTGTTTGTTCGTTGGTGGTTTCAGTCGAGGTAGTGTCGGGATTATCGGCCGGGGTTATTAAATTGAAATTGGAATTCCGAGTTGAAATGGACATGGGTTCCTCCTTGAATTGGGATCCGGATGTTTTCTGATTCTGTTGATTCCAAGAAGTTGGTCGCGGATAATTATTGGATCGCGGATAATTTGGTGGTCTCGCTAAATTTTGCGGATTTTTGGGACCAAAATTATTGTTGGGGACAAAAGGTCTTGGTTGGTATTGAACTGATGGGAAAGGGGGTCGGGGGACAAACTGCTGGTATTGCTGAAATGCAGGTGGTCTCGGATTCGGCGGCCGTATCTGCTGTGAATAGCCGACCGGACGTGGCGTGGGCTGAGGGCCTTGCCTTATCTGTGCGGCCTGCGTTTGTCGGGGTTTTAAATTAAAATCGTTGATCAGCATAGATAATGCATCTCCAAGGTTATTTGGAGCCTTGGTCCGCAACAAGCTCCCTAGCGGTTCCGATATTCCGTGTAGGAATACCCGAAGGGCCAAGGTCTGCATGTATTGGATCAAGGTCGGGGCCTTGTCCGCTAAATGTACCTGAATGCACGCAATTTGAGAATTTAACATGTGGCTTACTCTTTCATGGAAGCTAAAACAATCCTCATTATTGGTTTGCCTCATTTTACTGAGCTCCAACGTGAGGGTGTAGGTATCTCTTTTGTCTGAATAAGTTTGTAGGAGTGTCTGACGTAGTTGTGGGTATGTTTCTACTGTGTCTACAAAGATTTTGTTCGCTACTGACGGACCTAATTTCGAAAGGAATACACCCATGAGGACATCGTTCTGAAAATTATCTAAATTGTTCCTGTCAAAGAATCTTATGTATACTTTGTCACATTGACGAAGATACTTAGCTAGAACTAATGGTTCACCATTAAGGCCCGGTTCAAAAAAAATGTGTAACCATGATAGTTACCTAACCCTGGGGCTACTTTCGATTTTTCGGGAACCCTGGGGTTCGCAGCAGGAGCGTTCAAAAAAGTTTTCTGAGGTAAGGTTACCTTGATAGAATCGATTATTTGGGAAACCCTGGTTACTTCAAATTTAGCCATGGATACTTCACGAGAAATCCACGTCAAACCGCACATGGACGCTATAAATCCATGAAGTTTGATTCATGGATAATATAGTTCCATGGAATATCGGCGTATAAAGCAACTTTTAGGCAACACTGTTGCTCATTCTAACCTAGATTCCGTGACTTCATCCTAGCATGATATTTAATAAATCCGTACTCTTCAAGTGCTGTAGTAATCGATCCTAGTAACAAATATTGCCTTTACTAAAAATACTTTCTATGTTTTTTAATTGAGTGATTTGTAGCAACTCCTAGGTGTACGTTTATTCGGCGTTGCACCTGTTTGATGGAAATTTAAACGGGGGTAAACAAGGATAATGTGGGGTAAATCACACAGACGTGTTAGGAACAAGGATACCTATAATTTCTATTCACTACGTAATGGTTCAAAATATGCAATGAATCTTGAACGAAAGTCTTCACGCCCTTCAACCCTGCCACGTTCCCCAGGCCCCAGGGTTATTAATCATAGTTTCATCCAAGAGATGCTGAGTACCATTGTCAACATCAGGTAGTTATTCCTTTAACATGATTGCGATGTTGTGGAGAACTGCCTGCGTTCTGCCGTAGATATTTGAGGGCGTATTTCTTCGAGAACAAACGCGACTCCTTCCTTCGACAACCTGAAGCGATCGTAAAATTCCTTCTCACTCCAGGCGTCGAAGTTGGGATGTCTCGCTGACGTCATCATCCTCATCGCTCGCATAATAGTTATAACGGTTCATTATTACCACAATAATGATAAATAGGACGGGATCTGAATGGTGCAGCGCAAATAGGAAAACCAAAAACAATGAGCAACCATCTTCGTTTTGAGAGTGACCATGGTAAACTTCTTGTAACCCCTCGAATAGCTGGGGTTACGTACCCATGGTAAAGTTTTCGATTTATCGCACTAATGATCGATTACTGAATTTTTTTGAACGCCACTTTCGTTACCATGGTTCGGAAACCTTAAGGTAAACTTCAACCCCAGGGTTACACTCTTTTTTGAACCGGGCCTAAATTGGGGAATCAAGCGTTCATAGTCATGCCTAAATTCTGGAGGTCCCTGTTGCTGAGGATTTTGCTGGTGTTGATGAGCCGGGGAATTTGATCCTGACGCGCCTTGGGGATCGATTTCTTCTAGGATTGGGTTTAACCGGGGGTTCAAAGCCTGTTGCACCATTTGTGCAGCATTTGGGGGTGGGTTGCCAAGAGGTAGTGGGATAGCTGAAGGGTCCATGTCGTCCACGTTCCTATGCAGGTGACGAAGGTAATGCCAGTCCCAAAAACTACTTGTATTGGGGTTTTTGCTTCCCTTATGTTTCGGAATGTTGGATTGAGGTGTTGAACTACTTGAAGGCAAACTTGTAGCTGAGGTCAATGAATGACGTCGATATAATTAAATCAACAACTAAATTGAATGTTGAATGTAAATAATTATGTCAAGTGAATTGACGATTACTCTAAATTGATGATCTTGATGTTGGGTCCAGGGCGGGGACTCCTCTAAGTCTAATGCGGGTCCAGGGCAGGGACTCCTCTAAATCTAATGCGGGTCCAGGGCAGGGACTCCTCTAAATCTAATGCGGGTCCAGGGCAGGGACTCCTCTAAATCTAACCGAGACGATGATGGGGCGGTGTATGTAAAATATTCGCTTTCACTTACAATAGTCCGCACAGGGTGACCATCACCGTTTCGGGAGTCTCGTCGAGCGTGGATGATCTTATTCGCAGATGTACGTACTCCTTTCGCGGATGGCACTCGCGAAAATTCCGTAGGAGTTCAGGGTTCGGCGTTCCCTTAATCTTTGAGAAGAACGTTCACGTTTCCGATATTCACTCCAAAACGCGAGCGGGGAACGTCCTACAGCGACTGCGCCAGTTATGTTATGAGTTCACTAAAATGGCTTTTTAAAAAGTAACTTTGATTTATTCACAAGACTTGATAGGTACGAAATCGGTGTACAAACGGGCAGAGTAACGTTCCACGAGAGGTTAGACGACGAGACTGCCTGCTGAGGGCTTGGGCGCTCGTATTTATAGCCTTGGGATGCTGAGGCAGCAAAAAGGGTGGAAGTGCGGGGGTAACATATATACATATAATTTTTGGTGTCTTTCGGCAGTGAATTCAGGATGGTCTGAAACGGATTTTGGTATAAAAATCTTTCGGAAATTCGAGTTTTAAAAATTTTGGACCGAGAACAATAGCTTCCTTTTCTTCGAAAATTCGCTAAAACAACTAGCAGAGGGGAGCTCACAGGTTGCGTACCCCTCACACCCCGCACCCCCCCCCCCCCCCCCTAGGCCGACTGCCCGCCGTCTCCCTTCAATGTACAGCTCCAAATTCACAGCATTTTTGACTTGTCCCCACGGTTTTTCTGTTTCGGTCGCCAATTTTCAATATTTTTTTATGGCGATGATTCTAAACGATAGTGGACAGTTGCCCCCAGACGGGATGTACATGTTTTCGTCAAAAAAATCAGTCTTAACTATTTAAATTTGATTTTATAGGTAAAATTTGAAAAAAAAATTTTAGTTTCACTACCCGTGTGTGATTTTCTGAAAGTAACCCAACTAATTTTTCAGATTGAAAATCGGTTGAAATTTGAATGGTTGAGAGTTGATTTAAATTTTAGGCGATCGCAGTGCCATCTCTTATCGTAGAATCTCACTAGAGGCCCGTCCACATTGGCCTTAAGATGGTAGTAGCAGTTAGATTCGGGTTGTTCGCTTGTTCCACCATTTTGTTGTGATTGTTTTTGATGGTTTTGAACGTCATTCATCGTCATTTTGTTGTATTAAAGTGAATTTACTTACCTATATTTTTATTGTACGTACTTATGCGTGCTTAATAATATGCCGGGGCTGAAGAAGAGAAATTTTTTCATCTGTAATTCTTGATCACCCGCTTCCGGACAACAAAAATCTTTCCAGTCAATCTTCCAGTGAAAGCTGAAAATCGGTAAGTTCCTACCTATCTGCATACCTGTTTTGACTTCTGTGTACTTGCAAGTAATAACAAAATAATAATTTAATAGGATGGCACATAATCCATCTAGAAAAAGAGTACGCAGGTACCTATATTATCTGAAATCAGTGTGAACCTTTTTTGGGCTTGGTTTTTCATTTTACGGTTTGGAAGCTGTGGTTTGCAATTTATTGCGATTTGTAACTTGCGAAGTACTAATAGGCTGTGATCTTGCCGTAATAACGGTCATGTTACAATAAAAATTGCACAGAGATAATGCAGCCTTGACTCAATTCTTTGCAAAGAAAAGATAAAAAGTGCCAAGAGGTCAGCCATGTCAACTCCATTGAAAAATCTATACGCGCTGAAAGGTGGACTAGATTTAAGATTAGGTAGGTACCTATCTACCTACTAGGTACATAAAAACATATCAAGTTGAAATCAAAAGGAATTATTTAATAATACCTTACATCCTAGTGGCTTGTGGTTATTCTGAGTGTATTTGTGCCTACCAGGTTGCTTGCTGTCCATCCCTGGTTTTGTACCTGACTGCATGCTGCCTGCAAGTCACCCGTCCACTTCTGGTTTTATCAAGCAGTTCCTACTACGAAAAATCAGTACGTTATGAAGCAGGTAATTCTTTTTGGAGTGCTAGGCCAAATGAACCTAGTATAAGAGTAGTAAATGCTAAGTTCATTCAACTTTCCGTAAATGTTGTGTGACATTTGGTGTCTCCAAATTTGATGTCACCACGGGAGTGGTGGCGTCACCAAATTGGATGCTCATATAACCAGTACCTGGATTGGAGATCATATAACAATAGTACCTATATAACTCTTAAAATCCATGATCAACAACAGTCTCGTTAGGTATGTATGAGGGTAGCTATAATTCGTGTCATCACCACAATTGCCTAAATCCCTTTTTCACGACGTTATCCTTTGAAGGTGTTAAGTAAAAACTGTCCATCTAGAATGTTGAGTTCCCATTAGTTTTCAGAACTTCACATTACATTTCATTTCATTAATTTCATTTTGCTCCACATAAATTCGCCCTCGTCTCAGAGTTCATCAGATGTTCAGTCATATTCCGCTTGGCTGCTGCTAGGTACCTAAAATGTGGTTTTGATGTGCAGCGAAGTTTTGTGATGATGAAGGTAATGTTTGATTGTTGGTAATGTGTGTGTGGTTGGTAGTTTCAGATGGCTTAGCTGTTGGTTGGGCCCTGGCAGTGAGGAAAAAACAACAGTAGAAGAAATTGAATATTCTTCAGCAGCTCATCGGTTATGACATGAAATAACAAATTGACCTACCTTGTTTCAGTTTCTGTCCTTATAAATTTACTTATTACTGTGTACTTTTGAGAATAAAAAAATTGATATGGCTTGAGAACTTCAATTTTAATCCTCTTGTATATTATTTTATGTTGTTCGATTTCAAGGATTAATTGTTTGAGTGGTGAACCGCGTAAAATGATTACACTAGGAAAATACCACTATGGTCTACCCTGCCACTTCCTGTGAAAATGTAATTTTCGCCAATCAAAATTTTTTTTAGTTTTTTCCATAGAATGATGATGCAATTTATTTTTCTATTATGCCTGGCCTGCAAAAAAATGTGAAAACAATAGTAATGTTTTCACGTCATTTCTGCAGACCGGAAATAGAAAAATAAAATCGCGTCAACATCCTATGGAAAAAACGAAGATTTGAATATCCCGCTCAGGGGCTCAGCATCCGATTTGAATTCCCAAGGCCCATTTTAGTTGGGCAGTCTCACAGCTTGGGTGCGCTGTTTCGGACTTCAGTTTTTAACGTTGAGCGCGGCTTCTATACGGTAGTATCAGTATTCTATGACCCAAGGAGTGTCTCGCCCAAGACCCGCTGTGGATTGGTGGCGCTGCAGGTGGCTGGTGAGCGTACTACTCTCCTCCCTGCGCTCATTTTTGTTATCAGTAGTGGGAAGGTCAGTGGTTTGGTTGTCAGTACATGTGAAAAATTAATGCTCAGCCTACATTGTTGGATAGGCTGAGCTGGATTATAGCTAATGGACGTAGAGGACGTTTTACGATTGCAGATTGCTCTCAGCGATCCTGCCATGGCGCACTTTTTTGGCCAAAAAAGAAAAAGACGAAGACGAGGGTATCTGCTCTCCTTCCTCCTACTAACCCCTCTACCTATGTCCGACATCCCTTCGCCGCGTCAGTGGCAACACTGGCTTACGGCCAACACTGCTTTCCCCCCCCCCCGATCCCCATCCTCACTTCCGTTCACAGACCCGCACGAAGGCGACCGCGCGGTTGGGTGGGAGTGTCGGCCCGCCTACAACCAAAAACAGGCCCGACACTTTAGCGGTGGGTGGTAAAACGTCCTCTACGTCCATTAGCTATAATCCAGCTCAGCCTATCCAACAATGTAGGCTGAGCATTAATTATAGTACATGGACTCCGAGGACGTTTTACGATTGCAGATGATTCACAGTCCCGCGCGGACGCTAACAGCATCCCCCTGGGACCGGCCCATCCGCCTGGCCACGACCAAAGGCAAGCCGAGAGCTTAAAGCACGAGGCAGTCTGATTTTTATAACACAAAGGCCGATTTCTGCCTGCCCGGCTAAACTCTCCAGGCCAGCTGACGTCTGTCCGGCATTTGGGTCATTCCCTCCCCCCCCCCCCCCCCTTTCGGAGAGCAGACCCGTCCTTCCCCCTAATGGTCCCCCTAATTTAGAACTTAAATTAGGAATAAAATAAAATAAAATTACCTGATGACTACTTCAGGCCGAGCGACTGTACGAGTGAGGTGAGACGAAGCAAACCGGGCTCGACGCGCTGCCGCCATGAAGTTACCGCATAACGGTACGTCAACCCAGTGAGGTGTAAAGGCGTAACTAATGTATTACACCAAAGTGAGAAAACCGTCAGAGGGTTATGTATTAATGTTGTCTTTATCAAAGAGAGACTTAAGTAGCGGACAACTATGCATCAGAGTGTTAAATGACAATGTCAAATGTTGGGGCCCTGTAATAGGGACGCACCACAAACGGGGTGAAACAACAGATCTTAATTGACTCGAAAAAACTCTGTGCAATGAGGTTAACTTAATGAAATTTTGAAGTTAAGATTGACGAAAAGTTAAATTGACGACTAAGAAGTTAAATTGACGAGAAAAAGAAGTTAAAGCCAATGTTTAATAATTTAATTATGAGGGTCCTGCGAAGCTCCGGACGTGGAAGGGGCGTGGGGATCAATAACGGCCGCTGCGAAATCACCCTGTGAACCAAGGGGCCGGTTATATACCGTCGAAAACATAGACGATGATTGAGCCCATCCCGCAGCTTTGAATATCACTGCTAAAGGCACCCCCTTTCGTGCTGCGGCCCTAAACGAGGCATGCCGGGTGGAGTAGGCGGAAAAGGTACCAATGCCAATGCCCGCTTCGCCGAGGAGGGAAGTCACCCAGCCTCTCAAGGTCACAGCCGTAATAGGTTTGTAGGGCGTTTGGGAAGTGCCTAGTAACGGTCCCCCCCCTCCCCCCCGGCGCCTCAGCTGTGCGGTCAAGGTAAGCTTTTAAGAAGGTCGGAATGCACAATGACTCATCGGCCGTACAGAAGGGAAAGTGAAGGGTGGGAGCTATCGATCTGGGTCGGGAAGTTTTGAGGAGCGCTGGGACGAAATTATGAACGCCCGACTGGGAAAATTTGATACATGAGCGGTTGATAGCCAAAATTGTTTGGTGGCGTGAACCTGACGCCAACAGTAACAGCATAGCTAATTTGCGGGCCAAATTTCGTACGGACATCGTCGAGAAGGACCAAAGGAACGTAATGACGATATCAGGGTCCCATGACGATTCATATTTCGCTCGTGGGGGTCGTAAACGAAACACTGCTTTTAAAAACCGAGTCACAAGCTTGTCGGAGCCTAAATCAAAATCGGCTAACCAAGACAGAGCCGACCGGTGAGTGTTAAACGTACTATAGGATACTGAGGAAGAATCAAGCAAATATTGAAAAAATTGCAGAACTTTCGACGTATCAACTATAGAGGGGTCCAAATTTCGCGCAGAGCAAAAAACGGTCCACCGAGCGATTGACGATAAATATTGCTTATAAGTCCCTGTAAGGAGGGAACAAGAGACTAGGTGACGGGTCAAAATATAAAATTTCGGAAATAGCCAAGTCATGAAATAATGAAAACCAGGGCTGTTGAGGCCAACAAGGGGCTACCACGATCCCGCAGGCCGAATCCCTACGAATCTTTTGGAGTACTCTGGGAAGGAGGACGAATGGAGGAAAACAGTAGAAAAAGATCCCGCCCCACGGAATCGTAAACGCATCGATATCGACAGCGTGATCATCGGGGCGAAAGGAAATATAACGATCACATTTATGTAGGAGAGAAGAGGCAAATAAATCGACGTCCGGGCGTGAAAAATTTGCTACAATGGAATCAAAGGCCTCGTGGGATAACCCCCACTCCCCTTGTTCGAATTCGTGACGTGATTCCTCGTCCGCTATAACGTTCTCGCCGGTGGCGATGTAGGAGGCCCGCAGCCATATGTTCCGCTCTTCGCAAAATTTCCAAATTAGGAGCGCGACGGCTTGTAGGCGCGGATAGGATACTGACCCCATCCTATTGATCATGGCCACGGCGGTAGTGTTATCGATCCGTAACAAAATCGACATATCAGTCCAATTGCCTGCGAAATGAAGCAGGGCTTCATAAACCGCCCACATCTCCAATTCGTTAATATGGCATGTAGCTCTATCGGCCCCCCACCAACCCTGATTTTATGAGGGGGTAAGTGGGCCCCCCAACCCGTCAAGCAGGCATCCGTCCAAATGCAATGACGATAATCCTCGGGTCGAATGGGAGCCGGTTGTAGAGAGGTGTCCGAGAGCCACCACAAGAGCTCAGCTCGAGCGAGGTCCGACAAAGTGCCCCGCGCCGAATAGTCGTTCCGATAACGAACTAACGCGCGTACCTTATCTCGTTCTAAGGATCGAATGTAAATCCGTCCATATCGGACCGCTGGAAGACAAGACACCAAGTATCCAATAAGACGCGCCAGGGATCGTATCGACCATGACGAGTTTTGGAGGAAGCGCGTCACCTGTGCTCTAAGGGATATAATTTTAGATTCTGGTAAGGAAATATACATGGTAATCGAGTCAAAATGAAGGCCTAAAAAGACTATCGACTGAGCAGGGGTAATCACGCTCTTGGAGTAATTGATAACAAACCCTAAGTGGGTAAGTAGGTTGCAAGCGGATAACGCTGCGCGTGTGGTGGCGGCCTGAGACCGGCCTAGTAGGGCAATGTCGTCTAAATAATTTACTAACGTAATTCCCGAATTCCTCAATGTTGCCATCACCGGTCTCATTAATTTGTGAAAAACATATGGCGCGCTAGCCAGGCCCATGGGAAGGGCCGTCATTACATATGTACAGCCCAAAAATTCAAACACGAGATACGGTAAATCCGCCCGGTGAATAGGAACTGTAAAGTAAGCGTCCGATAAATCAATTTTGGAAGCAAAATCCCCGGGGCCTAGCAGCGCACAAAATGATCGGTAATCGTCTAAACGAAATTTATCCGTAACAATGAATTTATTAAGTTGTTTGAGATTGAAAATAATTCGGCAATCAGAGGAATCTTTTTTCGGAACTAGAAAAATTGACGACAAAAAACAGGGTTCATCCGGTGGCCATACCTCCACTACTCCAAGATCACGTAATTTAGATAATTTAGACGCCATCAATTTCTGTTTACTAGAAAGATCCGTCAAAGCGGGCGAATCCAGGTGAATTGGCACAGAAGTTAAATTCGGCCAGTGGAGGGGAGGTCGACCGGGCCCAAAGGGCAGCCGGTAACCTTCCACCCACTGTAATAGTAGTGGGGTGACTCGCTTCCAATTCGTATAAAAATGTTGGATTCGGCCTGCAAAAAAAATGAGGGGGCAGCCAAATTGGCTTCCAAATCCCACCAATGGTCAGACTGAATAGTTAACTGACTAGAAACAACTGGAACGGAACTCACCTGAGGAGGCATCAGTGTTTCTTGGTGCGGCTGTAAGGTTTTCGGTTCCGGCGGCGTTTTTGAGCCCTCGAAAGCGGCGCACCCTGGTAGGCCTGGCCCTGCTGCCCCGACGGTGGCTGGCGCTGGGGCGGGCGAGAGGCGTTTCCCGACTGCCCCTCAGCAGAAGTCGACGGGAGCAACAGTTGGCGCCGGGAAGACGCGGCCGTGTCCCGTGCCGGTGGTTGGGGCGGCGGCTTCTTCTTCGGTGTCGCGAGTAAAATGGACTCCGATTTCGCGACCTCGCCCGCCTCCTTGGCCCAGACGTCGGAAGCGTCCCCAAAAAGAAAGTTATTGGCTACGGGTTGCTTCCGCGCAGCCGGCTGAAATTGTGTCTTGAAGTGTTTGATGAGGCGTGATCTCCGCATGGCGGACAATCGGAACTGCGAGGAGCAGACCATCTGCGAGATCTGCCACAAGCGTTGGAATAAATCCACACGACTTGTGGCGAGATCCCGCGATAAAACCGCATTTATCGTCCCCGACAATGCCACCATTATTTGCGAGTTTATTTGTTGTGACTTTTGAAGACTGCTGTCTAATCGGTCGTTGGGAGCCACCTGCTGTGCCCGACCCCGAAGAATCGGATCCACCGCAGGGGGGGCCAAAGGGGGGCAGTGAACTGCCGGGTCGAAGGTGGCTGCGAGACGACGGTATGTGTCCGCATCAATCCCCTCGGCACACCATTGGGTCCAGGGACCCAATAAGTCCGGATGACGGGGATGGTGGGCGGAGGAGGGGGCTTCTCCCCGACGATGGCTCGAATTTCGTCAGGTAGTACCGGTACCATGACGGGGACCGACGGTGCGGCGGCAAACTCCGCGACCTCCGAGGAGGACAACGTGGAGGAGGCCGAAGGCGACGGCGTGCGGCGGCGATGGCGCCGTTCCCTTTTCTTCTTTTTATGTTGCCGGGCACGTCGCCTCTCCCTTTCTCTCCGAGACTCCCGTTCGGACCCCGATGATGAGGATGAAGATGAGGATGACGATGACGATGACGACGACGACTCTCTTCGTTTGCGGCGTTTCTTCTTGGGAGCCGATAATTTTGGATTCACGCCCGAGGGCCCTTGCACCGCGATAACGGCGGGCTGAGCGGGCGGAGCCGGCACTCCGATGTCCATCGGACAATCGAGTGAGATCTTATCATCGTCTTCGCTGATCGGTTGCGGTTCGACGTTCGGAGGTCTCAGGAAATGAGGCACGAATCGGTTTACCGAGGCCGAACCGAAGTACCAATCGGGGGCCAACGCGGGAGCGGGAGCGACCTCTCGGGCCACAGAGGTCCCTAAGTGGGACGTGCTAGCACCGGAGAGCCTCGCCGACACCGCCGAAGGCCCCGTAGTCGATTGAGGAACGGCGGGGAACGACGCGTAATGTCGAGAACCCGCAGAGGCCCGTAAGTCGGACATGCTGGGGTTTTCGACAACCGCTGACGAACCCGCCGATTCCTTAACTGCCGACGTCGACGCGTAAGGTCGAGAACTCGCAGAGGTCCGTAAATCGGACAATGCGGAGTTCCCGACGACCGCTGAAGACGTTAAGGCCTTATGACGGGCAGCTGAAGGCTGCGTTGAAGAGGACGCGTAATCTCCCGAACTCACCGGTTTCTTTACAGTCGCCGGATCCTTCGATGAGACCGCTGAACTCTTCTTTGACGAGGACCGGGAGCCGGATGAGGAAAATCCGCTCGAGGATTTACCGGGAGCCCCCGAAATCGATGACGACGCGACATCGCCGCGAGGGTCGGGGGGCTTTGAGGTTACCTCCGCATCTCGGTCGACCCGCATCCCTACGATCCGAACTGTTTTCCGCGACATATGAACGCAAAACCACGGAACGTAACTAATATACCACACGCGTAAACGTATATTGAAAATAAAAGACTATATTGAAAACTATACGAAAAGCGCAATTTAAGAAAGTGTCCAGGCGGATGGCGAAAACAAAAGTGAGGATGGGGATCGGGGGGAAAGCAGTGTTGGCCGTAAGCCAGTGTTGCCACTGACGCGGCGAAGGGATGTCGGACATAGGTAGAGGGGTTAGTAGGAGGAAGGAGAGCAGATACCCTCGTCTTCGTCTTTTTCTTTTTTGGCCAAAAAAGTGCGCCATGGCAGGATCGCTGAGAGCAATCTGCAATCGTAAAACGTCCTTGGAGTCCATGTACTATAATAGGATGTTTTTGCAGCTATTTTACGATTTTCTGTGGTCGACGGGTGATTATGGCGACCATATTGTAAGCCCCCTCTGGTGATACGAAACGTTACTGGCTTTCGGTAGGGCTGATGGCCTGAAATTACGGAGGCACCAGCACGCTCGTTTCGGGGGTTTAGCAAAATACACAAAGAAACCACCTTAAGTTGAAGGGAATCGGGTGAAAGGATAACTCGTAGGTACAGTTCAGTTACGAATATAGATGTATTTAAAATAAAGCAGAAAGGAACGTTACTATGGTACAAAATGTTACGGGGGTTCACTGAAGGTGCTAATTCA
The DNA here is from genome assembly GCA_954871275.1 of Leptopterna dolabrata. Taxonomy (NCBI): domain Eukaryota; kingdom Metazoa; phylum Arthropoda; class Insecta; order Hemiptera; family Miridae; genus Leptopterna; species Leptopterna dolabrata. The sequence continues at coordinate 75,475,287 of OX940976.1, read as the reverse complement.
ATATGCAGAAGGCCAAGTGAGTTTACGTTACTGTTCAAACAAAGGGAAAGTGCTGAAGGCAACGACGTTACGTTAGGTTATTCGATAAGTTCAAGAAAAAGGTGCTGAAGGCCTGGGAGGGACGTTACTAAACACAACATATATATATATATACAAGAACAAAGGAAATTATAAGGTAAGTAGTAATGGTATGATGACGATTTAGCTTAGCGTTACTTCGTCGTTATACCCTCGTTTACGAGGCAAATATACACACAGGAAAAATATAGTACAAAATAAGAAATGAATTGCTGAGTACGGACGGTACAAGAAATGGAAAAAGATAATGCGTTATACAAAGAAAGGTGTATGACCTGTTGGCTGCTAAGGGCGTCTCGATGGCGTTGCTTCGCGTTCTCAACGTATTTCACAAAGGGGGGGGGTGGTTGCAGCGGTCGCCCGAAGGTAAGACATGCATGAATTGAAAATAATGAGTCTCTATCTCAGGGGGAAATGGGAAACTGATCGTTACGGCAGTTTCGGACAAACAACACTCCGTTACTTCCACTATTCGGACTCGCGTTACTATCGCATCAACTGGGTATAAAAACCGTTCACAAACTCCACTGACGTAAATACTTAGGTCGGACTTCTTCACTCTTCGTTGGCAAAAATACTACTGGCAGGGAGTGGGAGGACGGACGCCCTGAGGTCGGGTGGCGTTCCCTCCACTCCCGCCAGCGCGGATGGATATCTCCTCCCCTCCCGCGAGGGGGGACGACCTGGTGAGGGGAAACAGGCCCTCGAACGCCCGAGGCCGGGAGGTGGCGCTGCCACGGGCGAGCGGGGGCCTACAATATTTATTGTTTTTCTGTATCATCACAAGTTGAAGCAAAATCTCGTATTCATATTTCACGTAGGTGTGGTAAATAGTGGTGTTTCCTATGCAGCACAGAAGTAGAAAGGTGTGCCAACCAGTAAAAGATTGAAATACAAATAGATACCTACCCAGTAAATTTCCTTTTGATGGTATTATTTATAATGTTGATAGTTTTTCGTAATTTAAAACATTTTAGGGAATACATAGGGAAGTTGGAAATTATATTTTTTGGTACATGACTAATTTATTTATTTATTTTTTAGGTACAAGTATGTTATAGCCCCGCCAATATCGATTGTATCGATTATCTCAAATACATCGATCCTTGTGGTATCGATGGCGTGTATCAGACAAGACGGTGGGTGTACAAGAAGTTTAGTTCCCATTCCGCCGCTCGCATTGTCAAGCGATCTGGATGCTCGCTAGCGCTCGCATCTCATAAAGATAAACAATCCCAGAAACTATCCCGTGAATGAGCAGGTTGTTTGGGACTTCTGAATAGATGGTACAAGTATGTTATAGTCACTCTTATTTTTTTGTGTCCTTACAATGGTCTTCCCGTATTCATTTTGAAAGTTGATATCGGCACCCGGGATGTAGGCATCGGGACGCCATATTGAGCCGTCATCGATACCACAAGGATCGATGTATTTGAGATAATCGATACAATCGATATTGGCGGGGCTATAACATACTTGTACCCAAACCTAGGTTTGCTGGTGGAAAACCTGTAAATACGCATTATCCATAATTCAATTACTTGTATCAATTGTTGAAACTACAATTCGCCGTGATAAGGGCCATTTCAATGCGCATCAGGGGGCTACGTCGACGGATCCGCGGCCTTGGGGAGGCAGAAGGGCTGGGGATGGAAGATGGGGCCCCACTACCAATCCTCGAGGACTGATAAAGCCAACACAAGGTTCCCTCCTACCTCAAAAATACTTATGTCAAAATAAAAAATTTGACCCATTGTTGAATCACTTAAATCTTTGTCATTTCTGACCGCGGCCTTATCAGGTGGCATAGACCGGTTCCCGTGAGATCACCGAAGTTAAGAAACCTCAAGTGTGGTTAGTACTTGGATGGGTGACTGCCGTGACACGTGGTGACACCGTGACACGTCCAAGTATGACCCATGTAGCTGTTGGGCGAACCCCTCTCCACTCAAGGGGGCGAGGCAATGAGTAGCCAAGTAAAGAGCGAAATGATCAGATCGAATTCTGATCCTCCATTGGAGGACAGCTGATCACGTCCGCGACGCTGGCAGGGCAGTCGGACGAAAAGCCCCAGCCTGAAATGGCTGTTACTTTACTTTACTTTTTACCTGTAAATACGTAGTTCAGGTACTATTTAGGTTTAGTGATGGGCGTTGAATAACGGAACTGCTTAGAATAACCGGTTATCGACCAAGAACCGGTTATTCCCATAACCGGTTACGAAAAAACCTACGTTTCTGGAATAACTACTTCGCTTCTGCTAGCAAGGGAGGTGGTTGCCTTCACTATCCTTCCTAGCTCTCGCACCCTTTGATGTGGGGATGTTATTGAGTAACTACCTGCCACCGATAACGCTTTACCTCACAACCGGTCACCTACTTCCTGACAGTTATCCATCAGCTTAGGACCTTTAGCTTCCCTCTGTATTGTACAGTATAGGCCACAGCGTACCTATAGCGATCACTCTGTACCCTTCACTCCGTACGTAACAGTTGCCTACCTATTTTAGGACGGTATCCTTCAGCTTTGTGCCCTTCTCACAATTAAGGGTTATTCCCCATTCCCTCAGTTGAAGTTATCGAGTAATAACGTTAAAAATGTTGAAGGGTTAAAAACTAGTCCCATATGTTTCGCATTCCAGTTTTTGTGATGTAGGAAGTTCAAAAACGTATTGCCTATAATTAATTCAAGATTTTATCTACCTATCACATTAAACTGTAGATAGATAGGTACACCTACCCATAGTTACCGACCTACTAAACTCAATTTTATGGGATCCCACATCCCAGGGAGGACAGACGGATTTTTTTTTTTTTTTTTGGGGGGATTAGGAAATTCTAATATTTGTATTCCTCTATCAACAATTTATTTCTATTACTTTGATGGTCAGCATTTGTATGTAAGCCCCATTAGTGTAAATGACAGATTCGCAAAATGAAGCAATAGGTAGGTATCATAGGACGAACTTTTCATCATCCCTCTCATGTGAACATACATGTTTGTCCCTCTACACCATCACTAAACTGGTAACCGGTTATCAGAATAACTGGTTATTGGAACCGGTTACCGACCGATAACTGTTAGCGAATAACGCGTCATCAGAAAATGACCCTTTAGCCCAAGTGAGTGATAGTATCGGGCCCAGCGCATGGAGCTGAACCAGAGGAAAATAGTATCAGTGCGCCTCAAAAGGTTTCTAGTTCCATGCACACGAGCGCTATGGAGTTGGCGGACCTGAGAGGAACTAAACGAGAGCTCACCGGTTGATCATGGAAGAAGAGATCTCTCTTCTTCCATGGGTTAGATCTTAGATGCCTTTTACCAGACCACCTTACAAACGACTGTCTGAAACTCTCCGGAAAATCTACCGATACCTGCAACACTCAACAGTACTCTTAAACGCTGTCAACATCGTCAATGTTGTATTTGTACGCACGGGAGGATACACATATAATAATCCGCACTTGAAACCCTTTTATTCGGTAGAAATACAACCTAACAAAAACTTCTAGTCGGCGAAAGGAAAACTAAGTCATTATCTCTTATCAGAAAACAGGTGAGCCACTACTACAGGAAAAAGTCCGTATTACAGGGAAGACTTACTCACATTTTCCCCTTTCTATTTTAGACAGTACAATATGGGAAATTGAAAAGTAGCAGTGAAAAACAAACACTTCTTTAGACTGAACTTGTACCTCCAAAATTCAATATAACACCAAACAATCAACCAATCAAAATCAATTAAATGATGATCCCTGTCAAATTATTGTCTTTTCAACTAATTTCCTCAATCAACCGACGCGAAGCCACAACGTTCTGTTTTGGCCGCCCAGGTGATTTAGCGGAGAGAGGCGTTTTCTCTTTTTCTGCTGATCCGTAAGGTTTATCCAAGAGGTCTTCACTCCCTGTTGTAGATGTGGGTGTTGGCCATCCGGGCACGTGCCCAGTTGGGACTCGTTCTGCAAATTTTCCTCTTCAGGGCCGTCAGGCTCACCCACTGAAGGTCTAAGTTGATCGACGTGACGTGTCCAGGTTTTACAACTTGTCCTTTCATCCACTTTTTTCCTCCTTGACTGTAATTCTTCACCCTCACGTGGTCTGACTGAGCAAATTTGTCTGGGGATGGTGGTTTTCCACCTTTTGCCTCTATTTGCTGCTTCTGCTTCTTTTCCACTCTTGCTGCAGTAGAAGACGGTTTTGGGCGTAATAAATCTAGTCTGGTCTGTAGGTTGCGTCCAAACAAAGCTTGAGCCGGCGACATATTCGTTGTAGCATGTGGGGTGGTTCTGTATTGCAGAAGGAAATTTGCGAGGGCCTTTTTGAGGTCTGCACTTTTTGATTCCGCTAATGCTGTTTTTAACAACCGCTTCACAGTTTCACACTGTTCGCTGCGCCGTTGGTGGCAGGGTGATAAGGGGCTCCCGTTTTATGTTTAATCCCATTCCTTTTGAGGAAATGCTGAAACTCTTCCGACTCAAAAGAGGAATAGTTGTCAGATACCAGTTCTTCCGGGAGTCCAAATCTTGCAAAAACTTGACGTAAAATTTTTTTACTGACTTCTGTTGACATGGATTTAGTGGGGAAAGCTTCTAACCATTTTGTGTTGCTGTCAACTATTACAAAATAGTACTGGCCGGCTATTGGACCCAAATAGTCCACGTGAAACCTCTGCCAAGGTTTTGTAGGCCACTCCCATGGGATCAAAGAAGCTTTTGGAGGGTTGTCCTTCACGGTGTTGCAAGCTGTGCATGATTTCACCTTTTCTTCAATATCTACGTCAATGCAAGGCCACCACACATATGAACGGGCAAGCGCCTTAACTTTAACTATACCCATGTGCGCTGCATGCAATTCATTAAGTACTTGCGCAACCTTCTCGGCACAACCACTCTGTTTCCTAATAGAATTATACCTTCTTCCTCATGGAGTTCATCATGGCGGCGAAAAAAAGGAAGAATTTCTTCAGGAGCCGGTTGAGGCCATCCTATCTTCAGGTAAGTTGCCACCTTCTTCAGGACATCTTCTTTCTTCGTTTCAGCAAGAATATCGTCATATTTGAGGGGCAAATCTTCATTTTCCTCAAAAACATGGAACAAAGCTGGATCCTTCCCTTCTTCCTTTGCAGGGTCAGCATGCAACGGCGCTCTGGACAACCAATCTGCGTTGTTCTTACTTGATTGGACCCATTCTACGTCAAAGTTATAATTTGCCAACAGTAGAGCCCAACATTGCAGTCGGTTCGCTGCGCAGGTAGGTACTCCTTTATTTGGCCCGAAAATTGATAATAAGGGTCTATTGTCAATAGCCAGCGTCCATTTTCTACCGAATAGGTACAGATGATACTTCTTTACTCCAAAAACAAGAGCAGCGGCTTCCTTATGAAGTTGACTGTACTTCTTCTCAGCATCAGTCAATGTTCTGCTTGCAAAAGCCAATGGTTTTTCTTCGCCGTTCGGGCAAGTTTGTGAGATTATAGCCCCCAAGCCGAAATCCGAACCATACACAGTCAACTTGATTGGTAAATCAGGGTTATAATGAGCCAACGATCGATTTGCCTTCACTATGCTCTTGATTTTCAAAAATGCCTTCTGACAGCTGTCATCCCAATTCCACCTGACGCTTTTCTTCAACAGTTGATGAAGTGGGTGTAGGGTAGCAGACAGTGTTGGTAAAAATCTGGCAAGATAGTTTATGAACCCCAAGAAAGCTTGAAGCTCCTTGACGTTCCTTGGTTCTGGTGCCATTACAATTGACTTTACTTTATCATCAGTTGAATGCAATCCGTCTGCATCAATTCTACATCCCAGGTATTCGATGGATATTTTGCCAAATTCACATTTTTTGGCTGACAATGCAAGTCCAGCTTTCTTGAAGCGATCTAGGACTTCAATTAGACGGCTTTTCAATGTGTCAAAATCGGGTGCTCCAATAACCACATCGTCCAGTAGGGCTGCAACTCCTTCCACTCCCGCCAGCACAGCGTCGACGAGTTTTTGAAATTTAGATGGTCCGACGCTAATACCATAAGGCATGCGGGTATATTGGAATAAACCTTTTTGCGTACTGATTGTGACCAATTTTCGCGACTCCGCATCCAGTTCGCACTGCTGGTAGGCATGACTCAAATCAGCTTTAGCCCAAACTTTATTACCACCCAATTTCTGAAAAATGTCTTCAATTCTGGGTAAAGGGTATGGGTCAGTTTTTAGACATGGGTTTAGGGTCAACTTATAGTCCCCACAAATTCGAATTTGGCCGTTCCTCTTCAGCACAGGAACTATGGGTGAACCAAAATCACTGAATTCGATTTGTTCTAAAATTTCCTCATTCACCAAACGGTCAAGTTCCTGATCCACCTTGTGACGTATAGAGTATGGAACAGGCCTTGCCTTAATAAATTTTGGTTTGTAATTTGGAAGAAGTTCCAATTTTATTTGGCCATTCAAAAATTTCCCAAGTTTTTCGGTGAAGACTTCTGGATACAGTTGCTTCAGCTCCTCTTCCAAATGGTTAGCTGACTGTTGGTTTTCAGCTGTATGACAGACCACCAACGTTTTGACGGATCCGTTGTCGACAATATCAAAACCCAGCCTTTTGAACCATTCTCGACCCAACAACGGAGGTCCTTGTGACTCCACCACATAAAATGGTAAATTCGGGTACAACTTACCCTGGTGCTCCACATCTACATTCGCACACCCGATAGCCGTAGCCTTCTCATGTAAATACGTAGTAAATACGTAGTAAATAGTAGTAAATAACCATTTAGGCAGAATTGTACTGTAGCACCCAGTGTCAATTTCAAAACAAATTACCTTTCCCTCTATTTTGAGGTCAATTTTGTACTCTCACAACCATTGTCATGCAATTTGTACAGACACTCGTCATCTGAACATTCACGTACAAAATGAGATTTCTCCTGCTTACCTTTCTTGAAAGGAGCGGCCTCTTTATTTTGACATGGATATGTCTATTATCTGGGGGTCAGTCAAAAATTTCCGTCAGCAAATTTTGCGTCATCAAAACAAAATTAAAAAAAAACATTGTAACGTTTTGTGGGACACTTCCGGTGGTTGGAGAGGGTAGCGAGTATCATGAAAGTTTTCTAAAAAAGCAGACGATTCCAACGAGTGGTGAAAGATTTCTGTGTGATGAACACTACGGAAGTTCCATTTCCCTACCAACGGCTTGGTTGTATGTGAAAATCATAAGAATTTTTTCGTTGGTTTTGGGTGGCTCCTAAAGCTAGGTTCACATGAGACGCAATTCCGGACGGTAGCCCGGCACGGCTATGCGTTCTGCAATGCTATTGGCAAACGCAAAATGGATTATTTCAACGCAGTGCCTTGGATACTATATCAAAATCTTCAGATGTTTTCCGCTGTCGGATGCGTTGCCGGATCTGCGTGGAGGTCAAGCTAGGTTCACATGGAGACGCAATTCCGGACGGCAATCCGGCACGGCAACGCATTTGCCGGAATTTTTGCCGCAGAGGCGTTCACATGGCAGCGGAGTCATAACAAAATGCAATCGCAAAAAACAAACAATTGCTCGAACTCGAAACCGCAATATCAACCACATAAATGTCGAATTTCAATATGGCTGAACAACCAAACAAGAGAGGTGTGCGCAGTAACCTATGCGCAGATCCGGCAACGCATCCAACAGCGGAAAATATCTGGAGATTTTGATATAGTATCCAAGGCACTGCGTTGAAATAATCCATTTTGCGTTGGCCAATAGCATTGCAGAACGCATAGCCGTGCCGGGCTACCGTCCGGAATTGCGTCTCATGTGAACCTAGCTTTACTGCGTACACCTCTCTTGTTTGGTTGTTCAGCCATATTGAAATTCGACATAATTATGTGGTTGATATTGCGGTTTCGAGTCCGAGCAATTGTTTGTTTTTTGCGATTGCATTTTGTTATGACTCCGCTGCCATGTGAACGCCTCTGCGGCAAATGCGTTGCCGTGCCGGATTGCCGTCCGGAATTGCGTCTCCATGTGAACGTAGCTTAAACCTAACTAAAAGTGCTTGTAGTGAATATTAAACGACCTATTGTTAAGCTAGGTTCACATGGAGACGCAATTCCGGACGGCAATCCGGCACGGCAACGCATTTGCCGGAATTTTTGCCGCAGAGGCGTTCACATGGCAGCGCAGTCATAACAAAATGCAATCGCAAAAAACAAACAATTGCTCGAACTCGAAACCGCAATATCAACCACATAAATGTCGAATTTCAATATGGCTGAACAACCAAACAAGAGAGGTGTGCGCAGTAACCTCCGCGCAGATCCGGCAACGCATCCGACAGCGGAAAATATCTGGAGATTTTGATATAGTATCCAAGGCACTGCGTTGAAATAATCCATTTTGCGTTGGCCAATAGCATTGCAGAACGCATAGCCGTGCCGGGCTACCGTCCGGAATTGCGTCTCATGTGAACCTAGCTTTAGCCTCGCAACAAATAAGTAGGTACCTAGCAGTTGTTTACACCGATATCGTTGGATATAGATATTGATATTTCATCAAAAATAATTTCGGTGATGGCTAAATTAAAGTCCAAGACATCCGCTGATGTGTACAAATATACCGCCAGAGGAACTTTCAACAGCAGGGTGACGCGTTTATCCATTCGTTACCGGGTACCTCTTCTATGACTAACGAGGAGAAAATTTTCCGGTATAACCAAATGATCGCAACCAGGAAACAGGAACAAACTGAAATTCGAAAGAAAGAAGCCGAAAGAAAGAACAAGCCGAAATTCGGAAGAAAGAAGCCGAAAGTCGAAAGAAAGAACAAGCCGAAAAACGTAAACTCCAAGCAGCCAATGCAAGTAAAAAATATCATCTCAAGAGAAAGGTAGAATCATTGAGTAATCAAATTGAAGTAGTCGAATCTCGTAATGAAGAATCCGTTGAAACTCCTCCAATCAAACAAATCATAACCGAAGATGTTTTAGCCGATGTAGAATTCTCAAAACGTTTGTGCGAGAATCCTTTCGGCTTTGCTTGCTCTGTATGCGCCTATTATCGCCTTGCACCAGGCCTATTATCGAGACTGATGATTTTACTCCTGCCATTCATTACTAGTCCTGGTACTTATGTGGTACAACATGTGATGAATACAGACACCATACAACCATTTGCAAAATTGTCCAATTTTGGAAAAATTTCGAACATTAACACGTTGCCTACGGCGTGACGCCTATAGGCGTCATTCCATCCCTATCCAAGAAGAAGGCATGACGCCAATGGGCGTCCTCGTTCTATTTATTTTCAATGAATTGTTTTGAAGCCCAGCGTGGCTGGATAGTTGTGTTACTTTCTGTAGGACTTTATTGGATGATGCCCTCTCAAAGGGAAAAGTCCGTTTTTTTGTTACCCCCCTAATGTTTTCGAGTTTTTCGCCCCTGAAAGTCAGTCAACTACAGGTACGTGTTCAGTGAAGTTCTCGTGGGTTGTTTCTTCCGTTTTTCATTGAAGATGAATGCAAATGGCTCTGAAAAGGTAAGATATTAGCAGTTCTTACTGAGTACCACTACAATATTTTGGAATCTCTCCACTTTCTAGAATATTACTTGTGTTCTTTTTTGTATCGACAGCTTTATACGACAGAGGAAGAGATTCGTGAGCTCCTTGAACAGCTTTGTTCTGACGATGAAGACACTACCGAGTTCGTAGACGATTTTAGGGAAAATATTGAAATAGTTGATATTTCTGGAGTGGAAGAAGATAATCCACCTGAGGAGATACATTCCCCATTCCATCGTGAGTTGTGGATATTTCAATATTATTTCGTCCACGAAAAACCTCAAATAGGTTAGGATGAAGTCGAATAAATACATTGAAATTTGGTCTGAAGTTCCAGGTCCTTCGTCAGATGTCAAAAAATATGTTTTTCCTTCCATTCAGCCTGAAGGAGGATATATGTCTGCTTCTTGCTATACTCCAAGCCAAAACAACAATGGAGTTATGGTTTCATCTCCTATTCATAAGTCATTTTTTTATTAAAATGTTAGATAAAATAAATAAATAAAAACGAAAATTGTAAAAAAGTCAGAAATGCAATGAAGTTTTGATTTGGTTTGAAATTCTAGGTCCTACGTCGGCTCAGTTAGTGACTGAAGTTATTCAGTACCCAAATGCCAATTATGTTGTGGGACCTTCTCTAACTTTCGAAACTCAAAGCCAAAATGACAGTGATATGTTTTCATCTCCAATGATTCTTTTATAATGTTCAATTATTGTAATTTCTTTTTGAATAACTTTTGTTCTGTTTTCAGTCCAATTATACTGTTTTATTATACGAGTCCTGTCTACTACATTTATTCCCACGACAAGTAATGGTCATACTTACTGCTGGAAAAAATAATGTTCATTGGAAACTTGACGAAATAGATGTAGAACTTGCAGAATAGATCAACCCCCTCCCCCCTTCACCTACTCAGTAGAAGCCGGCATAAGGCAGACCCGTGCCATCGCTCATGTCAAGCCTTTGCCAAAACAACGACATGACGCCGATTGGCGTCAGCGCTCAAAACAATCCCTGCCAAAACAACGGCATGACGCCCATCGGCGTCATTAATTAATTGACTTATAATCACATTTATATCGATGTAATCTTGAATTTTCTTAGCTCAAATACATCGTAAAGCCTTCTAAATTCAAAAAATCGAAAAAAATGGACACCGTTTTCCTGGAAGTTTTTCGTCCTCCAGGTCTCGTATTGAATGTGTTAAACCAACTTCGCGCAAAACCAAAAGGTGTAGGGAGGACGGTCCATCTGTTCAACCAAATGCAACAATACAATGACGCTCCACCGCCACAGGAAGCGATTGAGCAGTTTGGTTCGGAGGGAGATGTAATCGGATCCCCTCTTCCCTGGTTCCGGCTCCACCCGCACATGGAGTGGCGCCTCCATCGCTGGCCACCTCCATGAAGGCACCCTGGAAAGGCGCCCAACCTGGGCGACGCACGCCTGCTTCCAGCGGCCATTGACGGAACTACTGAGGGCTCCATTTTCCGATATAGGGCGTCAGCCATCCCCACTTCCAGGGGTACTGTTCCGAACGCCGTCCTGTGCACCGCCTCTTCACGAAAGGGTCGGGACCGCGGTGGTCCTCGCAAGTTCGGCTGTTTCCGCGCCACCTTCCCACGTTCTCCGTTCCAGCCGTTCTTTCGTTCACCGTTCCGACTCTGTCACAGATTCTTGTTATCTCCAGCTAGCAGCTATCCTCACCACTTCTTCATTATAAATACCTAAACCTATATAGTAGTTACCGTTATCACCAGCTATCCTTACCACTTCTTCATTATACCTATATAATAGTAGTTATAGATTATAGTATTATAGTGCAATGAATAAGACTTTCTCAGGCTACCATTGTGGTCTACGGACTTATTATAGGCGCAGCATATGCAGCGTTACCATTTGCGGTCGCGAACGCCCGTCCCGAACTTTAAAAACGTTTTTACGTGCACCTCGTGTATCTTCCAATCTTTCAACAGGAAAGACATGATTGATCACTACGTAGATGTTCATGAAGTGAAGTAGAATCCCTCCTTGGGCGTCATTTATACCGAAATTCGCTAAACGAAATAGACCACCGTAACCAGCAGAAAACGAATTTTGAAAAGTCTTTGAATGGTGAATAGTAACCTTTTGATAAAGGACATTAATATCATCTAATAAATGTATTCCGAAATCGTTGTGCTCATCAAGGCATTATATAAGTATTCATTTAAAAATAGCAGTGTATAAAAGGCAAGTTATACCTTACATAACAGTATAAAAGAAGCCGTTATACTGAATAGTTGATTCGAAAATTAACGGGCAGCTACTGAACGAAGAAACGAATAGGTTTGGAACGGTTACTAAAACAATGGTATGGAACGGCGCTTCTAGCGAGGACCACCGCGGTCCCGACCCTTTCGTCGCCTCTTCGGTCTACTCAAGAGTCCGCGCCCGTGTCTTAAGCTATGGCCGTACCGGAGCGACTCATTTCTTAAATTCATTCATACCGGGTATTCACCCGTAGTACGGTGGTACGTGAAGTTGGGTATGTCTAGGCAAGGAGCATCCGTCAGACGCCCGTGTGGTACCAGTTACCGTGTGTAGAAAGTAGTGCAGTACCGTGGTACGTGATTGTTGGGTACGCGAAACGGCAAGGAGAATCCGTCGTCCGCCCCCGTGTTGTGTTGTGAACCTCAAGCATACCTCAGGATATCTTGGTACGAATTGTTATATATTGTTGTTATTCCTTGTAAAGCTCAATCCTTTTCTTAAATTCAGTAAGAGACTTCATCTCAATAGTCTGCCACTTCATGAATATGTGCAAGTTTGTGTTAACTACGCAGTAGACCAAATCCTTTGTTAACTTCTAAAGCCTTCAGCCATTTTCTTTTAACGGCGTCAGACCGAATAGCCCTCAGCTCCAACCTTGTCAATATTGAAACTTGTAATTTCCTTATAGGGTAGGTGGGGGGAAGTGTCCGCAGTTATGGGTTTTTGAATTTTTTGGGCCACAACTTGATGATTTTATTCAGTTTTTGGTATGGAATCAAAAGCTTAGGATCTTACCCATAATTTCATAAAAGCTCCAGCCTTGAACTGGGTTTATTTTGAGAGATATTAACATTTTTGCCAAAAGTGATTTTGCGGACATTTGCCCCATTTTCTGGGGTAAATGTCCGCACTGCGGATATTTTCCCCAACGGAAGAAAATATGAGGAAAAATATCAAGAACATGAGGAAAAATCTTTATTGTTGTAGTATATTTTTTACAAAACGTAACAACCTCCTCTCATAATTATTTCTCTCTATTAATCTCATAGAGTTAATGAAACAATAAATTTGTATCACAAAAACACAATCGCATATAATGAATAAACACCCGGAAGTCATTCCAAAAGTCCTTTTGGTCAATTTCAGTCTTATCCCATTTCATGGAAGTCAAAAATAAATTTATTAGTTAACATGAAGTAGGTAAATTGCGACCATCAACCACATAAAGAATGAAACCATAACATGCGTACATGGAAGGTAGATATTAAAAATAAAATAAAACGAACTTTTCTAGAGGAACTGCCAATCAAACAAAGAATAGGTGACTAGGAATCCTTAATTTCCTTTACGTTATGGTTACTATGACTATGGTGGACTAGTAAAGAGTAAAATCAGTCAAATCGTCTGGAAAACTTATCATTTTATGAAACCTTGCATTGTGGATTTCATTAGGTTTGGACAGTTTGAGTACAATGTCTTTCTTGTCAACAAAGGCTTCTTCTGCAGTTTCTGAGAATTTGAGGGTGTTAGGATACCGTTTGAAAAACATACATTCGTATCCTTCATGGCCTCCAGAGAGGATTTTAGCCACGTAAAGACGGAAGGAGTTCTTGGTTTTTCCGTGAACTTTGACGACGGCGTAGTCGTTTGACGACAGCAAACCCTGGTTATCAGCCTCCTCTTGAAGGTCTGCTTCATCAGCCTCACTTTCAGAGAACAGACCTCCCACATCAAGGTCACTGTCATGAAGGGACACTGCATCCTCAGACTCTGAAGAGCTCCATGAATCAACCATCTTCTTCAATTTTTTACCCTTTTTTCAGGAGGAAACAGTTGCTTTCGCTTTCTTGCCATCAAGCGTTTCTCCTTTTCAGCAGCCAGTTCGCACTTTTCTTTCAATTCATTTTCCAGTTTTTGTTTGTGAGGAGTTGACGTGAGCAAAATGGACTTCAACCCTCGTCCTGACCGTTTTCTTCTTATTTGTATTTTCGGAATAGGAATTATTTCTTCTGGAGATTTGCCACCAAGATGAGAATGTTGACCGTTATCTTTGGCTGGGATGTCAATAGCAGCAACTATCGATGAGCTGGTTGGTTGACTGCCATTTTCGGGAAACAGGACAATTACTTCTCCTGGGTCTGCATCAACCAATGAATTATGTGTGGAGGAGGTAGAGGGTGTTGGATCAGGTGGAACTTCACATTCAGAAGGCACGTTGGTTCCCTCAACGGTATGGTCTGGCTGATTGAAAACGATCGTCTTTCGGTTATCTGGGTCCTCCAAGTCTTCACTCTCTTGTTCATTAGGGGGTTCCTGATCTGTCACCTCAGCTGGAAGAAAGTCGTCATCGGTAAACTTATTCTCATCGAAGGGGAAAATTCCTGTTGAAGCAAACCCGTTTACAGCATTTTCGACAGTGGCTGCTTTCTGGAAAGCTAATTTGAAAGCTTCAGCAACACAGGAAACATTGAAAACTTCCCCTGGGTGGTTTACGTCCCATGTGTCAACGGCAGCATCGTAATATTTTTTTAATGGTCCAAAGAAGTTTCGATCTAGAGGCTGTGTCCTGTGGCTGCTGTGAGGAGGCAACGTCAGGATTTGAATGTGATTGCTCTTGGCATAAGCCACAGCTGGAAGAGAAGTGTGAGACACGTGGTTATCTAGTATCAGCAAAATTCGATTGCTCTCGTTTGCATTTGTATGCTTTTGGAAGTGCTCGAGCCAAGTCAGGAATGTGGGGGTTGTCATATACCCTTTGTCTGTTATGGCCATGTCACATCCTGTCGGCCCTCCTTTGATCAAGAGCCTGTTCATTCTCTTGCGTGCATAAATGAAAAAAGGAGGTACGTATTGTCCAGTGGCACTCACACCACAGACAGCTGTAACCGTTTGACCCTGTTCAGCTGCAACTGTTTTGGAAACATCCCTTTTTCCGGTTGGTGCAACATGTTTTGCAAGTTTATTAGGTACGGTTTGGACGCCAGTTTCGTCCATGTAAAAAATTTGATTTGGACCAAATCCAAATTTTTGCATGGCCTCTTTCAAGTTTTCGAAATACGTGGACAGCTGCAGACGATTAAACCCCATTGTTCGAGCCACACTTGTCTTGCGAGGCACTCGCAGAGAGAGGTTGTTCCTCTTCATGAAGTCGTGGGTGAAGTCCCTCCCAGCTAATTTAGTCTCAGTGGAAAATCGATGAGGAAGATTGTTTTCCTGAGCATATTCAAAAAGAAGAAATCTCAGAGACTTTAAGGTCAATCCGAAGTAGCGCTTGTCGAGTTCAATGCAATGTTTTAGCAAAGCACCCTCCTGCTCCCTCGTCAGTGTTTTGTTCCTTCCAAATTTACCTTTTGCCTCATTTGCCTTCAGTCGATTTCGCAGCGCCTTCTCATTGAACCCAATTTCAGTAGCCGCTTTTCTAATTGAGAATCCTTTGTTGATCAAAGATCTTGCTTCTTCAAGGTTTTCTGCCGTCATTGGCCGGTAACTTTTCTTCCTCACGTAGTTTCTGGAATAAAACAAACGTTTAAAACAAATCACATTGATGTGTGCAAAGAAGAGGGGCAAATGTCCGCACCCCTTCGACTGCGGACATTTACCCCCAAAACAGTGCGGATATTTACCCCATTTCTAGATGGCTGCACCAAGGTGATATTGACTTTAGTGAACGAAAGAAAACGTGGATGTTGTGACATAATTTCAAAGCTAAACTATGTCCCTTTTGATAAAAAAAGAGAAGGATTGAGTAAGTATAACCGTTCTTCCATAACATTGCAGAAAAGTTACGAAAATATAGTGATAAGAACACGAAAAACAGACTTACCTCATTTTTTTGGGCACAGAAGGAACTACACGGTCCAAGTTCTCACTGGCAACTGGTGGTTGTGAAACCTACCTTTGGTGGCAACGGCGGCAAAATAATCGATTGTTATGATCAAAAAATGGCTGTGCGGACATTTACCCCGTGCGGACAATTACCCCCACCTACCCTAACGTATATTCTTAAATCCAAGGTAGTTTTCGACTTCATCGAAAACTCCCTTGTACAACCTGTCGCAAGTCTGTTTTCAATTCTATGACGCATAGCGTCCCACATAAGTCCTCATCGATTCTGCTCCTTTCGAAGGCCTTGTTCGCCACTCTATCATTTATTTGTTCACCTACCGATGTCAATAATTGTATCATTCCTTAACTCATTTCTATAATTACTACTGAATTACATTTTATATTTCTTGCTAGAGAATCTTGGTATTTCCTTTAATAACCCCAAATCTCTTGTAGGATTTCCTACCTTACAGTAGGTGGTGGCAGCAACCTCTACCTAATTCAGAGTATTATAGTTTCACATACCTACCTTCTTAGATTCAGGGCCTCACCCAAACCCTCTAAATTCTTATTTGATAATCACATATTTAGTAACTTTCTTTTTGTGTGGTTACAAATTGGTGACATTATTGGAGTTAAATTCTCAACTCCTCTCACTGATTCGCCGTGTCTAAAACTATCAAAGTCAAAAGCCGTTTGGAGGTGAGGTTAATGAAAACTGAGATGCTACTTTAGCAATCAAATAATTAAACGAACCACTCACCGTAAAAGGAGAATCTGGAGTTGAAGGATTGATCCTGTGTGTAGTACACGAAATAATGCACTCGAGACTGACTTTAAACGAAACAAACGATATATTTGAGAACTTGCACAAATATGAGGAAATGGAATGTACGGATCGTAAAAGAGGCTATAGCGTCAACGACACGGAAGCGAGTGAAGCGAGAGAGAGAGGAGTGGGGTTTTGCAGAACCCCACTTCAGTTCTTATGACAATAGTGCCAACTATACAGCTCATAAAACATATGATCCTTACATGAATATACGAAAAGTATAACAGTTCATAGAGACAATATTACGTTTATGTTATATACATACTCGTACATGTAGATTAATTCTGAGCTATACAATATATTTTCTATTCGATTCGTAGTACACATAGTGTAGAATAGAACAAATGCTATGGATACTTTATGAACTCTGTTCCATAGAGGAAGCGCTCATGAAGGCATCTCATTTGAAGATCCTATTTCAACACTCCCTCCTCTGCAAATGACGAGGCCAATGTGACAGGACTAGAAGCTGTTTCAGTAACAAAGCACACAGAAACGACACACGTCCTAATGTCACACCTGATGTCCAACATATTAGCATGGGATGATCAGTACCAGCGGCAAGATCATGAGTCTGTATCCGATACTAATGTAGTTGCGATTCTAAATTGCAGGTTCAAAAGAGTTTTCTAATGCATTTGCCTTACAGCAAAAAGGAAGTCATTCAGCTCACATAGGTTCCCTACTAAGATTCTAGAAATACAATATAAAAAAAATATATATCATATTAGCAGGGAGAAATTGCCTGAACTAGTTTTACACTGAATTAATGCACAATCACAAGTTGACCCGCGCACATCGAAACACAACATCGGAGACACATGTAGCTGAGGCGTAGAGCTGACAAGCGACGATACTGATGATGCGTGGGCTGGACTTGATTGTGATGACGTGTTGAAGCATGACGATAAACACGTAGAGGTGGACAACAGCGACGATTCTTTGGCCAGTTTAGGCCCACGGCTCTTGTTCCCCTGAAACAATTACATCACGGCATTAATTCTGGTCAAGATTGCATTTCTCATTTCAAGGAATTTTTCACGAGGCAGAGCTTTGGTGAAACAATCAGCAAGTTGTTCCTGAGATGAAACCCATTCAATATGGATTTCACCCTTCTTGAACAGGTCATGGATAAAATGTAGAGAGAGCTTGACCACATGTTTAAGGGTCTTGGAGTCATTCGTCATGGCGACAGCGACAGCTGGAGCACAGTCACACCCCAACGTGGGACGCATGTCAATGCCTACAAGAAACTCACATAGTGTCCGCACACTTGTGATCTCCCTGCACGCCTCCGACATGGCTAAGTACTTAGATTCACACGCTGAGAGGGCCACATGTGTCTGCTTTCTCGATCTCCACGACACCAGATCACCAAGAGACCTAATCATGTATCCTGTAGTTGACCTACCATTGAGTGCGTTAGTACCCAATGAGGCATCTGAGTAGGCAACCAGACTCTCGGTTCTCCCAGTATACATGATACCCAGAAACACCGTTCCTTTAAGATACTTCAAAATTTTTTTTTTTTTTTTTTTTTTTTTTTTTTAGGACACACTTCCAATCATTCAGAGTATATCCTTTTTGTTTAAAGATTAAAATAACAAATATTTAATAATATAATATTATACAATAAACTAAATATAAAATGTAAAATAAATACGAGTATAATACTAATATAATACTAAATATAAAATAAATATAATATTATACAATATTATACAATAAAATAATAATATAATACAATAAACATTTGTTTAAAGTTTAAAATACTGAGAAAGTTGACAGCAAAAGAGATGTCTGGTCTCGTTCCATTTTGGATGTATAAGAGAGCACCTATTACTTCCCGATATGGAACATCTGGAGATGATTTTGAGTCTGCAGTCGACTCTAATTGAGCACCCAACGTACATGTTGTGGGCGACATGGGAATTTCACTGATACTTTCTTCTGGGTGTAGAAATTTGTCTAGTAAACTCTGGATCATGGTTCTCTGGTGAATGAACAGCTGTTTACTTGACACATTCCTAACGATCTCAAAACCCAAGAATTTTCTAGGATTTCCCAAGTTCTTAATTTTGATTTCTTTCTGTAAAGTCTGAATAACATCCAAGGCCATTTGATTATCATTGGACGCTAGAAGACAATCATCTACGTAAATAATAATCAAAATATACTTTGGGCCTTCTTTCCATTTGAAAATGCACGTTCGAAATGGATAGACTACAAATCCTAACTTAATTAGGATGCTGCTAAACTTTTTATACCATAGATTTGGCGAGACTTTTAGGCCATACAAAGATTTCTTGAGACAGCACACATATGCCCCTTTCAAATGAAAAGGTGGATCAGCAAGTTCCTCGACACCTTCAGGGACCTGCATGTACACAGGTTTTTCAAGAGTCCCATGGAGGAAAGCTGTAGTCACGTCAAGTTGATGAAGGTGTAAACCAAGCTTGTTCACAACAGACAAGAACACTCGAACATCACAAAGACGTGCCACCGGAGCATAAATTTCAGAAATCAGATACTGATTGGTATCAGCGAACCCTTTAATAACTAGGCGGCTTTTGTACTTATATGAACCGTCAGGTTCCACTTTTCTCTTATGTACCCATCGAGATTTAATTACCTTGGTACCGGGTGGAAGACTAGACTTAGGGACAAGTTCCCAAGTACCCATTTCCTCTAATGATTCAAGTTCACTACGTATGGCCTCCTCCCACAGATCCCTATCCGGCGCAGCCATAGCTTCCCGGTATGAGAGGGGCTCTACATAATCTAATGGGTCACCCTGATTCACTGCGACCAAGAGGTGTGGTTTTTCAACCTGCCTCGAGGCTGAAGATTCCCCAGATTGGGAATCTGTGCCTGGCGAATCTTCAGGTGCCTGTTTCGCTGATTCCAGTCCCTCACCCATGTCAAGAATCTCCGCAAGTGGCCTTGGATAATCCTTTATTCTGTCCCCATACACTATGGTTTCGATACATTTTACATCACTTGAATTTACAAGAGTTTTATGTTGCTCAGAGAAAATCACAAACCCCGTTTCATTACACTCAAACAAAAATCCCTTTTTAGCATTTGGAGCAAATTTAGTTTTATTATTAACATCCACAAAGTGTACAAGGCAGCCAAAGCGTTTCAGTAACTTGAGGCTAGGAGGATAACCCTTGACAAGTTCAAAGGGACTCCGAAACAAGTTTGAGGAATGAGGCATGTTATTATAAACAAAGATAGAATACTTGAGAGCATGTCCCCAGAATGCATAAGGCATTTTGGCAGAAAGTAGGTTCACTCGAACTTTATGTTTGATTTCTTGACATACTCTTTCAGCGCACCCATTTTGCTGAGGAGTATGTGGCTGACATGGATCCCAAATAATTCCCTCGTCAGACAACAGCTTTTTCATATCAGAAGTTTGAAATTCCAGACCCCGATCCGATCTGAGCTTAAAAACATTTTTCGTTTGAGAGGTTATTGATTCTATTTCACGGAGGCACCTTCTGAGAGCCACGTGAACCTCCTTCTTATTTTTCATTGAATATGCAAAGACATAACGCGAATGGTCACAGACAAAAATCACAATATAGGAATCCCCAGTTCTAAAATTAGAAGGACTGATTGGGCCCAACAGATCAGAGTAGAGAGTAGCAAAGGACTTTTCAGCCCTGTGCCTACGTTGGGTATGAGATCTCCTGACCGTATTTGCCTGGTGACAGTCTTCACAATTAGAGATGGCATTCGTAACTTTAACATTTTTAAGTTCAGGGAGAAACTTCTTAGCTGCTTCGAGATATTGTTTGGAGGCATGATTCAAGCGAATATGCCACAATATGTCAGAATTTTGAAGTGAACTATATATTTTATCTAATTATGCTTATCGAATCTAGTAATCTTGAGGTCAAGTGAATCTGGTTTGACAAGGTTATGTTCATTATGCTTCTCAGCACTTCTCCCTCCCAGACTTGCAGTGGACATATCGGATTGAGGCATATATGAATCACTCCCTCCCATCGAGTCATATGTAGAGGGACTGCAAAGGTGGTCTCTCCCTCCCACTGAATCAAATTGTGAACCCGAATCTAAAGGAGCAGTAGAACTGCAAGGCTGATCCTGAGAAGCCGAGAGACTGAGACTCAACTTTAGTCTCTTAGATTCCAGGGCAGTACACTGCACCCCAGTTCGTTTAGTAGAAGGGGAAACGACTGGCAATTCAATCCACCAGAGATTGTCACGAAAATACCCAGTTTTTATCACCGTGTTTGAGGAGGGTTGTACGAATTCAACCTTGTCTTTCGAGAACACAACCTTGAGCCCAGCTTGAGTAACTTTACGAACTGAAAACAAGTTTGATGAGAGACCCGGTGTGTACAGAACATCTTTCAACGTAGAGACTTGGCCATTATTCAGAAATTCGAGGTCACCTCGATAATTTACGGACAAATCAGCACTATCATTACTATTAGCACATTTAAATTTACGAGTCGAAGGCAAACGCTGAAAGTTGACCAATTGGGCTTTATTTGATGCCAAGTGCTCTGTACATCCCGTATCAGTAATTGCTTTGAAACATTGCTCACCTTCAGATAGCTGGAAGACAGCGCCCTGACCGTTGCGTTCACTGACGTAATTAAACGTACTGACCGCCTGCTCCTCCTCGTCTCCCATGGTGACCCAGACCTATGAGTCGTCGTCCCCTTCAGAGGAACCGACAATCGAGAAAACAGAGTCCGGGTGTCCCCTAAATTCTTGAGCCAGTTTTCTAGCTTGACCTAGGGGCATCGTGAAAAGCTTCGGCTTTCTGGTTACGGACGATGACTTAGGTCGATTCGGAAGCGAAACTGCATTAGAATTTTTGGGGAGAGGCTTGGACTTTTTAGGGCGTTTGAGGAGCGTAACTAGGTTGGTCGGTGGACTGGGACAGTCTTTAGCAATATGCTGATTTGAAATGCCACAGTTAAAGCAAGTCTTATTGGCTTTGAAACTGTTTGCCCTGGTATGACCCGTTTGGCGGCAGTAAATACAGTACCCCGCTTTTCCCTTGGAACTTTTGAATCGAGTGTAGCTTCTCCCTGGGAGCCTTGGTAAAACCAGGGATTGAGCCACCTCGTGCGACGGCACCCTTCCCACCCCTTGATCCACCTCGACCCCTAGTGGAGGCAATTCGGCTCTTCATCAAGCTGAAGCTCGAACCCCCCGAGGATGACTGCTCACTTCTGAGTTGCTCCTCTAAGAGCATGTCACGAAGCTCGCCCAGAGAGAACTTGAACCCATGGAGTTCAGCCTTCTGGTATGTGACAGTCTCATCGATTGACAACTCAAAGATAGTCTTGGCATACTCGGGTGTCAGCATGTCAGCATTGATGCTGATGAGTTTGTTTCTAATCTCGTCGAACCGACCGAGAAACTCAACCGCTTTTTCACTTTTAGGGTCGAAATGAATTGAATTAAACTCATTAACAAGACTTTTCAACTGGAATTTTGAGGAGGGATCACAAGTATTTTGCAACTTGTCCATGATGTCTTTGGGATCACGAAGATCCTGGACTAGATCTTGAAAATACTGGGACAGTGACTCAAAAATAAAATACCTGACCTTTTTCCTGGCAGTCTCTCGATCCCGTACTGAGAAATCGCCAGGAGCAGGTTCAGAAGGGTCGAGCACGAAGATGCAGTCCTGGGTCTCAAGTTGACCAACCACACCTTCGTCCATAGGAACAGAATGCGATACCAGGGCAGTGGTGGCAAATAAACCGGAAGAGTTTTTCGAAGCGGTACCAGTTGGCAAAACTGGAGGAAAACGGTCCATCTAACGAGACGTCATCCCCGTCATAGTCCAAGTCAGATTGGGACATATTGATACCTGTATAATATTTCAGTTGACAAATCCGCAATTTCCTTTCTTTACCAAATAAAACATAACCTAAATGCTATTTATTGAGACACCAGGGCGATTCAATGAATGGATAGAAACATATATGTCATGAAAGATTCATTGTTTCATGAATAAGACTCTTGGTTCAAATACATACTAGGAATATATCCAATCTCCTGTGAAAAGACTCAAAATCGGTTGGCCAACCTGTTTCTAGAGATAAAAATAGCATGATTCAAACTAAAAGAGGTTATTTCAAAAGTTAATTGGTAAGATCAATATGTATATTATATTCCTCCAGGATCAAACGACACTTGACTCTCCAACGAAATCAATCTCATATTTAAAAACAAAACGATTCATTATTTTGAGATGTAACTTAATTTCATGGGGGTGCACTCCCCGAAGACTAGATATCCGATTTGCGTGATTTTCCGTCATAAAGAAAATGAGATCTCCGACCCCTATCCCATTCAGTTCCGATGTTACCCATAAGGTACACATCGAAACGAAACAACCCGTCCCCTCTATATATTCACTGAGCGAGCCTCGGGTTCGAACTGAGATGTGTTAATTCCCAAAATTGGGCACACCTGGTTTCTCACTCCGGCTACCTCAGAAGGGATGGAGTAAATAGGGGCGGTCCCGAATGAAATTTCCGATGCAAATTCGAGCCCTTGGCGTGATTTCGGTCTATCCGTGATCATAATTCGAAACAAATTTAGTTGCGATCTTCTCTGTGCCTCAATCTCTTGGATTGATTCAGAGGACCTTAGCTCCTGGGGTCCAGCCCGATTCACATACCCCGTTGAGTTGCGGCCTTTGAGACTGTGCTGGTGATAAGATCCCGATCACAAAGCGGGCACTCAGTCACTCGAGGTACCCTATATGTCGCCAGGCGAGATTCTAATGTGCACTGTTGATCCGAGGTCGAAACTAATAAAAAAAAATTGTGCACGCCATGATCAACCTTTTCCTGACTCGGGCTAGCGATTCAATATCTATCGCGCAACTCGGCGCCTGAATTTCCTGTCGGGAGCAGGAAAGTTCAGACTTCGTCCACCACGCTGGAGACAGAGAGCTATCCGGCAACGATCTCGAGCACGGCTCATAGAAAGCTATCGGCGTCCCGATATTTGCTCTATCACGGATACTAACCGACACAAACTCTTTCGGACCGGCGAACCCAAAAAGAATGAAGGAAGTCTACAACGACGTCGATCTACGTTGATTCGGAGCAACTCCTAGTGACCTGGTTGGGGAAATCTAATTTTCGATGTATTTATCGAAATTACTCGAAGAGAAACGGCGGCCATCTTCCGACGCTTGCGGTCTCCTGTGTAGACTCGGACGCTGCCTAGCGGGGAGGGGAAAAATAAACGCCATGAGACCGATTTCACGCCAAGGCTTGATAGAAAATTCAAACGATCTAATTTTCTTCAGTTGGGCTTCTGGATGGAAATGGATATGATTTCAACGACCTGACCAAAAGCAATAAAGACGGCGTTGTCACGATATCGTATCAAAGTCAAAAGCCGTTTGGAGGTGAGGTTAATGAAAACTGAGATGCTACTTTAGCAATCAAATAATTAAACGAACCACTCACCGTAAAAGGAGAATCTGGAGTTGAAGGATTGATCCTGTGTGTAGTACACGAAATAATGCACTCGAGACTGACTTTAAACGAAACAAACGATATATTTGAGAACTTGCACAAATATGAGGAAATGGAATGTACGGATCGTAAAAGAGGCTATAGCGTCAACGACACGGAAGCGAGTGAAGCGAGAGAGAGAGGAGTGGGGTTTTGCAGAACCCCACTTCAGTTCTTATGACAATAGTGCCAACTATACAGCTCATAAAACATATGATCCTTACATGAATATACGAAAAGTATAACAGTTCATAGAGACAATATTACGTTTATGTTATATACATACATGTAGATTAATTCTGAGCTATACAATATATTTTCTATTCGATTCGTAGTACACATAGTGTAGAATAGAACAAATGCTATGGATACTTTATGAACTCTGTTCCATAGAGGAAGCGCTCATGAAGGCATCTCATTTGAAGATCCTATTTCAACAAAAACCGTTTTGCTCTGGTTACAACTTGGTAGCAGTAGTAGAATTTGAATTAACCTCATTGCTAATCAATAGGACCAGGTCAAAATTTGGTTACAAATTGGTGGGCAGCGTGGTGGGATAGGAATAGAATTGAACACAGAACAGACAACCTGTAAATAATTTTGTATTATAAGTTTGATAATATTTTTGTGTTATTTCATTATATGTGTAGTATTTTAGAACTATTATTTTCTTTGTAACTGAAATATCTGACTCGCGTATTTTCGGTTCCGCCTGGAACACAGTACCTATTTTCCGAAAACCGAGTGTGCCGTACCGAACGGCCCGATTCCTGCGGGTAGGACCGTTCTCCCGAGCCTTTTTCGTCCCCTTTTTCTAAATTTCAAAAGTAATTTTTGTGGCACGGTTTCACAATCGTACCTAAACACCTTCAGTGAACCGGTACGATTGTTGGACCAAAAGCTTGAGTCCAAAACGGGACCGGGCACCCTTCGGACCCAAACACCGTTTAGTCGAGCTTTTTGCCACCCTTTGCCCTCGTTATCGCTTATCAGTAACAACACAGTTTGTAAACAACCCTCCTCCCCCCCCCCCCCCCCCCGTCCATCTCACCCATACCGGTACGAGCTCATGCGTTCTAGCATACCAGTGCAGTGTATATAGTGCTTTATTCATTCTTATTCATTATTATTATTATCTTTTTCCTTGTGTTACCTATCCTTGTGCACGATTGTACCTCAACCTGGTACACTTCTACTATACCTCCAGTGTTGAATCCCCGACTGAACCAACCGGTATACATCGGTACATTTTGGACATTTTTACGTTTTCCCTACTACTGTCCACGCCGATTTTTTCTTGGCACGGTACGCGTACCATCCATTCAAAAGTAAATACAAAAGAGAATGATGGACGCAAATGTGGAAGCCCTCAATGCTGTGGCTGCGGCCATGAAGCAAATGCAAGAGGCAATGCAGTGTCGACCCCCAGTACAAGCCGATCAAATCCCGCGTTCCATCCTAGTGGAACTGGATACCTGGGACCCTGAAGATCATGACATTACCCCAATTGAAGACTTTTTGGATAACTTCGATGGAGTCACGCAAGAATTGACACAAGAGGTCCGCCTCAAAATTCTGCGGATGAAATTGAAGGGAACAGCCAAGTCCTTTGTGCAAGATCACCTGCACCTCACTGAAAGGGGAAACCCCTACAACGTGATTCGGGAAGCCCTTCTGCGATGGTATGGCAGAGAAGATCCGGAGAAAGCTGCTGCACGCTTATGGACCATGACGAAAGGGGAAGGCGAATCCCTACGTCATTTTGCCGACCGAGTCCGACACACAGCACTCCGGGCAGCCAAAGTTGAAGGTGTTGAACTTACACCTGAACAAACTCGCACATGGGTAGGCACCCGATCAGTGAAAGCCTTCATGAAAGGAATCCCGACTCGATACTCCAGTCTCTTCATCAACAACCCACCTACTACCCTACAAGAAGCCCTCCTCAAAGTAGAAGAAGCCGAGGAAGCCTTGGATTCCGACGGACCAACAAGTGATCCATGGGGAGTGGCTCACATCAGGGCCGATGACGCACCAAGAAAGTGTTTCGCATGTGGTGATTACAATCACTTGGTTGCCACTTGCCCGCGCCGAACCAACGGAGGCTTCCGAGCCCTTCCATCGACACCAGCAAACCGACCAGCGCGTGGCACTCCGCGACAACCTTGCGTCTTCTGTGGGAGCCGAACTCACTTCCCAGTGAACTGCCCACAGGAAAACGAGCCGGACATGTGCGACTTTTGTGGATTTTTCGGACACACGGAGCCCCACTGCCAGAAGAGACCACACTTCCCTCGGAAGGATCGCCGTGAGGTGGCTGCTGCCGTACGCCAAGAGTCGCCGGCAGAGGGACTTAGCGAATCAGCACCACCCCCACAAGAAAATTATGAGCGACCTCCCGTAAATGACCCCGCATGTGTGCCAGCTGTGGACTCCCCCTTCCGTCAGTCAATCCACGTCAAAGTCAAACTGCAAGGCGTAGAGAGAGACTTACTACTCGACACAGGCGCACAAATCTCAGTGTTGACCAACCCTGTTCCCGGTGTTCCGATCACTCCGACAAAGACATTGGCCTACGGCGCCGATGGACAACTGCTCCCTTTCTTGGGACAACAAGCCGTGGACTTGGAAATCGGACCGATCCGACTGCGACATGCTTTCCGCATATTCGCTAGGGACCATTCGGGATTGGATTTGCTGGGCTTGGACTTGCTACGTCGTCTACCTGTCACCATCCACCTCGACCGTTGTGAAGTGCGTCTAACGGACCCGAGAAGCGGAAAATAAACAACGATCAGTGAGCTCCGTGATGGTATGCTCACCCCGACACGACAACTCGTCCACCAAGTGTTGCCAATCCAACGAAGCACCAACGAACTGAGGGACCCTACTAAGGACTCAACAACCACCGACACAGACGAATGCCCGCTGTATGACGAAGCTGCCGAGTTCCCCACGGAGGAGTGGAGCTCACCACCAGCGGACCTGACGAACATTATTGGCAAGCAGATACAGCACCTGCCGGCATCTGACGTCGTCCAGGTGTTAAAGCTGATCAACACCCACGAGGACCTGTTCCAACGACCTGACTCACAGGGCTGTACTTTGCCAATCAGTCATCAGATTGACACTGGCCCTCATGCACCGGTCTACAAGAAACCTTATGTTGTCCCGTATGCATTACGCCCCATTGTAGAGCAGCAATTAAAGGACATGCTGGACGACATAATCATCCATAGTCTCACCCTGGAGGAACACCTGATACGACTACGCCAAGTTTTCGAGCAACTCCGCTTCGCGAACTTGCGCTTGAACCTCGAAAAATGTCATTTCCTATGTCTGCAAGTGAACTACTTGGGACATATCGTCACTTCGGAAGGACTTCAAATGGATCCTGAGAAAATCAGCTGCATCCAGAAGTACCCAACCCCTACCGATACTACTGGGATCCGAGCATTCCTGGGATTGGCTGGATTTTACCGCCGTTTCATCCCGGATTTCTCGCTTATCGCAACCCCACTGACTCAACTCCTGCGAAAGGACACTCCGTTCATGTGGGCCCAGGAACAACAGGCTGCTGTCGACACCCTGAAGCAGGCCGTGACCACAGCCCCTGTCCTGGCTTACCCCAATCACGACTTACCATTCACCCTGGCCACCGATGCATCAGGAATCGCTTTGGGCGCGGTCCTAAGCCAAGAAACCCCTGAAGGACACAGACCCGTCGCTTACGCCAGCCGAACTTTGAATCCCGCTGAGCAGCGATATTCAACAACTGAGCGCGAACTCCTCGCTGTCGTATGGGCTGTGAGACACTTCCAGATGTATCTGTTGGGACGAAATTTCCTGCTGGAAACCGACCATCACGCTCTTACTGCGGCCATGAACCTCCGAGACCCAACACACCGAATCGGCCGATGGGTACTGAGACTAGCAGAGTACGATTTTACGCCCATCTACCGGCCGGGAAGCCAGATGAAGCATGCCGATGCTCTAAGTCGCGTGCGCATCTCCAGCATCCAGACCTTCCAACTGACTCCGGAGCTAATGATCGCAGCACAGCAGCTGGACCCCTGGATCAACGACGTGAGTCGGTGCCCTGAGAAGTGGAAAGCAGAGCAGCGAGACGGCATTTGGATGACCATTACGGAAAACGATCACGCCGAAGTTTCGACGCCGCTGATACCTGCGTCCCTGCGGCACCATATAATGTCCATGTGCCACGACAGTCAATGGGCAGGCCACCCCGGAATCGAAGGCACAGAGACCGCCGTCCGGAAGTATGGAGTATGGCCAAAATTAGCGCGACACGTACGAGAATTCGTACAATCCTGCGCAGTGTGCCAACGACGAAACACCCCGACTCGACTTGACCCACCGATCCAGATCCCAGAGCTGCCGAAGGCCCCCGGCAAAATTGTGGGAATTGACCATGTGGGACCACTGAACACACCCACTGGCCCTAAGTACCTACTCACCGTGGTGGACCATTTCAGCAAGTATGCGGAGGCATACGTGGTCCCTGACACCACCGCCAAGATGGTAGTTGAAACCCTGACATACCGATACTTCCCGCTCCATGGAGTCCCCGCCAAAATGGTCTCGGATCGCGGAACCGCTTTCACCGCCGCCATCGTCAAAGAACTCTGCGACGCATGGGGAATCAGGAAGGTGCAAACAACGGCCTACCACCCTCAGAGCAACGGGGTATGTGAGCGCTTTCATCGCACGCTGGCCAATTTAGTGGCCAAACTCACGCCCTCTACGCTAGAATGGGAAAAGGCCTTACCCATCGCTCTCGCCGTCTACAGAGGAAATGTGCATAGCAGCACCGGATACACTCCCAACCTCCTGCACCTCGGACGAGAAGTACGGATGCCGATTGACGCCGCCCTCAAACTCGAGCCGTCACCATCATTTACCACAACTCAATCAAGTCTCCGCCGGATTTATCAAGCGGCCACTTGCACATTGAAAAGCGCGTGCGACAAGAGGATACAAGTAGCCAACACCCGCAAGAGCCCGCGATATTTCTGCGTGGATGACCCTGTTTACGTGCGACGTATTAAACCACCTCCGGGACTTGTCCCTAAATTTTGGAGTCCGTGGATTGGACCACATCGGATCACTCGCCGCTTCACGGAAGTGACCTACGAGGTGTGCGACCAGCTAGGACGACGATCCGTCATCCACGTCAGCCGTCTGAAGCCAGCGTACGTGCGCGGGATTCCGGATGACTCATACGTCACCACCCCCGGTTTCCAAACCACCGCGCGCCCTCCCTTGTCGCTAGTCAAGGAGGAGCCAATTGAGGTGAGCCCAGAGGCTGAAATGCCAGAAGCAGAGCCACCTCCGCCAAACCGCGATACGCCTGAGATCACGACTGACCATTCCCAATCAGTCAGCATGCCCGTCTCCACGGACGATACATTTCCAACGCACCCCTATCGACTCAGAGACAAACCTCGTGTGGATTATCGCCAACTCGCCACTGGACGAACCACCTGAAAATTAAATGAAAAAAAAAAAAAAAATTTATCATATAATTGAAATTTATGTATTCTTTATTCTTGTATTTTGTGAAATATTGTAACTCCTGAAGCATTGTGTAAAATTGTATGTGTTCTGTTTCAAAATTTTCTATTGTAATATGTATGTTATGCGCCTTGAATAAAACCTCGAACATTATGCTACAACCTCCATTCGCTATTTTTTGTTTTAATTGAGCTCCTATATTTAAATGCACTTCCGTTACCGGGTGAAATGGACCGCTCCTATAGACATCCTATGTCTCGGAAATTTCCGCGCCTGACCGTCGGAGTCGCCTATCGGTGCACATTTTCGGTTTCGCAATTTCAAAATTTCAATTTTTACGAAGTCAGGTATTTCGGATTAAGTCCATTTTTCTTTTGAACAGGCAGACTTAGGAGTCAATTGTAAAAACCCTTGTAATAAATTTGAGCTTCACTTGTTTCTACCATAGACCATTCACACACACACATCATGGCTGAACCCAAGCGGCACAGTAAGGATCTGCGCCAACTCGCAAAAATCGCAGGCCAGGACTGGAGTTCGGATGAAGATTCTATGGAGACTACCCCGCTCTTGACCATCCGAGCAAATCCTCCTTCCGGGTCGAGACCCTCCCCGGAATCCGTTCCAGTCCTGAGACCAAGCGGGACCCCAGCGGAAGCCACCCTTTGGGACCGCTTGGAAAACTGTATCACGTCGATGAACCAAGCTATCGACCCCGGCGAGCGAAAAATCTGCCACCCGGAAACTCGCGCAGCTTTCCTCCGCCTTCTTAGCACTTCGAGGTATTGTTTGGAGGCATGATTCAAGCGAATATGCCACAATATGTAAGAATTTTGAAGTGAACTATAGATTTTATCTAAATTATGCTTATCGAATCTAGCAATTTTGAGGTCAAGTGAATCTGGTTTTTCCAGGGAAGCTGGCCCATGTTTCTGTGGCTCTGGTTTGACAAGGTTATGTTCATAATGCTTCTCAGCACTTCTCCCTCCCAGACTTGCAGTGGACACATCGGATTGAGGCATATATGAATCACCCCCTCCCATTAAGTCACATGTAGGGGGACTGCAAAGGTGGTCTCTCCCTCCCACTGAATCAAATTGTGAACCCGAATCTAAAGGAGCAGTAGAACTGCAAGGCTGATCCTGAGAAGCCGAGAGACTGAGACTCAACTTTAGTCTCTTAGATTCCAGGGCAGTACACTGCAACCCAGTTCGCTTAGTAGAAGGGGAAACGACTGGCAATTCAATCCACCAGAGATTGTCACGAAGATACCCAGTTTTTATCACCGTGTTTGAGGAGGGTTGAATGAATTCAACCTTGTCTTTTGAGAACACAACCTTTGGCCCAGCTTGAGTAACCTTACGAACTGAAAACAAGTTTGATGAGAGACCCGGTGTGTACAGAACATCTTTCAACGTAGATACTTGGCCATTATTTAGAAATTCGAGGTCACCTCGATAATTTACAGACAGGTCAGCACTATCATTACTATTGGCACATTTAAATATACGAGTCGGAGGCAGACGTTGAAAGTTGACCAAGTGGGCTTTATTTGATGTCAAATGCTCTGTACATCCCGTATCCATAATTGCTTTGAAACATTGCTCACCTTCAGATAACTGGAAGACAGCGCCCTGGCCGTTGCGCTCACTGACATAATTGAACGTGCTGACCACCTGCTCCTCCTCGTCTCCCATGGTGACCCAGACCTGCGAGTTGTCGTCACCTTCAGAGGAACCGACAATCGCGAAGGCAGAGTCTGGGTGTCCCCTAAATTCTTGAGCCAGTTGTTTAGCTTGACCTAGGAGCATCGTGAAAAGCTTCGGCTTTCTGGTTACCGACGATGACCTAGGTCGATTCGGAAGCGAAACTGCATTAGAATTTTTGGGGTGAGGCTTGGACTTTTTAGGACGTTTGAGGAGCGTAACTAGGTTGGTCGGTGGACTGGGACAGTCTTTAGCAATATGCTGATTTGAAATGCCACAGTTAAAGCAGGTCTTATTGGCTTTGAAGCATTTTGCCCTGGTATGACCCGTTCGGCGGCAGTAGATGCAGTACCCCGCTTTTCCCTTCGAAGTTTGAGTCGTATGAAGCTTGTCCCCAGGGGCTTTGGTAAACCCAGGAATTGAGCCACCTCGTGCGACGGCACCCTTCCCACCCCTTGATCCACCTCGACCCCTAGTGGAGGCAATACGGCTCCTCATCAAGCTGAAGCTCGAACCCCCCGAGGATGACTGCTCACTTCTGAGTTGCTCCTCTAAGAGCATGTCATGAAGCTCGCCCAGAGAGAACTTGAACCCATGGAGTTCAGCCTTCTGGTATGTGACAGTCTCATCGATTGACAACTCAAAGATAGTCTTGACATACTCGGGTGTCAGCATGTCAGCATTTTTTATGCTGATGAGTTTGTTTCCAATCTCGTCGAACCTACCGAGAAACCCAACCGCTTTTTCACTTTTCGGGTCGAAATGAATTGAATTAAATTCAGTAACGAGTCTTTTCAACTGAAATTTTGAGGAGGGATCACAAGTATTTTGCAACTTGTCCATGATGTCTTTGGGATCACGAAGATCCTGGACTAGGTCTTGAAAATACTGGGATAATGACTCAAAAATAAAATACCTGACCTTTTTCCTGGCAGTCTCTCGATCACGTACTGAGAAATCGCCAGGAGCAGGTTCAGAAGGGTTGAGCACGAAGATGCAGTCCTGGGTCTCAAGTTGACCAACCACACCGCTCCTCCAGTACTTGAACTGATCCTCTTTGTCAAGCTTCTTGTCCCGAGGACGAAGTTTGACGGCATCAACCTTGCGTATCCTGTACGGCTCCTCCCGAACACGATGCTCTGAGTGACGGTCAGAGTGCCGGACAAAATAGTTGGGGTTATGCTTCCGAGGACCACTGGAAGAATCAGAATGAGAAGTGCCGCAGTCTAATTGATTCCTAACTTCCTGACCGGATGGTTCCTCCACTTCCATGGTGGAACCTTCGTCCATAGGAACAGAATGGGATACCAGGGCAGTGGTGGCGAATAGACCAGAAGAGTTTTCCGAGGCGGTACCAGTTGGCAAAACTGGAGGAAAACGGTCCATCTAACGAGACGTCATCCCCGTCATAGTCCAAGTCAGATTGGGATTGGGATTGATACCTGTAGAATATTTCAGTTGACAAATCCGCAATTTCCTTTCTTTACCAAATAAGACATAACCTAAATGCTATTTATGGAGACACCAGGGTGATTCAAAGAATGGATAAAAACATACGTGTCATGAAAGATTCATTGTTTCATGAATAAGAATCTTGATTCAAATACATACTAGTAGGTAATATATCCAATCTCCTGTGAAAGGATTCAAAGACGGTTGGCCAACCTGTTTCTAGAGATAAAAATAACAAGATTCAAACTAAAAGAGGTTATTTTAAAAGTTGATTGGTAAGAACAATATGGATATTATATTCCTCCAGGATCAAACGACACTTGACTCTCCAACGAAATCAATCTCAAATTTTACAAAATTCATTATTTCGAGATGTAACTTAATTTCATGGGGGTGCACTCCCTGAAGACTAGATATCCGATTTGCGTGATTTTCCGTCATAAAGAAAATGAGATCTCCGACCCCTATCCCATTCAGTTCCGATGTTACCCATAAGGTACACATCGAAACGAAACAACCCGTCCCCTCTATGTATTCACTGAGCGAGCCTCGGGTTCGAACTGAGATGTGTTAATCCCAAAATTTGGCACACCTGGTTTCTCACTCCGGCTACCTCAGAAGGGATGGAGTAGATAGGGGCGGTCCCGAATGAAATTTCCGAGACTAATTCGAGCCCTTGGCGTGATTTCGGTCTATCCGTGATCATAAATCGAAACATAAATTAGTTGCGATCTTCTCTGTGCCTCAATCTCTTGGATTGATTCAGAGGACCTTAGCTCCTGGGGTCTAGCCCGATTCACATACCCCGTTGAGTTGCGGCCTTTGAGACTGTGCTGGTGATAAGATCCCGATCACAAAGCGGGCACTCAGTCACTCGAGGTACCCTATATGTCGCCAGGCGAGGTTCAAATGTGCACTGTTGATCTGAGGTCGAGACTAAAAAAAAATTGTGCACGCCGAGATCAACCTTTTCCTGACTCGGGCTAGCGATTCAATATCTATCGCCCAACTCGGCGCCTGAATTTCCTGTCGGGAGCAGGAAAGTTCAGACTTCCTCCACCACGCTGGAGACAGAGAGCTATCCGGCAACGAACTCGAGCACGGCTCACAGAAAGCTATCGGCGTCCCGATATTTGCTCTATCACGGATACTAACCAACATAAACTCTCTCGGACCGAAAAACCCAAAAAGAATGAAGGAAGTCTACAACGACGTCGATCTACGTTGATTCGGAGCAACTCCTAGTGACCTGGTTAGGGAAATCTAATTTTCGATGTATTTATCGAAATTACTCGAAGAGAAAGGCCATCTTCCGACGCTGGCGATCTCCTGTGTAGACTCGGACGCTACCTAGCGGGGAGGGTAAAATAGACGCCATGAGACCGATTTCACGCCAAGGCTTGATAGAAAATTCAAACGATCTAATTTTCTTCGGTTGGGCTTCTGGATGGAAATGGATATAATTTCAACGACCTGACCAAAAGCAATAAAGACGGCGTTGTCACGATATCGTATCAAAGTCAAAAGCCGTTAGGAGGTGAGGTTAATGAAATCTGAGATGCTACTTTAGCAACCAAATAATTAAACGAACCACTCACCGTATAAGGAGAATCGATAGTTGTAGGATTGATCCTTTTGGGTAGATTCTAAATGATACACTTTGATAACGCAATTTAAAGAGTATGAACACTATATTTGGAAACTTGTACAAATTGAGGAAAAGATAAACGGATCGTAAAAAGGAACAGACAGCGTCAACGATACGGAAGCGAGTGAAGCGAGTAGGAGTGGGGTTAGCAAGCCCCACCGCATTTCCTATAACAGTAGTGCCAACTATACAGCTCATAAAACATATGATCCTTACATGAATATACGAAGAATATAACAGTTCATAGAAACAATATTATGTTTATGTTATATATATATACATGTAGATTAATTCTGAGCTATACAATATATTCTCTATTCGATTCGTTGTACACAGTGTAGAATAGAACAAATGCTATGGATACTTCGTGAACTCAGTTCCATAGAGGAAGTGCCCATGGAGGCATCTCATTTGAAGATCCTATTTCAACAGAAACATTGTGAACTAAGAGCATAGGAAAATATTGTATCACAATATAGGAAATATGGAGCAATAAGGGCAGTTACTCGGGATCTTTTTAGGTTGGAAGGAGTGAACTTGGCTAGTCTTTTCAGAGGATGTAGACTGCTATAAACACGCTTGCAGATGAGATTGATGTGTTGCTCCCAGGAAAGTGTACTATTGATGATAAGACCAAGATTACGTACTGACGTTGAATAAGAAATAGGAACACCATTGATCAGAATAGGAGGTATAGGGTCAGTGGGAATCTCAGTCTTAGAAACAACAATCACCTGTGATTTGGCAGGGTTGATGGCTATTCC
Source organism: Leptopterna dolabrata (assembly GCA_954871275.1). Classification (NCBI taxonomy): domain Eukaryota; kingdom Metazoa; phylum Arthropoda; class Insecta; order Hemiptera; family Miridae; genus Leptopterna; species Leptopterna dolabrata. Next base: position 75,440,125 of record OX940976.1, on the reverse strand, counting down.
ATTCTGAGTGGCCCAGTTGCATATGGCAGTAAGATCGTAATTTACTTTATGGACCACCTCAACAATACTCTCTAACTTGGTTGAAAAATAAATTTGGAAGTCGTCAGCAAATAGGGCGTAGTACCTACAGTGGCACAATGTTGTTGGAAGATCATCAATGAATAGGGAGAAGAGGAGCGGGCCAAGTACCTACTGCACCTTGGGGCACGCCTGAGAAATTTGGCAAATGATTAGAGTATTTGCTGTTAGAGAAAACCTTCTGATAACAAGAGCAAACATAAGATGAAATGAGGTTACGGGCAGAAGTTGTAAAAGAAAAGAAATGTCCAAGTTTCTCCACAAGGCGTACATGAGGCGTACATCCAAATGCGTTTCTGAAATCTAGAAGCACCAATATTACACATTCGGAATTGTCAAGAGCGATTCTGCAATCCTCAATTACTCAGAGCAAAGCAGTCTCGCAGCTGTGCTTGAGGCGGAAACCGGACTGGTATGTGGAGAGTAAAGAGTGGCAGGATATGAAACAGCTAATTTGTGCTAGCATGATATGCTCAAACACTTTACTGGGAAATGGCAGAATACTAATAGGTCGGAATTCAGAAATGCTGGAAGGGCGTGAGACTTTTGGAATAGGTTTTACAATCGCAGATTTCCAACAAGTTGGGTATGTGGAAGAGGAGAGTATAAAATTGAATAAGTAAGTAAGGTGAGACAGAATTGCAGGTAACAAAAGGAGAAGAAATTGGCGAGGGATACCGTCTGTTCCCACTGCATTGGAGGAGACTTCATCAAGAGCAAGTAGCACTTCCTCAGGTTCAACATTTCTAAACGAAAAATCGGGAATGTTATTTGAGGGTACATTGGCGTTTGCCAGGGGTTCAGCTAATGGTATATTACTGACATCAGTAAAGTGGTGGTTAAGAGCATCTGGTTCGAACTCAGATGAAGTTTCCTCTTTACCATCACTTAAACCGAGACTCTTGATGTTTTTCCAAAGTTGTTTGGATGGGAGGTGGATGTCAAGTTTCGATGAGTAATCTCTTAACCCATGCATGGATCCTCTTATATCTGTCATAATCAGCAGTTGCTGCATCACGCATAGCCATGGCATACTTGATCTTTTGGTTGAACCAAGGGTAGGAGAAAGTGCTGGGTCTAAAAGTGCGCAATGGGGCATGTTTGTCAAGAAGGCTTGTAATTTGACCATTAAAAAAATCCGTCTTATCATCCGTCCCAATACTCGAGTAGAGGGGGGACCAATCGTACAATGCTGCATCATTCAGAAGTGCTTTTTGATTGATTTTATCGAAATTGCGGCAAGTAATACGTTTTTTAATAAATTTGAATGGAGGGGATTTGTATTTACATACAAGAAGTTTATGGTGGCTGAAATAAGGTAGGTACTGAAAACTGACTATAGCTCGATACTCGCAACGGGCTACGAACAAAACAAACATCTATCAGCGTTTCTGCAGAAGTTATATGTGTGGGTGTTGATGGGAGAACTGTGAGATTAATATTGTCCAGTAAACTTAGCAGTTTGGTAGACGAACTGCTCTTCAATACGAGGTTGGTATTCAGATCGCCAACGCAGATTACATGAGACTAATTACAAATTATGCGAGACAATGCTTCTTTGAGATCATCGTAGTTAGATGGTGTACGAGGAACATAAATAACTCCAATCAGCAAGGCCTCATGGGGCAACTTAACCTCTACTAACAAATACTCAAAGAAATGGCTGGGGCTGAATAGGACTACTTTGGAATGAATGTTAGAGAGATGATACAAGGCTACGCCACCACCTCTGCTCCGAAATCTATCATTCCTAATTAAGCTATAATCGTGTACCGCCATGGCTTTATTTGGAATAGTTGGCTGGAGCCAGCTCTCAGTTACTGCAAAGAACTGGGGTTTGTGGGATTGAAGCAAGAATCTGAGCTCTTCAATTTTACTGGGGAGGGACTGGATGTTAATACAGCCAACTGCGATTGATTTTTTGTCATTCTGGAGGGCCATCGCGACATCACTAAAACTCGGTATAGACGACGGAGGGAGAAGCGAGTCTGTGAGGTTTAAAGCGTATAGTGGACCCAACTCCCTGTCCAGAGTTGTTGCCCAGGCGCTGCCCTCTTTGTGCCACAGATATATTTTATAATACTTGTCCCTGGGGATCTTGGTTAGGTTAGGAATGAGAACAGTAGTTTAACGGATGACAATTATTATTATAGTTTATTCCCCTATAAATTATAATCCCTATTTACAATTGAACTACTTATTCGACACCCTACTCCTACCTATTCCTCCAAAGACTGTAGTCGAGCCGCGCGCGGATAATAGTTTTGCGTTCGGATTCACGACGCGGTTGAAGACTTCTAGTTGTCTATGAACAAGTACTGACCTCGGTTTCCCTGAGGAATATGCTGGCTTCCGACGTCCGGTGTTGGCTGCTTCACCGGAGTGGCTCTGCGTCGGGTTGTTCTTTCGGTACTCGGAGACTTGACCAAGGACCTCCTAGGGTGCTGTCCGCTCGTGGGGCGATGTGTGCCGGATCCGGGGGAGGTGACAGTTCTCTTCTGGACCACTCCACGAATCTTGGGCTTCACTGATATACGGAAGACGGAAGACGTCGTTACTGGTCCTGCACGGGGTTTTATAATGCTTACGTCAGAGGGGAAGGATTGCTCCCCTTCCTTCGTTGTTTCGGCAGTTTGGTTCTGGGATGTGCTGCTCAGGCGGATGTTTTCGGAAGCGAATTCTGTACCACTTTCGGTGGTATTTTGTAATACGGTGGCCGGCGCGTGGATTGCGAAATAGTCAACATTGATTTAAAGGTCTTGTTGTTATTTCGCAATCCCCGTTCCAATTCGGCTTCTGTTGTAGGTCGGGTTTGTCTGACGTTTGGTGATGTAAGACATCATGTGTTACTTACACATATGCTTACATGCGCCCCGTCTTGAAGAGCAACGCGCGGGTTGCGAGTGCGGAGCGCCCGTCGCGGTGCGGATTTGATCAGGTTACGCGAGGCTTTGGAGGTGTGGAGGGGAATGTGTGGTTGTGAGTCAACCTCGTGAAGTTACTAGTTTTACAGCATGAATGAATGTTTTACATTGGGTCATTGGGTTGTATCTGGTAATGGTTCTTTGCTATGCAGGTACGAGTTGTCAACATAAATATAAGTATATACTACATATCTTAATTGGATACATACATTGGCTACATATTATCTTATTGGTATATACATGCTGTCGGTTAATCTGTATTAATATGAGTACATCTGTGTTTTAAGGGAAGGTAATAAAGGTACCCTTCTTCTTATACTCTCCAAATATATATATAATATCTACCTACTATGTTATATCTGTGTTTTGTTTCCCCTTAGGTGTATTTGTATTTTTCGATTGCTTTGTGCTCCTGACATTATGGTGTCGGCTGCGTTATAATGACTCGGGGTTCTATTGGGTTAAGAACAATTTGGTGTGAGCTGACAGCTGATTGAGCGGTGCATGGTTTTGGTGTCTGTTTCCTATATATGATTAATACTATGAGTCCTGTTATTATGAGTAGTAACATTACTGCATTGGACTTGGGCAAGTGTTCCAGAATGGGTTCCCATAGTGGAGTTTCATCTAGACTTATTGGTTTTGGTATTTGGGCTAGTGATTTGGCGAAGTCCTTGAATGGATCCTCGTCTAGGTGTGTAATTATGTTTCGGGTCGGTGTTCTCAGTGTGAGGTTAGATAAGTACTCAGCAGAGATGATTGGATTTATTGTGACGAAGGAATATGGAATGAGGTATGATGCGTCGAGCGTTCGTTTGTCAATTTGGATTACGTTTCCATTAACCGCTATCTGGCAGTCGGTTTGGCATAAAATGTTATAACTTCCACTTACTTTTATCGAGTTTAAGGTCCCTGCGTCATATGTTGTGATAATAGAATTCATTGGTGCGTATAGGTTGTACATTTCTTTCGTTCCTTTTACTTGGTGAATTATTGGTTCCGTTAGCTGGAATACGGCAGTGTCTACGTCAGTTGTAGGTTCTGATGTGTCAAATCTGTGAAATTCGAGATTGAAATTGCAGATATGGTAGTTCGTGTCTGTTAGTATGCACTGTTGTTGTTTGTATGATTCACTTATACCAAGGTATGTGGTCTGATTTGTATGTTCGTCGTAACGGTGGATGTAATATGCTCGTTTTGTGACATTGTAGACGAATGTATTGTCGTTAATTAGATGTGGTATTGGCACATATTGGGTGATTCGTGAAGTTTGGTGTTTCTGGATTATGGGTAAGCGTAGTGCAATGACTACTCCATCTCTTGTCATATGATAGTTGACATATCCTATGCGGATTAAAGCGAATATATCAATGTTTCCCTCGTGGTCGACGAATGGTGGGGTTAAGTTTTCGTTCAAGGTCCCCATGATTTGGTAGATTTGTTTTTCAAATTGCTCTGGTTCGACTAGACTTTCGCTCATCAGATGGAGTCGAGTAAAGTCGAAGAATGACAAGAATGTTTGTGTGTCGATCTCGAGTTGGATTAATGACATTGTTAGTTGATTGAAGTATTCGTTGACGTATTGGTTAATCTGGGATGTCTCTGCCTGTTGTGCTAACGCAGTAGTTATCATTTGATGATTCTTTAATAATTGGTTGTATCCCGTTCTTGAATTTTCTAATAACTTGTTCAACGTGGAGTTTAAATAACCAAGGATGTCATTGTGTTCTGATACTATCCTGTGTTCATTGCTGAAGATTCTGTTGATTGTTCTGTTGAATGTTATTTCATCGTCTTCGTCCATTGTACCGAAAAGGTATTTGTTGATTTGTCCTACCCATGGTAGGATCGACCGTTTGTTTCTCGCCGATTTGGCTTGAAAATGACGTAATATTGATATATAATGGGTAACTCTGTGTCCTGCATTTATTTTTCTGCGTCAGCGACAATCTTCTCTCGATGTTTTGTTTATTAGGTCCCTCGACGCATTGGGAACCTTTCCGTTGTCCGGAATCGTCATTTTGGTTTGTACTTTGTAATGTCCTATCGCATACTCCTATTTCCATATAATTACCATCAGGTATCACAGACCAATAATTATGTGTCCTTTCCTTATGATTATGTATTATTATTATTAATTTGCGTGTCGCCCGCTTCTTAAAAACGTACCTCTGGCCTTTCGATGTTAATTTGTCTATGTACAAAACATTTACTCCTGCCGTTTTGGCGATTTGTAGTATTTCTTTCTGACTCCAATGTGGATCAGTAATTCGGCGTTCTATGCCTGCGCGAAGTAATAACTTTCGTATATTTGGATTTATGCGTACTGTAGTTAATGCTTGTTTGAGGCATTGAATTCCGGAAATCCCCGGTGCTTGGATTATTGTGGTAAAATCCGGTACTGTCATTGTAAATTCGGGTGTTGTCGTGACCTTCGAGATCATGTGTTCGGTGCTTTCGTCATATGTGAATTTTATTCTCACATTTAAGTCCTGTAGTATTATTTCGTTCGTACTGAAGTCCATAAGTGTACGATGAAGTTTCAAAAAATCAGATCCAAGTACTATTTGTGATCCGAATCCTTCGGTCTGGTTTATGACGTGGAATGTGTTTTCTAATCTGAATTGTGGATCTATGATGTTTATTGATTGTTTTGCTAGTCCTTCTACTCCGATTGGCTGATTATTCACTGTCCATAACCTTCTGTTGTCAGTGCGCAGAATAGCGTATTGTGGATCAATTAGATCGCTTGAAATTACTGAAACTCCCGCTCCTGAATCCAAAAGCGCGTGGCGTATCTGTCCCTTGATAAGTAGTTTGATCATCAGTTGATTAATTGCGGGTAGCTGTTGTCGGGTTGACGAGTCGTCGGCTGTCTGCGTTATTTGGTATAGTGGTAGACGTATCTTCGACATTTCGGGGTCATGATTAGAATTTGTCATTTGTTGATGTTCATTTCTTGGGTGATGGGGCGATCAATTCATATCTATTACTTGGAATCGACCGCCTGGTTCTCGTTTTTTGGATATTGTGCATTCTTGTTACTGCTTACACCATAATTGTTATGATATCCATTGGTATCGCCATAATTCGATCTCTGGTTATAGAAATTCCCCTGGTTTCGTGTTTGGTTGAAATTCATGTGTGGATTGTATCCGCCCTGATTGCTGTTGAACGGTTGATTGTAATTTCCATGCTGATAACTGCCACGGCCTCTATTATTTTCTTGGCTGTGGTTTCGCCCGCGATTATATTGATACTGACCACAGGAAGTTGGGGTATGGTTGTAATTTTAGTACGTTTGGTTTGAACCTCCTCATCCACGGTATTGGTTATTTGATCTGCTGCCTCTATACGTCCCTCTTTGTGACTGGTTGCCGTTTAAAGTTCGTTGTTGATTTTTGTTTTGTAACTGCAAATCTTCATCTTTTTTCGAATACTGTAAAGTGATTTCAGCACGAGAGAGTGCCTTCTTTAAATCGGCTACTGTGTCCTTCGGCGCTGCAGCTATTAAATTTGCCATATGTTTTGACAATCCGGTTAAAATTATCCGGCAGACTTCTGTTTCACTCATTGAAGGGTCGACTTCGAATGCGAGCTGGATGACGTTATTTACATACTCCCGCGCTGGTTGGCCTTTGAGCTGTCTCAACTTGTATAGTTGGTCGCGTTTTTGTTCCTTCACGGTCGGATCTGTGAATTGTTCGATGAACTTCCGTTTCCACCCTTCTAATGTCGTCGGTGGATTGGGTAAGGAAGATAATCGGGTGTAAAACTTCTGTGCTTGGTTGAGGAGATAAATCGGCAATGTATTCACGGCCGTTGCGTCAGTCCATTCTAACGTGGCAGCAATGCGTTCGAAGTGGAAAAAATATTCTTCCACTGGTTCAGATTCCCCGCTGTAATAGCGCGGAGTCAGCCGTGGTTTAGTTTCTCCCATTGTGTTGGTTAATTCGTCCGTGAGTGGAGTATCGCTGCTAGGAAGTTCTGTTTGGTCGTCAACGTCCACGGTGGTTTCTACGATAGACTTGTCTAGTAATAAATCCTTATAGGCACGCTGGAGTACAAGGATTTCAATTTGGTTGTCCTGTTTAGCGTCTTTAATCTCCAAATTTGTATTTCGTCGAACAAGCTCTAGGGCTTCTTCTATGTCAGCGTCAAACTTCGCTATGTAGAAGGTGCGAGTGAGTTGGCTTATGACCTTGAAGTAGGGGCTATTCCACCAAGTCTTTAGTTTCTCTCGGAGTGTATCTCGGTTAACAGTTGAGTCTCCTGATTGTAATACTCCCGCATAAATTGCAAATTTAGTGAGGTCGCATACCCTTCCGTGACCTATGCGTCCTAGAGGCTGGTCTGTATTGGTGTACCTCTTGATTAGCTTGTGAGTAAGTTGAATGAGGATGGGTTCGTCCGCCAAATTTCTCTTCGATCCTGAGGTGCTCATTAGATGTCGAAATTCATTTAATTCAAACGTTATTGTATTTTGTTTTAATTGTTCGGATAATGGGGTCACCTGCCTGGTTTTTTATGTGTGTTAATCTCAATTGACCCGAGGTTCGTGTCGTCAGTCAGTCGTCTATATACATGCACATAACATATGGATTGAATTATAATGTTAATACTTAGATCTATACGTAGGTGTTATAAATTGTAAACTTTTGAGTAATGACTGGATTAATTGCTAAAGTTAATCGCTTGCTGAAGGCAATAACCTATTCCTTCCTATCTCAGAACAAATCTATGCGCTTGTTTTCTCACAATCTTTGGATGTGAAGACACGATTTTTATATATTTCTGCTTAAATAACTTTAATTAGACTTTCCTTCATGTAATTAATTATTTGTTGATGTTTTTATCATTCCATTTTATTGTATTTTATTTTATTATTGTTTGTTACTTACTTATTTTATTTATTTATTTAGCGCTTTTAAATATGTAGGGAATTGACGAATCCACCTAATATTATTTCTTCAATTCAATACTGTGGTATACTTTATGGTTCAATTTTTCTTACGTTAACGGGGGGGAACCGAACGTCGCCTCTACCAACAATGTGAGGTTTAATTTCTTTAAGTTAATGGGGGGATTCGAACGTCGCCTCTACCAATAATGTGAGGTTTAATTTCTTTAAATTAACGGGGGGGAATCGAACGGCGCCTCCACCAATAATGTGAGGTTTAAAGCGTATAGTGGACCCAACTCCCTGTCCAGAGTTGTTGCCCAGGCGCTGCCCTCTTTGTGCCACAGATATATTTTATAATACTTGTCCCTGGGGATCTTGGTTAGGTTAGGAATGAGAACAGTAGTTTAACGGATGACAATTATTATTATAGTTTATTCCCCTATAAATTATAATCCCTATTTACAATTGAACTACTTATTCGACACCCTACTCCTACCTATTCCTCCAAAGACTGTAGTCGAGCCGCGCGCGGATAATAGTTTTGCGTTCGGATTCACGACGCGGTTGAAGACTTCTAGTTGTCTATGAACAAGTACTGACCTCGGTTTCCCTGAGGAATATGCTGGCTTCCGACGTCCGGTGTTGGCTGCTTCACCGGAGTGGCTCTGCGTCGGGTTGTTCTTTCGGTACTCGGAGACTTGACCAAGGACCTCCTAGGGTGCTGTCCGCTCGTGGGGCGATGTGTGCCGGATCCGGGGGAGGTGACAGTTCTCTTCTGGACCACTCCACGAATCTTGGGCTTCACTGATATACGGAAGACGGAAGACGTCGTTACTGGTCCTGCACGGGGTTTTATAATGCTTACGTCAGAGGGGAAGGATTGCTCCCCTTCCTTCGTTGTTTCGGCAGTTTGGTTCTGGGATGTGCTGCTCAGGCGGATGTTTTCGGAAGCGAATTCTGTACCACTTTCGGTGGTATTTTGTAATACGGTGGCCGGCGCGTGGATTGCGAAATAGTCAACATTGATTTAAAGGTCTTGTTGTTATTTCGCAATCCCCGTTCCAATTCGGCTTCTGTTGTAGGTCGGGTTTGTCTGACGTTTGGTGATGTAAGACATCATGTGTTACTTACACATATGCTTACATGCGCCCCGTCTTGAAGAGCAACGCGCGGGTTGCGAGTGCGGAGCGCCCGTCGCGGTGCGGATTTGATCAGGTTACGCGAGGCTTTGGAGGTGTGGAGGGGAATGTGTGGTTGTGAGTCAACCTCGTGAAGTTATTAGTTTTACAGCATGAATGAATGTTTTACATTGGGTCATTGGGTTGTATCTGGTAATGGTTCTTTGCTATGCAGGTACGAGTTGTCAACATAAATATAAGTATATACTACATATCTTAATTGGATACATACATTGGCTACATATTATCTTATTGGTATATACATGCTGTCGGTTAATCTGTATTAATATGAGTACATCTGTGTTTTAAGGGAAGGTAATAAAGGTACCCTTCTTCTTATACTCTCCAAATATATATATAATATCTACCTACTATGTTATATCTGTGTTTTGTTTCCCCTTAGGTGTATTTGTATTTTTCGATTGCTTTGTGCTCCTGACATTATGGTGTCGGCTGCGTTATAATGACTCGGGGTTCTATTGGGTTAAGAACAATTTGGTGTGAGCTGACAGCTGATTGAGCGGTGCATGGTTTTGGTGTCTGTTTCCTATATATGATTAATACTATGAGTCCTGTTATTATGAGTAGTAACATTACTGCATTGGACTTGGGCAAGTGTTCCAGAATGGGTTCCCATAGTGGACACATATGCTTACAGAGTCATTCAGGAGCGGACCCACCAAACGCGTGGAAGAGCCAGACCGGGAAGACACGTCGACCCCATCCATAGACATCAAACCCCCACAGTCGGAAAATCCACGACAGCAAACATGAAGAAGTGTAGATGAGCGCACATGGTAAAACAAGATATTAAGAAAGTGAAAAATATCACAATATGAAAATGAAGGCATTATTGTATTACATATTAAGTTGAAGAAAAATGAGAATGAACAAATTTCAGAAAAAAAAGGGATAACAAATTTTCAGCTCCTATAAAGTGGAATCAAATCGAACATCATTAAAGATCCTACTTAAAGTGATCTTAAAACACCTAAATTTTTCAGAATTGAAATTAAGGTTGAAAATTTTGCATGAATAGGTAGACAAGTAGTTACAAGTTTAAAAAACGAACATCGGGTTGAATGCGGGATATTTCAAGAAAAAATTACCTTACAATGAGACAGCAATGGCATCAAATTCTTGCATGGAAGAGACAGAATAAATTTTGTTCTTGAACTTGAATTTTACCATACCATTTGAAGACCAAACCTGTTGTGGAGTGAATTTTTCCATTGCCGTGTGGAGGAGTTTGCGTCGTGCAGGTGTCAAGTCCTCAGTAATCATTAGACCAGATCCTTTAAGATTACGTTTGTGACGGAAGACATCCATCTTGCATGAGTGTTTTGACAGTGTTATAAAGACTGGACGAGGGCGAGGAGCAGAAGATCCTGCAGGAACATCGAATTTGCCCACCCTACGTGCACGAACTATGGCACTAGAGTCTATAGGACAAAATGGTTTCACTTTTTCGTTTATAATAGAGACAACAGCGTGCTCAAGCTCGAGCTCACGAGGATTCAGGTTAGTAGTGGCCTCTTCCGGCACACCTCTCAAGCATACATTGAGGAAGCGGCTGTTTTGGCGTTCAGTATCAAGAGCGCTCTCGAATCGGTCATTAATGGAATCAAGACAAACCTCAACTGATTTTTGGACCAAACCTGACAGACTGTGTCTCAGAGAAGTCTCAAAAGAGTTTATATTGTCGGATTGGGAATCACCAAAAATTGACGAAGCATTGGCAATAATTTCAGCAAGGAAAGGTTGAATGTCGACCTTGGATGACAACTTGGAAGAATGGAGAGGATGATTGTTCGTTTGGGAAAGATTACCTCTTGTCTCCGTTTGTTCTTGTTGACAAAGTCGTTGGACATTATTGCGGGTTTGCTTAGATTTAACGCCAAAATAGACCACGCAAACAACACAGAATTGGGAATAGAGCACAAGAAATCACTTCACACCCTAAAACTGGTGGTAAATCAACAATAACAACGGAAAATAACTACTTCCACAGAGCCTTGAGTTTCCCTACTCCCAGGCAGTCGCCATTTTTTCCAAGACCAACAAGAACACCGAACACGAAAGGGTCTCCTGTTCTGTGGTCGGGACCGCGGTGGTCCTCGCTAGGAGCACCGTTTCATTCCATGTTTCAGCACAGAAAACACTACTATACTACGTATAGTGTTTCAGTAACCTTTCCAAACGAAAGTAGCAGTTCCGCACTCCAGCTTCGAGTTACGCCCCGCTAATTTTCAAATTAACTATGCAGTAAAACGTTTCTCTGTACGGTTATGTAAAACGTTTCTCTATAGGTGTAACTTGTTTAAAAATCCACTGTCAACCAGGTAACTGCTTCTGTCATGTAGGTACTTTCATTGAAGGATTGGATAAATGAATACTTATATAATACCTTAATGAGCAAAATGATTATGGAATACATCAGATGGTAATAATACCCTTTATCAAAAGGTTATTATTCACCAATCAAAGAAATTTCAAAATTTCTTTTCTGCTGGTTACATTGGTCTATTTCGTTTAGCAAATATCGGTATAAAACGAAGCCATTGCGTCCTTCTGGACTATATCTGACCTTGAGAACATGATAAAAAATTGCGAGTTTTGCCAAAAAATATAGAAAAAAAACACGTTCGAAGGACAGCACTTTTTGTGCGCAATAAGACGCTCAAACATCAAAATTGCTAAAAAGAACTTCATCCTTTAGACATCGTATTAATAATATTAAATTACCCAATTAATGTTCAGTTCCCAAAGCCGGGTGGGACTAACTTACTATTTTGAAAATGAAGTTACATTATTAAAACACTATTAATATGTAGGTAAGTATCCCTTCTAAGATAATAATTATATTTTTTTGGGGAGGGGAGGAAGGGGAATTCAAAATTAAATAAGAAGAAATTAGGTAATACAATTTTAAGAATAGAACGTTGTGTATTAATTTACAAAATAGCTGCCTAATTATGAAGTCACAGCATGGCTACGTTGTGTTAAGTACTGATTCATATTAAATTTGAAAAACATTTAAATAATTTTAAAATTAGTTTGAAACCTTCTCAATTTTTAAAGACTCAAATCTAGGAAATGGTTTTCATAAAAGCATGAGGCATATTCAATAAATGCAAGTTTATTGCCAAATCCGAGTAGGTACATACCTACATACTTGTGTGGGTAGGGAAACAATATGAAAAACTACTACTAAACATTACTAAACAACTAGCTAGGTACCTAAATGAAACTCTTCTATATAAACAGACTGTAAGTAGGTACATATTTCAATGAACAGAACATTAAGTATTCAATCACAAAGTAACACATTATAAAATCACAGAACGACTAACTTGTCGTACAAACAACGAAAACAATTTTTTCTTTCGAGAGATTCGAAGCTGCAGGTAAAGACAATTTTAGTGTTACAGAGGGGCGTTCGCGATCGCAAAAAATGGTAACTATGCTGCGCCTATACGAAGTCCGCAAACCAAATGGTAACACGAGAAGGTTTATCCATTGCACTATGAATACAAAACAACTACAATCTATAAATTAATATTATCTATTATGGACAAGAAACGGACGAGATAAAAAGAAGTGACAAGACAGCTGGTGATAACAAGAATCTTTGAGAGTGAGCAGGAACGGTGAACAGAAGAACTACTGGAACCACAGAACAGGAGACTGGAACAGAGAACGTGAGATGGCTGCGCGGAAACACCCGAAAACGACGGAAACAGCCGAACTTGCGAGGACCACCGCTGTCCCGACCCGCTCGTAACAAGAACACATCAAAAACGACCACTCGACAGAAACCCTCTGTACTATCTACTTACAAGACTCAACAATACTGTTTTAACTGTCCCCACCAACATCTTAACGCAAATCCATCTGCATATCACATCAACCCCACAAATTCGAAAGCAAACTTACAGAAAAATCGATAACACCAAAGCCATCAACAACAATCAAACAAATCTATGTCCTCACATGGCACGAAGTCTGGACAAATAAACTCAGCAAAGAAGATGAAGAAGAAGCTTTTCTCTGCTCTAACTACATGACGTTCTGTACTCATCTGTTTTTGTTTGTTAGCTGGTAGCTGCCTATTTCCAGGTTTTTCTTGGCAGTTTGTAATTTGCTTTATCGAGCAGTAAGTTCACCGATCTTCGCAGAAGAAATATGGATTTTCCGAGGCCATCTTACGTTTGTCCAACCACGATCGACGCGGAGAACGTAAATATCTTGATTTTGTCCTCTTGACTTATTTGGAACGTGTTATGCACTAACCATCGAAGTGACGAAAAGCTGATTTTGGGAAACATATTACGATGTAGAATAATAAGAAAAAATAACAGATAAAGATTGTTGTATCTATGTTTATGTGAGTTATGTAGTGAGTGAAAAGCTTCGTGCTAAGTGTAAATTTGTGGTAAACAAATTTATACTTTTTTACGTTCTGTAAAAATTTACTTTTTCTTATTCTACATCGTATGGTGGCTTAACACATAAGTGTGCAAATAAATTCCATGAATTGATAGACACATTATACTTCGTGAAAAAACCCCCACTTACATAATGCTGTTTTACCCCACTTATTAGTCTTTCACTTGGAAAATAAAAAATAAATCCGCCAATAAAATTGCGAGTTTTAAACATATACAATTTATTGGTTACTGCTTAACCATCTATCTGTGCTAAAAAATAGCTGTTCTTTCCACTCCTGGGGGCCTGTTCACTAAGGCCCGGTTCAAAAAAAATCTGTAACCATGATAGTTACCTAACCCTGGGGCTACTTTCGATTTTTCGGTAACCCTGGGGTTCGCAGCAGGAGCGTTCATAAAAGTTTTCTATGTTCTGGTTAAGAAGTGTCTGGAACCCGCGTCCTGGGGACGGAGACTAGCGCGATCTACAGGTCACTGAGAGAGTCAGGACCTCGTTTCGTTATCAGTTATCACAAATAAACCCGCCAACCACAATCAATATCACACCTACCCGGCCCTAGTTTTGTCTTAGTTTTGCCTTCTTTTATTATTTTATCTAGATTTAATTCGCGTTCGTTTTCGATTTTTAGAAACGGACAGTTCACGGCTTTCTCTCTAGTCACGTTTAGTTTTTTTAGTCTGTCATTTTGGTTCCAACCCTTGCTGCTTTTGACTCTGATTTTTGGTTTCGGACAGATTATCAGTAACTATCTAATAGATTCGGATTAGACGCAGTCAGTTCACTGCTTCATCTCTAGTCACTAGGATAGGTAGGTAGTTATTTTTTCAGACTTGTGGTGTAATTTTTGTATTTTTGTCAGAGTTGATAAATAGTACCTACACCCACATACTCAAGTGGTAGGTTACTTATTATTTTAAAACGATGTTATAAAACATATTACCAAGGTAATTTTCACCACTACCACTATTAAATTTCCTGTTTTACAAAATGTGAATTAAAAATTACCAAGAACTATTACTTGTGTATTTTTTTAATAGGCACCTGCTACTTATCAGTTGCGCCTTTCTCTTAATAATAAGCCTGAACACATCAGTCATAATTTATTGATGGTATTTAATTTATGGTGTTTTCCATTTTATGCAGTGTTAAGAAGGGATTCTAGTTCTGTGTGTATGGTAACAATTATTATGTAGATTCACAACAGAAACATTAGTTTTTTTATAACAACAAGTACAAAAATCTATCGTTTGAAAAAAAATTAAACATTATTCCTGCTTACTAATGAAAATAGAACAGAAATAATTTCAATAATGGTATCCAAAGTAAAACAAACTTATACTGTAAGTACCTAAAACTATCCATAGGGGTAAAAAATCCGTCATACAGCATGATTGTATGAAACAAATTCTAAAGCGCATCAAAACGTCCGCCCTTTGAGGTCAAGTTTTCCATTCGCGTTAATCGGTGCGCAAATGTCTTTTTAGTAGTGCTCTTCCCAGTTCAAGGACTTCTGCCGAGGAACCCAGACAATTTTGAAAAGTAAGTGTATGCTTCCAGTTGGGGATCCCATGGGTCCACATCAAGGCGATCCGGTTTAGGGAACTTCTTCATTGTTGATAATCAAAAATTTTGCCCCTCAAAATTTTATGGTTTTTACATTTCAAGGTACGTAGAATCCAAAAATGCAATACAAATCATTTCGGTCTGTACGCCGTACGGTGGACCCAGAGAAAACAGTGGTCTACTCAGAAGGGCATCTATACCGGTAAATAATAAACTGTTGTGTAATAATTTGCAGCGGTAAAAAAAGTGGGTATGAACTTTATGAAGTATGTAGTTACCCATAGGTTTGATGGGTTTGGGTCTCTTACTAAGGCAGTATGTCCTAAAAAGACAGGTACTAATGTGTAATGCACAACACAGAAGAAATCTGAAGGAAAATTAAAAAATGTAGAAAACAGGTATGTAGAATTTTATGGGTGAAAAACTCGGTAGATCTACCAGAATCCGGAAAAACAGTGAGATTGGCAAAACTGACGGCGGTTCTGACTCTCTCAGTGACCTGTAGATCGCGCTAGTCTCCGTCCCCAGGACGCGGGTTCCAGACACTTCTGTAAGGTTACCTTGATAGAATCGATTATTTGGGTAACCCTGGTAATTTTAGCCATGGATACTTCACGAGAAATCGACGTCAAACCGCTCATGGACGCTATAAATCCATGAAGTTTGATTCATGGATAATATAGTTCCATGGAATATCTGTGTATAAAGCAACTTTTAGGCAACACTGTTGCCCATTCTAACCTAGAAACCTATATCCTGTGACTTCATCCTAGCATGATATTTATTAATAAATCCGTACTCTTCAAGTGCTGTAGTAATCGATCCTAGCAACAAATATTGCCTTTACTAAAAATACTTTCTATGTTTTTTAAATTGCGTGATTTGTAGCAACTCCTAGGTGTACGTTTATTCGGCGTCGCACCTGTTTGATGGAAATTTAAACGGGGGTAAACAAGGATAATGTGGGGATCACACAGACGTGTTAGGAACAAGGGTACCTATATTTCTATTCACTACGTAATGATTCAAAATATGCAATGAATCTTGAACGAGTCTTCACGCCCTTCAACCCTGCCACGTTCCCCAGGGTTATTAAACATAGTTTCATCCAAGAGATGCTGAGTACCTTCGTCAACAGCAGGTAGTTATTCCTTTTAACATGATTGCGATGTTGTGGAGAACTGCCTGCGTTGTGCCGTAGATATTTGAGGGCGTATTTCTTCGAGAACAAACGCGACTTGTTCCTTCGACAACCTGAAGCGATCGAAAAATTCCTTCTCACTCCAGGCGTCGAAGTTGGGATGTCTCGCTCTGATCCGATATCTTCTCGGTTCTACGACTAGCCCTAGTTCGACGAAGACGTCATCATCCTCATCGCTCGCATAATAGTTATAACGGTTCATTATTACCACAATAACGCAAAATAGGACGGGATCTGAACGGTGCAGCGCAAATAGGAAAACCAAAAACAATGAGCAGCCATCTTCGTTTTGAGACGTTTTGAGAGAGTAACCATGGTAAACTTCTTGTAACCCCTCGAATAGCTGGGGTTACGTACCCATGGTAAAGTTTTCGATGTATCGCACTAATGATCGATTACTGAATTTTTTTGAACGCCACTTTCGTTACCATGGTTGGGAAACCTTAAGGTAAACTTCAACCCAAGCCAAGAAAATGAAATGTATGGGCAGCGTTACGAAGTCCAAACGTCATTTGAGGAAATTCGAACAAACCGAATGGCGTGATTATGGCGGTTTTTTGAATGTCTTCAGGTGCCATTGGGATTTGATGATAGGCACGCAATAAATCCACCTTACTAAACATGACCTTGCCATGTAAGTCTTGTACTAAATCTTGGATATTCGGTAAGGGGTATCTATCAGGGATCGTTACCTTATTCAATGCCCTATAGTCGCCGCACGGGCGCCAATCGCCGTTCTTCTTGGGAGTCATATGCAGCGGGGTAGCCCAGGGGCTGTCCGAAGGACGACAGATCCCTTGGTTGAGCATGTACTCAAACTCTTTCTTGGCCACCGCGAGTTTTTCGGGGCTGAGTCTTCGGAATTTTGCAGCGATCGGCGGGCCTGATGTCTGGATGTGGTGAACGACTGAATGCTTGATCGGTCTGGTCTGAAACGAATTAGCAACGGTGATGTCCTTGAATTCGTTCAACAACGCGTCATACTTCGAGTTCGAACATCCTACGGTATTTAACGAAGCAATTTTGTATTTGGTTGGTTGGCCTACAGATGTGACAGAGGTCAGAGAATCTCGTAGGCACCGCTGCTTCAAGTCTACCAGAATACCGTGGTGTTTGAGGAAATCTGCGCCAATGATCGGTTTACTTACTTCGGCAATGATGAACGGCCAGGAGAAGACGCGACGCAGTCCGAGATCGATAGAGAGCAATTTGACGCCATAAGTCTTGATTTCCGAGCCATTGGCTGCGAAGAGGCTGTACGTAGATTTGACCTTACGATCAAACCTGTCGGGTGGTACTATGGATAAATCAGCACGAGTGTCAACTAAAAATTTGAATTGTGACAATTTGTCTCTCACAAAAAGGCGGCTGGTTAAGCCAGATCCGCATGCCGCCACCTGCGACTGGCTTCCTAGTTTTCCGATTTGGCATTTTTATTTCTCTCATAGTTACAAGGCTGCTCGCACCTCTTAGCCTTCTCACCGAACTTATAGTGATAATAGCATTCCCAAGCGCTTGAGGCCTGTCTTCGCTCAAGGGATTGGGATCGGTTGTGAGACTGTGAACGACGGCGAGGACGATTTCTTTGGGAGGAACCGCGATGTTGTTGATCGCGACCTCGTGACAGTGCTTCAACCTGCTTACCTAGCGATTCGATTTTCTCCAACAACGAATCGTAGAGTGGATCTACGGGGCCTGAGTTGCTAGTGCTAGGAGTGGGTTGATTTGAAATTGCGCACACGTTGGACCTGTCACCTGGACAAATTTCGGTTATTTTATCAGCTAGCGCGGAAAGGCCTATCATGGTTTGATCGCCACTTACTGCTAGTACGGTGCGAATGCTTGTCGGCATTTGTTGCAGCCAGAGAGATTTCAAAAGATCGTCTCCTACCTTAGCTCCGGCCAATTCCTTCATTTCCCGAAGGAGGTGTGAGGGTTTCTTGTCGCCGAGGACGGTCTCTTTTAGGAGTCACTGGAGCTGCTTCTCCTCAGAATCGACGTACACTTCTGTCAATCGTTTCTTCAAAGCTTCATACTTTCCGGCCGGCGGTGGTGCGGTCAAGAGATCGGACACGTGGGTCAAAACATTGTTGTCGAGATTGTTGACGACAATGTCGTACTTGTCTTCATCGTTGTTGATCCCTTTGACGCGGAAGCCGGATTCTAACTTTACGAACCACACGGGAACTTCTGACTGCCAAAACGGTGGTGGTTGGAAGTGGACCACGGCTGTTCGGTTCGGTACGTTACCGCCGTCTCCTGAAGCTAGTGATACCGGCACGACGTTGTTGCTTTCTGACATTGGAAGATCGGATCACGTCGGGGTCACCAGATTTATAGTTGTGCGAGCGGATGAATCAAAACTTCGATGGAAGGTGAAGAAGTAAAGTTTTTATTTTTCTAGAAACATGTGTGGAAAAGGGGACTTGGAATCTTTAACTTAGAAAATACTGTAGGAACATATTAACGAAATAATTAGGTAGCTACAATGTAAAATAATTGAAATAGCTATTTCCGGTGGTTTCCACCAATTTTGGCCCCCAAAACTTGAATTAGGTACTGTTGAGATATTATCGTCTACAATATTGAAAATTTTCGAATCGCCATTGAGACCAGAGATACACTACCATCACCCCAGGCTCTAAAAATAAAAATTGTTGAAGAAAGTGAGGCACGGAAAGAGAATAAAGAGAACTACACTGACACGGATGAGCATAATGCTTTTCTAGGGAAGAGTCAGCCACGGCAACAGTATCGGGAAAAATTGATAGATTCTACAGATGCACGGAAACCGCAGTTCCGCTCAAATAGAACATGTTTCAATTGTAGCAAATCTGGACACATATCTCGATTCTGTCCAGAGAGAAGAACAAGGCACCAAGAGGAGTCTGCAGTTGTTTGCGAAAACAATGGAGATTTCGGAGATAATGGAGATTTCGGGCTACTGATCCATGAGTCCAGCAACTTCCAGTCAACAGATATACGTTGGTGTCTCGATAGTGGATGTACGTCGCATATGACAAACGAGTTGAGTATCCTTGCTGACCGAAGACCTGACCGTGGAAGAAGTGTCAGCCTCGCAAACGACACACATGCATCCTCGAAAGGCATTGGGACTGCTATCATACCAATAAATGATGGACATAATAAGCTTTCCTTATCGGAAACTCTATTTGTGCCTGAATTAAGAACGAATCTCATTTCAGTGGGGAAAATAACCGACAAAGGTTACAGAGTAATATTTGATAAAGACACTGCCATCGTTCAAGATGGTGAAGGATTAACGAAGTTAACTGCTGATCGTAACAATGGTTTGTACTATCTACGCCAGCACCAGAAAAAAGAAAGTGTTCAAAGGGTGTCAGAACAATTTTCTCTTTTGGCATGGCATAGGAAATTCGGTCATTTAAATTTCAAAGACTTGAGACGACTTATCAGAGAAAGATTAGCAAGAGGTATACGGGCAAACCCTAACGAAATCGTTCATCAATGTGAGACTTGCATTCAAGCAAAACTAACGCGCAGGTCATATCCACAAAGTGAAGGAGGGAGATCTTCAGGACTACTGGAGGTGGTCCACACTGACTTATGCGGGCCAATGAGAATTCAATCTTTCGGTAAGTCGCGATATTTCATAACGTTTATAGACGATTTTTCTAGATGGACAGAAGTGAGATTCTTGAGGAATAAGAATGAGGCATTAAACGCGTTTAAAAACTACAAAAACATGGTAGAAAATATGACAGGTAGAAAAATCAAGTTTTTGCAGAGTGATAATGGTCGAGAGTATGACAATCATGAATTTAATACATTTTTAGACAAATGTGGGATACAGAGAAGGTTTACTTGTGCCAGAACCCCACAGCAGAACGGAGTAGCTGAAAGGCAAAACCGTACTCTGAACGACATGGCAAGAAGTTTCCTCATTGAATCAAGCCTTCCACAGATGTTTTGGGCCGAAGCTATATCCACAGCGGCACATATTCGCAACAGGTGTCCATCAGATGCTTTGAATGGTGAACTTCCGTATACTTATTGGACTGGAAAGACACCAGTAGTAGCTTATTTCCAACAATTTGGGAGTAAAGTTTATGTTTTAAACAAAGACCCCAGTAGAGGGAAGTACGACCCACGGGGTAAATCGGGAGTTTTCGTTGGTTACCCAAATAGTTCGAAAGGGTATATAGAGTTTGGCTGCCAGATGAAAAGAAATTTGTCACATCAAGTGATGTCAGATTTATGAGCGAAACCGAAGATACTGCGAAAGTAATATCAGCATTGAAAGAAATTGGTTATACGAACGATGATTTATCAATTTCGAAGTATTTCATAACGATTTCAGGAAATGAAACTTCAAGAAATCCCTTGAGTACTGTCCAACCCACCGTAATTTTGGATCCAGCGCCATGTGGGACGAATCAACAGGGTCAGGAATTTCATGAACAAATAGAATCCCAGGATCACCAGCAGATCCATTGCAACCCAGGGGATAACAATGATTTTCCATTGAGACGTTCTGGTAGAACTACTAAAGGCATTCCCCCAGAAAGGTACAGAGCTCTGATTGCCGACAGTGATAAAGATACAATTTTTGAACCAAGGAGTTGGAAACAAGTTGAAAGTATGCAAGGCCCCGAAAAAGAACAATGGATTTTGGCTGCACGAGAAGAGATGGAATCTCTTATACAAAATCAAACTTGGGCATTGGTAGAACTACCTCCCGGAAAGAAAGCTGTGGGATCAAAATGGGTATTCAAGGTCAAATATGGGAATGATGGGAAAGTGGAGCGTTACAAAGCGCGTTTGGTTGCAAAAGGGTTTTTACAGAAGTATGGCGAAGATTACGATGAGGTTTTTGCACCAACAATAAACCCCGTCACTGTAAGAATACTGCTCACTTTAGCAGCTTCCAAGAAATTGTTTCTGAAGCAGTTTGACGTCAAAACAGCATTCTTGAATGGAGACCTTAAAGAAGACATATACATGACTCAACCTGAAGGTTTCGAGAATCAAAACAGTAAGAATTTAGTGTGTAAACTTCAGAAAAGTCTATACGGTCTAAAACAGGCAGCACGAGCCTGGAATGAGAAAATTAATGGTGTGTTAATTGACAATGGTTTTAGAAGAAGTGATGCAGACTCTTGTTTTTATGTTAAGCTAGAAGAAGGATCCTACACGTACATAGTAATTCACGTCGATGATATTCTTTGTGCAGGGAGTGAAGAAGGTGTTCAGAAGGCTTTCCAATTGTTGTCATTGTCGTTTGAACTGAAAGATTTAGGAACTGCGTAAAATTACTTGGGCGTAGAAATCGAGCATGATGGTCTCGACTACTTCATACATCAACGAAGAAAGATTGAAGATTTGGTCACCCAATTTGGTCTGCAGGACGCCAAGCCAGTGAAAATACCTATGGAGGCCGGTTTCATGAATTCCAATGCTGAGTCTACGCTATTGTCCGATAACAGAAAGTACCGCCAAGCTATAGGGTCTCTACTGTATTTGGCTGTAACTTCACGGCCAGATATTTCATCAGCAGTAGGGATTTTATCGCGCAGAGTCGAGAAGCCAACGCAAAGTGATTGGAACGCAGTGAAGAGGGTCGTATCCTATTTGAAATCGACACTGGACATCAAGCTAAGATTGAGTTCGCAAGACGAAATTAAATTGAATTGTTATGTGGATGCTGATTGGGCTGGGGATCGAGAAGATCGAAAGTCAATCAGCGGGTGTTTATTCAGAGTGGGTTCAAGCTGTGTGGGTTGGTTATGTAAGAAACAAACCTCAGTTGCTCTGTCCTCGACTGAAGCAGAACTCGTCGCCGCGTCAACAGGAGTTCAAGAGGCAGTTTGGATTCGGATGCTTTTGAAAGACATGGGCCATCCTCAAGAAACTGCAACGTCGATTTTTGAGGACAACCAAAGTTGCATGAAGTTCATTGAAAACGATAAGGCCAGTGCAAGGATCAAGCACTTAGATGTTCGGAAGTTCTATGTGAAGGATCTCGTCCACAAAAGAGAAATATCATTGGAATACTGTCCAACTGATGACAACCTAGCTGACATTCTTACGAAACCCATTGCAGGAAAGAAGTTTCAAGAATTCCGAGCGCGCTTTGGATTTATCGGATGATGTTGAGGGGGCGTGTTGAGATATTGTCGTCTACAATATTAGTTCAACATCAACCAATCCTTGTAGTTACGGAAAACAGTTGTGTTTCATTAAAGTTTGAGTTTTCAATGTGAATTGTTGTTCTTAATTCTCAACAGGTACGCTCTTTTTTTTCTTTTTTTTTTTCAAATTATCTTTGATCATTGGTAGTGCCATTTAATCGTCTTGATCCACGTGTTGAAACTTTTCCTAGTGCTATTCTACAAATTGATGGTGATTTCAGACGATTTCCCAGGTTTTTGACCCATAAAAAATCGATTTTGGGAGCTGAACATCTGGTACAACCTCAATTTTCCATTCTTTGGTCAAAATCGACTTCATATTCGGTCTTCTCGTCCCCATAAACATGGAAAATGATATCTCAGACGCTCATGTTACTAACATGTTGTTAAAACGCAAAAAGTACCTATTTTTACACACATTTTCACTCATAACACCCCTGGGTATATTCCGATCGGGCTGAAAAGTTTCGGGACACAACTAGGGCCCAAATGGAGCATGTGTGCGAAAGGACGACTTTTTTAGACCGAAAATGAAGCCTGTAGACGTGATACGGCGTACGGCGTACGGCGGACGGACATTGCATTTTTGGAATCTACGCACCTTGAAACGGAAAAGAAAAAAGTTTGAGGGGGTGTTATAAAAATTTTTTGCTGAGCGAATACATAGGTGTATTATTCACAGAATAATAAACCAAAATTTTTTTTTTAAGATTCCTCGACTTTTCAGCTGAGTCAAAATTAAAACTCTAGTTAATAGCTTTTCTTTGTAGGCATTTTGCAATCCCCAAGCTTCATTACACATTTCACCAGTTCATTCCCTCACCACCTGAAATAGTGTTCGGCTGAATGTGCCAGTGGTACTTGGAATAAAACGCGTAACAATGCCATATAGATTTTAACCAATGGAAACAGGAATAGAAAATAAATTAAACAAATTCGTTCAGTCGATTTTTATTTTGAAAACAGACAAAACTTTGTGAATATTGACACAGGCAGATAATAATAATGATATCATATAATAATAATAATATGATAATAATATGATGAGTTGAAAATCAACGCAATATAAAATAGGTAGATTGCTACAATATAAATGTAAATAATTTATGCTGGTGGTACACTTGTAGTGTTTACTCTAAAAGGTGCCGTTGATAATACGTATAATTCGATAGTAGGTACAGTACTGCAGGTAGGCACCTCATTTTGTTGAGACGTAAAATACATTTTTGTCAGTGTAGTACATGTAGACTAGATTAGGACACATTTTGAGTAGATAAAGTAAACTAATCATGATGATATTTTATCATTCCAGACGATATCTGACCTTGGGAACATGATTTAAAAAAATAGCGAGTTTCGACAGAAAATTGATAACAAGCTACCACAGATTAAATTATAGGAATCATTCAAGAACTTTCAGCTTACTAAGACCATTGTGGTAACAATGGAGGTTGGACAGCACTATTTTGCCGTCCGTCAGTTTTTAACTATAGTAAGTTAGTCTAGGATTTTAATAAATTAAAAATAACCATTCAGTTAAAGGTACCTATATAAGAGCTATCAGTGAAGTGATAAAACGAAGAAGTGAATTCTTCGAAAGTCGTCCTCTTGATGAATCTCATTTTCCTGATCTGTGGACATTATTACAGTTTTTCAGTAAGGAAAGAATGTTCTCTAAATCCGCTCACCGACGGAGAATATCGTGATTTTTTATTATGTAACGTTTTGAGGTACATTAATTAATTAGGCTAGGAAATTCTGCTATTTTCCCTGTTTAGACCGAAGAAACAAATAATTAGGTATATATCTTCCCTTCACGACCTTTCTAGTCAGGTACCTATTTTTTAATAAAAAATATAAATTTAAAGTATTTGACTAAATAATGAGTAAATAAGGTGGATTATGTAGGTACCTACCTGGCACGAAAGTCGTCGTAAAATTGGTTTCTCGCGAAATGCTTTGAACAAAGAAAGTCACACTTCGGAGGATTTCCAGCAATAACCCATACTTTTTTCCTGTAATAACAAAATAACATCTTCAATAAAAAACAGATGAAAATAATTATGAGCACATTAAAACGAAAAACTTCAACAACTGACAGAAGAAATGTGTTCCAAAGTGATAATTTTTCTTGGAACAGACAGTATGTCATTCTTCTCAGAAATTTGCAAGCCATCAGGCTCGTATTTTCAATTATGAAGGAATGTGTTTTCATAATTAAATCAGTGGATTACTGATCAGTAGGTACCTACCGTCTTCCCCCGCCCGCTACACATTGAAACTCATTTCTTGCCAAAGCCAAACATTTTAAACAATAATTGGAATTATTTTCGATATTTATATGTAGTTCTCAGTGAATGAAAAATGCTTTCCATGACGAAATCAGTGGGTGTCTATCTACCTGGACACCTACCCATCCTTCACAAATGTACACAGGTGTCGCCTCGAAATTTGCGCACATAAAAATAATTAGAGAAAGCTGAACCATCGTGATCCGTTTTAAAATCGTTCTCAATGAAGGTTCTATGCTTTTCATATAGCAATCAGTGGGCTAATAATGGGCAGCCTACTTTTCTACCTGCTCCCAACGAATGATAGTTTTGAAATTCGTTGGTAACTACCTAAAAACAGCAGCATATTCCCTGACTTATAAGAACTACACTTTTGTTCACCTTCACTGTGCAGGAAATGACATTTCAGAATAAATTAAACATATTCAACAGTTCGTCATAACCATACTAATTTTGTACCTATCTACTAGGTTATGGCGCACATATATATTTACGGATTATCATACCTACTACCTCAATTACAACATTCAAAATCATGTAATGAATGGATGGAACGAATATAAATTAATAAGTATATTGAAATAATAAATAATTAGGTAAGTAAAGGACCAACTTACCGATAAGGATCACTTGGAATCTGAAGTTCTGAAGAACTTTAAAGAAGGATGGCTCCTGAAAGAAGTTCCACACTTTTCTGCAGAACTTTTCTGGTACAACAAATAACTCATGGTTGAAATACTACCGAATCAAAACGTAGAACAGGAGATATTTTGAGAGCAAAATCGGACGTAGCACGTTGGAGTGGCACAGTGCACAAAACGGGTCATGGGGAACTTGGCGGGAAGTTACAACCGTTACAACTTCAAATTTCGATAACGGAAAAACCATTCTGAAACCCAGATTTTCTTATATTTTGACATTTGAAATTGTTTTAAACATTATTTTCTGCAATAAACATTCAGTTTTAGTAGGAAGATATGTAAAAATAGAAAAAATCTTTTCTCTCTGGTACACCTATTGCGGCAGTAGCAGGATCTAGCGGTGAGCAAAAGAACTATGACGGTCGACGGTGGCGATCCCCATCAGCGAACGGATAACCATGAAAGATCGTCAAATCGGGCGGAGTGACAGCCGCCTGAGACTATCTCTCGCGGGAGATTTTCAAAATAGATAATCTCTTTCCACTATCTATTTTAGTGAATAGGCTGAAGATTACAGTTGCCGTAATGCTAACTATGAACATGACGATCGTTACGGTCCAAAAGATATCCTCGATACAAGTTATGCGGCACGCTTCCAGTGAGGTGGAAGCGTGCTGGGCCCATAACCTAAAGAATTTATGGATTAAACTAGCTTACCTGTAAGTGACGTTTAATCGTAATTATACCACGGAGGACGCCTGGAGATGTTCGACAACCATGTAGTTCCTCCTGGAACGGCTTGGTACCATATTTTTAAGAAAATATCCCTGTGAATGCCAAAGCAATCACAGAAATTTGAAAAACGCCGCCCGCGCGGTTGGAATTTCCCTCATCAGAGCTCTCCACCTGCGCTCCCACCTTTGGCGGTGGTTACCTTCCTGTTTTTCCGACTTCACTTGTTTAAAGACGCTCCACACTCAAAAGGGGGCTGGGACCAACAAAATCCCTGGGCGGCAGATGTCGAACATCTCCATGCGTCCTCCGTGGTATAGTTACGATTAAACGTCACTTACAGGTAAGCTAGTTTAATCCATAAATTATACCCCTACGGACGCCTGGAGATGTTCGACAACCATGTAGTCGTTTGAAGATGCAATGACATTGACACCTGGGAAGTGTCTCTTTTGGGGGTCATGTGTATATTTAGTGGAAACGTCGGTAACTGATATTACAACGAAATATTTGATCTGCTTCTAATAATAAGAAGTATTCCCTGATTTTTACTCAAAGAAAGACCATTTGGTGGGAGACATCACTGTCTGCCAGACTCTGGATCGAGTGTTGTTTGGACATGAACTGAGAACAGAAAATAACATAAAATCAGTAAATTTGGGTATACTGATTGCAATGAATTAGAAATATCAATGAAAACCTTAGAAATACATTTTAATCTATCGAGTATCTGCTTGGTGTTTTGACTGATTTTGACACCATAACATGCCAAGAGTTGGGAATTTACAGTATTTCTTAGGTTTTTATTGAGGTTTCCTAATCTACAAAACCAAAAAACCTTGGAAACACATCCATCTATATTAACCATGGAAACATTCATTTTTTTAAAACTTATTGCATTTCAATTTTGACGTTCACAGTAGGGTAGGTAGCTACCTAACGATTTTTTTATTCATTGCTTATATATATCAATACCTTAGAAATACTCGAGTAATATCAATCGAGTATCTGCTTGGTATTTTGACTGATTTGATACCATATGCCACGCGTTGGGAATTTACACTATTTCTTACGTTTTTATTGAGGTTTCCTAATTTATAAAACCAAAAAAAAACCTGAAATATTATCTGACATCACCAAATCAAAGATAATTTGCCAAAAACAGGAGCCTAATTCGTGTTTTTGGAGACCAAAATTAGTAGAAACCATCAAAAAAAGCTATTTCAATTATTGCACATGAAAGAAACTATATAATGATCAGCCAATATTTCTGCAGGTATCCCCAACAATTATATCTCCCACCAAATGGTCTTTCTTTCACTAAAAATCAGGTAACGTTATTATTAGAAGTGTCGAATTGATTAAATCAATCTACCTACATGGTCAATCTACATCAATCTACATGGTGTTGAATAGGGGTTGAAAAAACAGTTCGATGAGGCAACTCAATGTTGGCTTGGTTATATTGGGTATGGCAAAATTTTAAACAGGGCTTAAACTTTAAATTTAAACGGAGCTTAAGCACGTACTGTTGGTGGCTATTTTTCAAATTTCTCGCTAAATCCACCTTATTATCTTTAGTCAGACCGAATAACTCACTAATATAGACTCAATAGGTAATGAAAAATGAACTCATCATGTTTTGCCAGACCAGTACAGAAACAAAGTTTTACTACTACTACTTCAGGTAGGGAGGTATCACCCTACCTGTATGTATCTATGTACATTCGCAGCGAGCGGGCATTGCTAATAATATTATGTATAGAGGTGCACTGCAAATTATTATTTACACTAAGTACTTCCTGTTCCTTCATCGGGATGAAAAGGTGCCCTGATACAGGAACCTTTTCGAATCGGTTCGACAAGTTCAGGTAAACTTGTGTTGTGATGAAAGGTTTCAAGTTGTAGAACCATCTTCTCTGGCCAGAATTGGTCACCACGTTCTATTTTCACAATGAAAATGCTAGCTTTTTCTTTACTGTAAAATGCAAAGTAGCGCAGCTTTCTGCCAGTCAGTTGCAACTGCCTTTGAACCTGTAAACACAAAATGTAGGTATAACGTTATGTAGGTACGTACCAACTAATATTATAGAATGGATTACACATTCAGTATATGTTTCACAGGTAGGTAGTTGCAATCTATCCCAACATTTGTTCAGAGCAATTCCAGCCATACAGCGTGACCACATGGGTCAACTGTTGAAGATTATGACTTGGACAAGAGTATATTATTACTTCCTCCGCAATAACAACATTTGGGCTATGTAATTAGGATTTTTTTATATCTTTTGTTACATACGTACCATCATACGTTTACCTACATAAATGAAATCTTGAAATCGACGGTTGGAATCAGAATGCTCTGAAATGCCTGGGAATGAACAGTTAGCAGAAATTCATGCAGGTAACTTTTTTGAAGCCTTCGCAACATAAGCTTTTTCTTCGAGAATTTGCCGAAATTAACTTGACGAGAAATAATACCGACTAGGTAAACATTTCAATTACGTATACCTAATATTAAACACAACAGAGAGGCTACGTACGCCTGACACAATCAAAACAGCCCTTTGATTCTACGAATTTCTGCCTCACGGAAAAACCTATGGATAAAAACCTATATTATTATTTATGATTCGATGCTAAATTGATAAACCCACGGATCCCTCAACCAATCAGAGGTTTTAGAGGGAGATTGAGCAGCAGATTTGACGATAATTTTCCAAGGATGATGAAGATTTTCGCGGGCTGCTAGGTAACTGAGTTTTACTCCAAAACTATGGGCCCAAAACTATGGGACACGAAATCTGTCGGCCGCAAAATTCAGTTTGAGCCCCAGAGGAAACGTAGGTAATTTTTATTTTATACTAAGCCAACATCCTGTGATAGTTGAATCGTTCAGCTTGATAATAATATATTTATGAAGGAAGTTTCATACATATACCGACATATCTTTACTGAGGTAGGTACTCGATATAGGTATTTTCCAGGTTGTCAAATGGAATCTTTTTGCGGATAAACAAGTATGTGTCGTTATTGAGAGACCTTTCCAGATATCTTACTGTTACTGTAATAAGTATGTATTTCAATTTGTTGCTCTACACAAGAAATACAATATAAGGATTAATTAGGTACCTAATAGTATATCTGTGGTATGAACTTACTTTCTGCGCCTCTTTTTGTCGCCTTCGTTACCCATGTTTCGCCTGATCCATTTCTTCGGCGTGACAGTTGATACACTTGATACAGTTAATAAACTAGACGGAAATCACTACGCTCTACGAATAAACCGCGTGAGAAGAAAGGTAGAACTAAAAATTAAAAACAACAGAAGGCCAAGGCCGGCACTGATGATATAACCTGCCGAGCGGAAAACTTGCAGAGGGAGAGGACATGGAGGGGAGGAGCTCAAGTAATCATAAGGTTTGTTCCATCCGAGCGAGTTCAGTAGAACGTATTATGCGCAGATCGATCCGCGCATAAAACTGTGTTCCTACCGTGTCGGTTCCATGAACCCAAACTTCTACTTTCTACATCGACTGTACTGAACCGTGTTCCTTCCGCGTCAAGTGCAGAACAGTCCCGTACCGAGTGCGGCACTTTTCCGCACTCACGGCGATCGAGTTTTTGAAGTGAACCCAAGAGGTAACAGTCTGTAACCTCCCCAAAATTCATTTGTTCTGTTGGTGCCGTGTCGTGACCGCCGTTACCTACCGTGACTTGTGCTCCAATTCAATTCTGAGAGCCAAAGAAGACTGAGAACCAAATTTGCGTTCCTACCGTCATATTTTCGAACTCGCACTCGTATCTGCACCTACCCCCACCCCATTCGGTTCCGTACTGGTGGGTGTCGCACTGATGAACTCGCACTGACGCGGATGGAACAAACCTATAGTATCCACGAGATAATAGAATTGATAACAAATTAGGCAGTTACACTTGTCGAAATTCGGCAGGACGACCTGTGCGATCGCAGCACTCCTACCAGTTGCGACAAAATCTCGCTTGGATACTTCCTGCTGCCTCGAGCGCAGTCTCGTGGTTGGGGGACCAAAGCGACTGCGAGGGAGGAATGCCCTTAAGAAACGTCTTGCTCCAGCCCTTCTATGTCTTCCACAACATACTTCTCATTGTCGCCTTCAAACCTTCGAAGTCTTCAGCTACGGCCGGCGTCTCTCAAAATTGTTCTGTAGAAAGATCTAGTGTGTATGGGAACGAGTTTAGTGATCTCTCGTACTTCCTCATTCTTCTTTTTGGACAAAGTTTTTGTCCATGTATTTTTAGTTGTACCCTTTCTTAAAATACTTACAACCATGTTGTGGTTCTTCTGGTCTTCTTTTCGTGAATAATTTGGGTGTTCTTCGTTACTCCCCCCCATTTTCAAACAACAAAAAAAAATTAAATTCTAACAAAAATTTGATGTTGAGGTGATTTTTGGAATCTTCAGTTTGTCTAGTTTTATGTCTAATTAACCTCAATTTACCAGAATTAGATAGTAAAAGTGAATTATTCAATCGAAAAAAGTGGGGGGGAGTATCGAAGTATTTGCCATGTCAAATTCTTCGGTACTCCCCCCCACGGTGAAAACAGTATTTTCGACTACAGGATTTGTATAATTATTTTATTGTACATGAAGAGGGTGTTCGATTATGTTGAAAAAATATCTTTCTATACACCCCACTAATCTATATGTTTACTGTTGGATTGATGTGGGATGTTATGTCTTTTTTGAGATGCGAGCGCAGCGAGCATCCAGACCACTAATCTATACACCCCACTAATCTATATGTTTACTGTTGGATTGATGTGGGATGTTATGTCGTTTTTGAGATGCGAGCGCAGAGAGCATCCAGACCACTAATCTATACACCCCACTAATTCTCGAACGTTGACCTACAGTCGTCTGATGCTGATGATAGATTAGTCGTCTGGATGCTCGCTGCGCTCGCATCTCAAAAACGACATGACATCCCACATCAATGCAACAGCTTACCTACCTATCTCTAAACAACAACAATTCACAGGAACGGGGGTGTGAGGACGTGCAGGTATGAGATATAGGACGGTGAAAATACTGTTTTCACCGTGGGGGGGAGTACCGAAGGATTTGACATGGCAAATACTTCGATACTCCCCCCCACTTTTTTTCACGGCGAATTTCGCTTTTACAAAGTTGTTGCATCAAAATATGAACACACACATCAAAAACTAGACGAACTGAAGATTCCGAAAATCACCTCAACCTCAAATTTCTGTTAGAATTTCATGAAGCGACGAGCGTTTGAAAATGGGGGGGAGTAACGAAGAACACCCAATAATTTAAATGGTGCATCTTTTTTCAAGTACATCTCGTGGATTTTGAGCCAGATGATTCCTCTTATTATTCTGTGAATAATACATCAATGTAATCGCTCAGCAAAAATTTTTTATAACACCCTTCAAAATGATTTCTTTTACGTGTCAAGGTGCGTAGATTCAAAAAATGCAATGTCCGTCCGCCGTACGCCGTATCACGTGTACCGGCTTCATTTTCGGTCAAAAAAATTCGTTCTTTCGCACTCATGCTCCATTTGGGCCCTAGTTGTATGGCGAAACCTCGCAGCCCGATCGGAATATACCCAGGGGTGTTATGAGTGAAAATGGGTATAAAAATAGGTACTTTCTGTGTTTTGGTAACATGTTAGTAACATGAGCTTCTGAGGTATTGTTTTCCATGTTTTTGGGACGAGAAGACCGAATATGAAGTCAATTTTGACCAAAGAGTGGAAAATTGAGGTTCTAACGAAGTTTCAGCCTTAAATTTACGTTAATTTTGCTCTAAAATCATCCTTTTTCCGCGCACAGTTTGGGTCCCCATTTGTGAGGATATTTGGGTCCTAGTTGTGCTCCGAAACTCGGCAGTCCGATCGGCATACACCCATGAGTGTTACGGGAGAAAAAAGGGTGTTAAAATAGGGGTTTTCGCGGGATTTTTGAGATTTTAGTGAACATGAGCTTGTGAGGTACCTATCGTTTTCCATCTTTTTTAGGGCGGGGAGACCAAAAATTTGGTTGAATTTCACCGAAGAGTGAAGAATTGAGGTTGTAACGAAGGTTAAGCTCCCGAAATTCATTTTTTATGAGTCACAAACATGGGAAATCGTCTGAAATCACCATACATTTGTATCATCACACTAGAAGTAGTATCGACAGGTGAATCAAGACAATGAAATGGTACTATCAATGATGAAAAATAATCTGTTGAAAGGAAAAGCCGATCTAATTAGTGTTTTGGGGGCCAAAACTGGTGGAAACCATCAAAAATAGCCATTTCAATAATTGCACTTGAAAGAAACAATAAATGAACAGCCAAAATTTCTGTAAGTCCAATAGAATAATAAACCCATGTGACGAGGACTTTGCAGCGTTTTGGTTTATTATTCTGTGAATAATACACCTATGTATTCGCTCAGCAAAAAATTTTTATAACACCACCTCAAACTTTTTCCTTTTCCGTTTCAAGGTGCGTAGATTCCAAAAATGCAATGTCCGTCCGCCGTCCACCGTCCGCCTTATCACGTGTACAGGCTTCATTTTCGGTCTAAAAAAATCGTTCTTTCGCACACATGCTCCATTTGGGCCCCAGTTGTGTCCCGAAACTTTTCAGCCCGATCGGAATATACCCAGGGGTGTTATGAGTGAAAATGTGTGTAAAAATAGGTACTTTTTACGTTTTAGCAACATATTGGTAACATGAGCTTCTGAGATATCGTTTTCTATGTTTTTGGGGACGAGAAGACCGAATATGAAGTCGATTTTGACCAAAGAGTGGAAAATTGAGTTCTACCAAATGTTCAGCTCCCAGAATTGAGTTTTTATGAGTGAAAAACCTGGGAAATCGTCTGAAATCACCATCAGTTTGTATAATAACACTGGAAAAAGTGTCAAGACGTGGTTCAGGACGATTAAATGGCACTACCAATGATCAAAGATAGTTTAAAAAAAAAAGAAAAAAAAGAGGGTACCTAATTTGTGTTTTGGGGGCCAAAATTAATGGAAACCATCAGAAGTAGCTATTTCGATTATTACGCATGAAAGAAACAATTAATGAACAGCCAACCTTTCTGTAGGTATGTCCAATAGAATAATAAACCCATGTGACAAGGACTTTGCAGCGTTTTTGTGTTTTAGGGGCCAAAATTAATGGAAACCATCACAAATAGCTATTTCGATTATTACGCATGAAAGAAACGATAAATGAACAGCCAACATTTCTGTAGATATGTCCAGTAGAATAATAAACCCATGTGACAAGGACTTTGCAGTGTTTTTTTTTTTTAAATAAATTATCTCTGATCATTGAAAGTACCATTTAATCGTCTTGATCCACGTGCTGACAATTTTTTCAGTGTTATTATACAAACTGATGGTGATTTCAGACGATTCCCCAGGTTTTTGACTCATAAAAAATCAATTTTGGGAGCTGAACATTTGGTAGAACTCAATTTTCCACTCTTTGGTCAAAATTTACTTCATATTCGGTCTTCTCGTCCCCCAAAACATGGAAAACGATATCTCAGAAGCTCATGTTACTGACATGTTGCTAAAACGCAAAAAGTACCTACCTACTTTTACACACATTTTCACTCATAACGCCCCTGGGTGTATTCCGATCGGGCTGAAAAGTTTCGGGACACAACTAGGGCCCAAATGGAGCATGTGTGCGAAAGAACGATTTTTTTAGACCGAAAATGAAGCCTGTAGACGTGATACGGCAGACAGCGTACGGCGGACGGCGGACGGACATTGCATTTTTGGAATCTACGCACCTTGAAACGGAAAAGAAAAAATTTTGAGGGGGTGTTATAAAAATTTTTTGCTGAGCGAATACATAGGTGTATTATTCACAGAATAATAAACCAAAAGAGGAGCTCCTTATTCGTGTTTTGGGGGCCACAATTGGTGGAAACCACCAGAGATAGCTATTTCAATTATTTTATATGAAAGAAACAAAAAATGAACAGCCAACATTTCTGTAGGTATATCCAATAGAATAATAAACCCATGTGACAAGGACTTTGCAGCGTTTTGTGTGTTAGTAACATGTTAGTAAAATTAGCTTTTGAGGTATCGTTTTTCATGTTTTTGGGGATGAGAAGACCGAATATGAAGTCGATTTTGACCGAAGAGTGGAAAATTGAGGTTGTATCAGATGTTCAGCTCCCAAAATTGATTTTTTATGAGTCAAAAACCTGGGAAACCGTCTGAAATCAACATCAATTTGCAGAATAACACTAGAAGAATTATCAACAGGTGGATCAAGACGATTACATGGTACTACCAATGATCAAAGATAATTTGAAAAAAAAGGAGCGTACCTAATTCGTGTTTTGGGGGCCAAAATTGGTGGAAACCACCAGAAATAGCTATTTCAATTATTTTATATGAAAGAAACAATAAATGAACAGCCAGCATTTCTGCAGGTGTGTCCTGTAGAATAATAAACCCATGTGACAAGGACTATGCAGGGTTTTTGGGTTTATTATTCTGGGAATAATACACCTATGTATTCGCTCTGCAAAAAATTTTTATAACATCCCCTCAAAATTTTTTATTTTCCGTTTCAAGGTGCATAGATTCCAAAAATGCAATGTCCGTACGCCGTACGCCGTCCGCCGTATCACGTGTACAGGCTTCATTTTCGGTCTAAAAAATTCGTTCTTTCGCATACATGCTCCATTTGGGCCCTAGTTGTGTCCCGAAACGTTTCAGCCCGATCGGAATATACCCAGGGGAGTTATGAGTGAAAATGTGTATAAAACGCTGCAAATCCCTGCACAACGGTTTATTATTTTGTATAGAATACCCTTCTGTTACGTATCACAGCTCTATGTATAGATAACCCGTCTATATAATATTATGATATGTACTATTCTATACATATTATGTAGATCGCAGACCCTCCGTAGGTTAGTACCTAACCCCGTACTCGTTACTAGGTACCTACCTAAATCACGAGTTAAATGTTGCTAAAATAATTCTGCCGATGACAAACAGTACCTAACAAAAAGAAACACTCATAATGAAGTTCTGAAAAGAAATTGTTGATGAGGAGTGAAAAAAGTTGCAAAAGTACCTACCAACAAACTCCATTCCCTTCTACGTAGATGGTATAATGAACCGTTGTGTAATAATTTACCGTTGAGTAATGATTTACCGTAGTAATAATTTACCCATCAATAATACTTCAAC
The DNA here is from genome assembly GCA_954871275.1 of Leptopterna dolabrata. NCBI lineage: Eukaryota > Metazoa > Arthropoda > Insecta > Hemiptera > Miridae > Leptopterna > Leptopterna dolabrata. The sequence continues at coordinate 75,404,764 of OX940976.1, read as the reverse complement.
GTTTGTTCAAGTTTCACTACCTACCAACAAACTCCAAAAGAGCCATCATTTTTCAAATTAAATAATATCACAGAACAACCAACTCGACTTCATACTCCGCCAATATAATCAGGTGATCCCTACCAATGATTTTATCTCTGCCAAATTTCCTATTGTGGGCGCGTCTCTGGTTACGAGATTTGGTTTGATTTGTATACAATTTCATTCACACTGGAGTCGAAAATGCCTGTCGGTGCAAACTTCGGTGCCTTACTGTGAACGAACGGCTGGACGTACGATGCTCCGGATGGTCTTAAAAAACTCGCAAGTTCAAGAACTATTTAAAACCGTAAAAATATTTACGTAAAAAAATGGTATAGGCGTTTTGAAAATTTCAACCCCTATTTTGAACCCCTTAGAGATGACTCACAGTAACGTCGAGCTTCGAGGACCAACTAGACGCTGAACGGAACCTATAACCCGAATTTCATCAATTTTTTTTCATGGTAACTAAGAAAAGTGGCCCGTACGGCGTACGGCGGACAGACAGAAATATTTTTATTGCAATTTTGGATTCTACATACCTTGAAACGTAAACCATAAAATTTTGAGGGGGGGTAAGAATTTTTTTTTTTCATGCTCGATTCCAATGGTTCATTATTGAAAATAATAAACCAAAATAGGTACTTTTTGTGTGTTAGTAACATGTTAGTAAAATTAGCTTTTGAGGTATCGTTTTTCATGTTTTTGGGGACGAGAAGACTGAATATGAAGTCGATTTTGACCGAAGAGTGGAAAATTGAGGTTGTATCAAATGTTCAGCTCCCGAAATTGATTTTTTATTAGTCAAAAACCAGCGAAATCCTCTGAAATCACCATCAATTTGTAGAATAACTGTAGAAAAAGTGTCAACACGTTGATAAAGACGAGTAAATGGCACTACCAATGATCAAAGATAATTTGAAAAAAAAAAACTCTGCAAAGTCCTCGTCACATGGGTTTATTATTCTATTGGACGTACGTACAGAAATGTTGGCTGTTCATTTATTGTTTCTTTCATGTGCAACAATTGAAATAGCTATTTCTGATGGTTTCTGCCAAATCAAAACCACAAACCTACGAAGTGGGGTTGATTTACCTATCACGACATGTCAAGAAATTTGATAACTCACCTTTCGAGTAAATAGCACTGGTGTGGTATTCTTAGAAGAAACAATCACGTCAGGGATCAACTGATTCTTATAATTGAAAGAAAGCGAGGAATAGATTGAAATATTCACAGAAAATAGCGGAGCGCACAGGGAGCTTGCAAAGCGAACAAAATCTGGGGTAGCAGTGGGGGTAAGAAGCACAAAATGTGTTGAGTCACATGAGACAGTGTTGCCAAGCACCTATTTACAACATCTAACTATTATTATAGTGATCAGGAATATGTACACATTTTGTCTTAGTATCTAGTGACATTCAGTTGTATAATATTTTGATATTTACATTCACCTTAATGTCATTATATTCAATAAAAGCGATGTCAGAGACTTAAACGGTGGGAGCTCTCGTCAATCAATATTGGTTCCTCAACATAGAGAAGGAACACGAGATAGTTCTGTCTGTCCGACATATCGCTGTTTATTTGGAGATTTAGTCGGAAACCATCCGTTTCCTTGCACTCCCTCCTCTGCAAATAAATAGTGAGAGAGGGGAGCGAACTAAACCACGTTAATCGCGACGTAATCCCTTTTTAATGCCCCAATCCAATCGCGTGATAGATCGCTCACCATATGGTCTTAATTGACAGCCTGACGAAGGAGGGGGTAGAGAGGACATTATCTTAACACGTTAGGCCTCACCTTATGAAGCATAGATAATTAAAGTAAAAATTCATTACTCATTTTTGGTCCTTGTAATTAAGCGTCATATCATAATCAAAGCGGTATAGAGCAGGTTCTTTGAAAGTCCTTCACGTAGGCTCGGTAGAATTTCGAATTTTGAGGTGTTGATCGGGTCCAAAGTCGGTTGTTTTGTCGAAGTTGAATTCATTAATACCAAGGTTCTGGATCATCTGAAATTCATTACGACACATTATTAATCGAGGACAACAATTTGTCACGAAATTGGACAAATTTACACAGTGGCAGCGCTTTAGTGAATGAGTCTGCATATTGACCATCCGTGGGGACCCATTCGATATGAAGCTCTTTGCACTTGAATAATTCATGTACATAATGAAAGCAGAGCTTCACAACGTGCTTGAGTGTTCGCGATTCGCTCGTCATTGCAACCGAAATGGCTGGCGAACAGTCGCACCTCAAAGTCGGGAACACTCTATTACCAGTTAGAAAATCGAGTAGGCAGCGTATGCTGACTATTTCCTTACAAGTCTCTGACATGGCAAGGTACTCAGCTTCACAGGTGGAGAGCACCACATGCGCTTGTTTCTTCGACTTCCAGGATATGAGATTGTTTCCAACCGTGACCATGTATCCTGTAGTCGACCTACCACCAGGGTCACTTGTGCCAAGTGAAGCGTCAGAGTACGCAACCAAATCTATAGGTTTGTCAGAAAACAGAATGCCGTAATTCATGGTACCCTTCAGGTAAGCTAGGATTTCCAATCTGATTTGGTGTAGCACACTTGTTTGCGACTGAGAAAATTGACCGCGAATGAAATGTCCGGTCGTGTGCAATTCTGGATATACAGAAGGGCTCCTATAACCTCTCTGTACGGTACACTCGGAGGAGCTTCTTCTGCTTCCTCAGAAGTCGATTGTCCTGCTAGGGAACAGACTGAAGGTGTCATTGGGATGTTACTAATTTTGTAGTCAGGAGGCAGAAATTTCAAAAGCAAGTTTTTGATAGCTGATTTCTGATGTAGGAACAGTAATTTTTGCGATGCCTTCCTGACGATCTCAAATCCCAGGAATTTTCGTGGAGTTCCCAAGTTTTTAATTTTAATATTTTTCTTTAAATTTGAGATGAATTCAAGGGCTGTCTCATCATCATTTGAAGCCAGTAAACAATCATCAACATAGATGATGAGCAGCATGTACTTGGATCCTTTATTCCATTTATATATACACCCTTGAAAGGGGTACTCCACGAAATCCAGTTTGCGAAGGACGTTGTTAAATTTTTTGTACCAAAGATTTGGTGACACCTTAAGTCCGTAAAGCGACTTTCTTAGCTTACAGACATAGGAGTTTTTCAAATTGTCTGGGAAATTTAAGAATTCAAACAAACCTTCTGGAATGGACATAAACACGGGTTTTTCTAGGTCACCATGAAGAAACGCGGTTGTGACGTCAAGTTGAAAAGTTGAAATAAATTCAACCCAAGATAGTTGACAACCGAAAGGAAGAGTCTCACGTCACTCAAACGTGCAACTGGAGCAAAAATCTCCGAGATTGAGTTATCATTTGTATCAGCGAAACCTTTGATTACTAAACGACTCTTAAATTTATATGACCCGTCCGATTCTGTTTTCCGTTTGTGCACCCAGCGGCACTTGATCACCTTAGATCCATGAGGAAGTTCTGATTTGGGAATTAACTCCCATGTATTCATCTCTTCAAGGGACTCGAGCTCACTGCGGATAGCCTCCTCCCACAGGTCTCTATCAGTAGAGTTCATTGCTTCCTGAAACGAAGCTGGCTCTACATATAGTGGTTCCACTTGCATTGCAGCAGCTCTGCTCGAGTCAGCTATAGGCTGATCATCTGATTGGGAGTCGTCACCCATGTCTAAGATTTCTGCTAAAGGTTTGGGGTAATCTGTAATTCGATCTCCGTACACTATTGACTCTATGCATTTGACATCACAAGAGTTGACTAAGGTTTTGTGGAGGTTGCTAAATATCACGTATCCCGTGTCTGTACATTCAAGCAAAAAACCTTTTTGTGCGTTAGGCGCAAATTTTGATTTGTTTCCTACATCAACGTAATGTACGAGACATCCAAACCTTTTCAGATGATTCAAATTAGGTGGGTAACCCTTGACTATCTCAAAAGGACTCTTGAAATTGTTTGAGGCATGGGGCATTCGATTGTAGACGAAAACCATGTATGCCAACGCATGACCCCAGAATGAAAACGGCATTTTCGCCGAGCTTAGGTTCACTCGAATTTTATGTTTTATTTCTTGGTTGACTCTCTCAGCGCAACCATTCTGCTCAGGGACATAGGGAGTACAAGAATCCCAAACTATCCCATGAGTTGACATTAATTCCTTCATTTGTGTAGTCTGAAACTCCATTCCCCTATCTGAACGGAGTTTATAAACATTTTTGGACTTCAAGGTGATAGCCTCGATTTCTGGTAAGCAGCGCCCCAGAAAAATGTGAACTTCTTTCTTATTTTTCATTGTAAACGCGAAAAGATATCGAGTACAGTCACAAATGAAGGTTATAATGTAACTGTCACCAGTTCGGAAGTTGGCTGGGCTAATTGGTCCAATAAGATCGGTATGTAGGACAGCGAAAGGTTTGTCCGACCTATGTCGAACTTGAGTGTGGGACTTGCGATGTGTGTTCGCCTGGTGGCAATCCTCGCAATTAAGAATGTCGTCAGAGACTTTGACATTTTTCAACTCTAATAAGAATTTTTTGGCAGCTTCCAAATATTTCTTCGAAGCATGATTCAACCTCAGGTGCCAGAGAATGTCAAGTTTAAGCATTGGACGAAAAGATTTTGCTAAGTTGCGAGAGTCAAAATTTAAAATTTTTGAATCAAGATCATCATTATTGTTATCTTTGGCTTGTGGACTTCTTTCAGGTTTTCCTTCCAGTCTCCCTCCCAGAGAAGTGACTTCTTCACTGACAATTGGATTATCCCCAGATACGGGTGCTACCGGTTCGAGCGCCGGTCTCCCTCCCGAGGTATGATTAGATGAGGTTAATGTCAGTGGACTCCCTCCCGAACTGATACCGGTTGAAGTAGTCGGTACGGAGGCGGAGAAGTGACTTGTCTGTTTATCTTGGGAAGTTTTTAGAACCATTTCGGTCTTCAAGCGTTTGGCTTGAGAATAATCTGGGGTTGATGGAGCAACATGGAAATCCACCCACCAAAGATTGTAATGGAAATACCCAGTCTTAATTATTTTCCCTGTCTTAGCTTGTGCGAACTCCACTTTCTCTTTTGTGAACGAAATGTTAATCCCGGATTGAGCGGCCTTTCGGACCGAAAACAGATTGGCAGCAAGGCCGGGAGCGTATAAAACGTTCTGGAGTGTTGAAACGCGACCATTATTAATAAAGTGGAGATCGCCAGCATGATTTACAGTTAAATCAGCGCTGTCATCTCGGTTCGCACATTTGAAAGTTCTGGGACAAGGTAAACATTTTATATTAGACAAAATATTTTGTGTTGTTGATAAGTGTTCGGTTGCTCCCGAATCCACTATGCATCTAAAGATCGACTCACCTTCAGAAATTTGAAAGGCCTTGGATTGTCCTGATTTTTCACTCATGTAGTTGAGTGTACTAACATGTTCCTCCTCGTCATTGCCCATCGTGACCCATACGTCTTCGTCCTCTTCAGCATCCATTGGACCCACGATGGAGAACAGAGCATCGGGATGAGCTCGGAACTTTTGGGCCAATCTTTTGGCCTGCGACATTTGCATTTTGAACACCTTTGGCGTACCATGTGCTGTACTCTGTTTGGGTTTGGACGAGCTGGGGGCTGAGCGTTGGGCGGAATGTTGAGGTTGTGAGGAGAATTGGGAGGTGAAGGACCTATTCCCGATAGATGACCAGGGTCTTTTTGGAAACGGGCACTCATTAGCCAGGTGGTCGTTGGTACGTAAACAATTAAAGCAAACTTTTCTTGCTTTCACGCACACTTCCGCGACATGGCCTCGTTTCTTGCAGTATTTGCAAAATCCACCCTTAACTGAGGGAAGTTTGGGCTTCTGTATGGCCCTATTGGCCGTTGAAGATTGACCCGAAAAATATTTAGATTTGTCATCCCTCCCCCCACTAAATTTTCGTAACTTCCCTCCGGACCCTCTAGTTGAGGCAACACGGCTTCTCCACAAACTGTAGGAAGAACCTTTGGCCGACTGTTGCTGCCTTTGCTCCTCCTCAAGGAGCATGTCGTTAAGTTCATTGACCGAGAACTTGAAAGAGTTGAGTTCGGCCTGTTGAAAGGTCCGAGTCGAAGCGATGGCTGTTTCGAAAATGCTTTTAACATAGTCATCATTCAAAATTTGTGAATTTATGGCTCTGATTTTTTGACAAAGATCATCGAAACGTCCAAGGAACTCAACCACTTTCTCAGCTCTCGGGTCGAAGTTGAGGGTATTTAAAGAATTGATAAGGCCCCGCAATTGAAATGGGGTTGAAGGGTCACAAATTCCCTGGAGTTTTGTTATGACCTCTTGAGGCTCAGCCAAGCCTTCTACCAGGTCTTGAAAATATGGGGAGAGTGATTCCACTATAAAATACCTAACTTTTCTCTTGGCCGCTTGGACATCCCCTTGTGACATTTCTGACGGAGGGGATTCACTAGGGTCCAGGGCAAACAAACAATCTTGCGACTCAATCTGGCCTACGATGCTACGCAACCAATATTTAAATTTGCTCTGGTCTACCAGCTTGTCAACCAATGGCCGTAGACGAATATTATCAACTTTTCTGCCCCGGTATAGGTCTTCCCTTGGAGGAACACCGTAAGTACGGTCATCAAGGGGGAGAAACGGATTAGTTGAAATTGGTGGGTTGAACGTAGCATTGGCTGCAGTAATTTCCATTGCGGACTCCTCGGAGGCCGGAGGTGCAGCGGCCAAATTTTGAGTTTGAACTGATGGTTCAGGTTGAATATAATCTGGGGGTCCGGAATTTTTGGTTAAGAGTTCAAGGCACATTTGAAGTTTTTGGGACATTATGGCGAATTGGTTTTCCATGTCCACTATCCTATTAGTAAGAGTAGTGACACTTACTTCTGTTTGACGTTTGTGGCCCTCTAAGTACCTTTTAAGAACCTCGTCGGATATTTTTGCGGCTGAAAGCCGGAGGGATTCGTCATCCTGAGAAGGATTACCTGAGATGGACGGATTCCCCTCATCATTGAGCAAACGCTCTTCATCGTCGGAATTCATACCTCCAGTTCGTACCAACCTGGAATTTTTGCAGAAGAAAATATTATATTTTCGTGTCAACTCATATTAGCACATATATAAATGGTACAAGTCACGGACAATGAGGGTAGACTCCAGATCCCAGTTTGTATTTGACTGCTTTTTTACTCAGTTCCAAAGAAATTCAAGGATTTTCCCAATTTTAACAACAATTTATAGGACTTGGCAGAGTCTGTTAACCATTCAACTTGGGGGGGGGGGGGGGGCGTTTTTTTTTTTTTTTTTTTTTTTTACTTTTAATACCCAAGTCGGGAAAAATGCTTATGAAACTTGTTCCGTTCTTCTTCGCTGCTCGCAATCCGCTTCAGGAGACCCAGTATATTGCGCCTAGGACTGTTTGCAATATACACTGTATGGTCTCGATTCCTTTCCCAAACTTTCTTTGATGACGTCGACGCTGTCCAGCTGATCTGTATTAGAAAGGCTATTAGTGGTTTGATTAGTTTATGACGTCCTCGCAAAGAAATGGGAAAAAGAAATCTACTAGTATAGGTACATGGTATGTACAGTTGATCAAATAATGTTTCACATCATGACATGCTTCGCATTTTTACCATGGCAGGTGCATCTCTGCAAGAGGGGAACGTTACCCTTTAACTAGGGGCACTCTCTCGTCACACATTGATCGTTGAAATGCGAGACCTTCGGAACCCAGTCGGTACAAAAATAAATACGTGGCTTAACCCAACGTTAAATAGAATTTTTGTACCGGACCAAAGTGGCGTGATTGCATCGTACTTCGTGTAAACCGAAAATTAATTCGTATAACTAATCACTACCTGGAAATACTCCATATCATCTCCTACGGGAGCAACCCCGCGAAATGACTACCAGATGGAAGTATTTCGTGTTAGTTACGATTGGTGTAACAACCGAGGACAGTTACACTACTAGGATATGGTAACCAAATTTAGGTACCATAGAATGGTGTAGTAACCTCACGTAGGTATACTAACACGGCATGACAGCCAAACAATCAGAGTACGAGCACCACTTTACTGATATACAAACAACGTATTGCAAAATTTAATTTGACATGGGTCCGAGCCCGGAGATGCGATCCAGCGTCTGGTTGTGTGTGTCTGATATTTAATTTTAACTCCTGGGTGACTTTGGGAATGAATCTTGTCGATCTCCTGCGGCAATCTACGCGACCATGCAAACACAAAAAGCGTTAGCCTTTAAACCCTGAGACCGAATCGCCCTATTCTCGGGGTCTCTATGTTGAGGTGCGGTCTGATTTGTAGATCTTAATGAACCGTATGAAGATCTCAGATACTCTAAAAGCGCCGCCGGTTATTGACCATTGACTGTGCACTAATTGTTCAAAGTTATCTGTTTCACCTTTCTAAAGAAAACAGAATATAAGGTGTGCACGAACCTCTTTTGAACAATCTTCGACGACTCGAGCAGGTAATCTACCTGATATGATTACCCTCGCGCACCTCTTGCACACGGTATACTTGACGGGCTACAAGTGATACCGAATGACGTTGCTCACCACGAAATACGCTGGGTACAGGAGTCACTCGTATACTTTAATTAAAGTAAACACGCAATAAGTAGGACAGATATCATTCATAATGTGTAATCTGCTGATCAGGCATCGGCCGTAGCGAATGATAACAAGTTCGCTCAGCACAAAAGTCACCCTACACTCATTATGAGTCTACCTAATATGTTCAACCAAACATAAAAGGAGGGATTTCTATCTCAGAAACAACTAACTGAGAGGCAGAACGAAAGGAGGAATCAGCTCACCAAGAAAAATACAACAAAACCGATCGAATGAAAAGGAAAAGATACCAAGTCAAAACAATAACAAACCGGAGACAACGCAGGTTCGGATGAGTAACCTTAGACGTGAAGTGAAGACCGGAACAGTGACGCTAGGAAGGTAACCTTCTCCGACGGTTCTCCAGAAAAAATTATTTCAGAAAATTAAGAAGAGTTGTGGTCCGCCATTTTCCTGGGCGCCCCTTGGAGCTAACCTACAGGCCAATGGCGTCTCCTGGGACCGCAACTCAAAAAGTTAGGAGAAAATTAATATCAGACACCAACGATCGCAAGGGTCAAGCATTTGAATAGGGCTAATCATATACTCGTAAGGTGTTAATTTGGCCCTCGAACGAAGTAGGTGCTTACGAATTCGTGCCAAATCAAAACCACAAACCTACGAAGTGGGGTTGATTTACCTATCACGGCATGTCAAGAAATTTGATAACTCACCTTTCGAGTAAATAGCACTGGTGTGGTATTCTTAGAAGAAACAATCACGTCAGGGATCAACTGATTCTTATAATTGAAAGAAAGCGAGGAATAGATTGAAATATTCACAGAAAATAGCGGAGCGTACAGGGAGCTTGCAAAGCGAACAAAATCTGGGGAAGCAGTGGGGGTAAGAAGCACAAAATGTGTTGAGTCACATGAGACAGTGTTGCCAAGCACCTATTTACAACATCTAACTATTATTATAGTGATCAGGAATATGTACACATTTTGTCTTAGTATCTAGTGACATTCAGTTGTATAATATTTTGATATTTACATTCACCTAAATGTCATTATATTCAATAAAAGCGATGTCAGAGACTTAAACGGTGGGAACTCTCGTCAATCAATATTGGTTCCTCAACATAGAGAAGGAACACGAGATAGTTCTGTCTGTCCGACATATCGCTGTTTATTTGGAGATTTAGTCGGAAACCATCCGTTTCCTTGCAGTTTCCACCAATTTTGGCCCCCAAAACTTAAATTAGGTAGGTACGCTCCTTTTTTTTTTTCTCAAATTATCGTTGATCATTGGTAGTGCCATTTAGTCGTATTGATCCACGTGTTGAAACTTTTGCTAGTGTTATTCTACAAATTGATGGTGATTTCAGACGATTTCGCAGGTTTTTGACTCATAAAAAATCAATTTTGGGGGCTGAACATCTGGTACAACCTCAATTTTCCACTCTTTGGTCAAAATCGACTTCATATTCGGTCTTCTCGTCCAGAAAAACATGGAAACCGATACCTCAAAAGCTCATGTTACCAATATGTTGCTAAAACGCAAAAAGTACCTATTTTTACACACATTTTCACTCATAATACCCCTGGGTGTATTCCGATCGGGCTGAAAAGTTTCGGGACACAACTAGGGCCCAATTGGAGCATGTGTGCGAAAGAACGAATTTTTTAGACCGAAAATGAAGCCTGTACACGTGATACGGCGGACGGCGGACGGACATTGCATTTTTGGAATCTACGCACCTTGAAACGTAAAAGAAAAAAGTTTGAGGGGGTGTTATAAAAATTTTTTGCTGAGCGAATACATAGGTGTATTATTCACAGAATAATAAACCAAAATTAAAAGGAGCATACCTACCTAATTTGTGTTTTGGGGGCCAAAATTGGTGGAAACCATCAGAAATAGCTATTTAAATTATTTCACATGAAAGAAACAATAAATGAACAGCCAACATTTCTGTAGGTATGTCCAATAGAATAATAAACCCATGTGACAAGGACTTTGCAGCGTTTTTGGTTTATTATTCTGTGAATAATACACCTATGTATTCGCTCAGCAAAAAATTTTTATAACACCCCCTCAAAATTTTTTCTTTTCCGTTTCAAGGTGCGTAGATTCCAAAAACGCTGCAAAGTCCTTGTCACATGGGTTTATTATTCTATTGGACATACCTACAGAGATGTTGGCTATTTATTTATTGTTTCTTTCATATATAAAATGATTGAAATAGCTATTTCTGGTGGTTTCCACCAATTTTGGCCCCCAAAACACGAATAAGGTACGCTCCTTTTTTTTTAAAAATAAATTATCTCTGATCATTGATAGTACCATTTAATCGTCTTGATCCACCTGTTGACACTTTTTCCAGGTTATTCTACAAATTGATGGTGATTTCAGACGATTTCGCAGATTTTTGACTCATAAAAATTCAATTTCGGGAGCTGAACATCTGGTAGAACCTCAATTTTCTACTCTTTAGTCAAAACCGACTTCATATTCGGTCTTCTCGTCCCCAAAAACATGAAAAACGATACCTTAAAAGCTCATGTTACCAACATGTTGCTAAAACGCAAAAAGTACCTATTTTTATACACATTTTCACTCATAACTCCCCTGGATATATTCCGATCGGGCTGAAAAGTTTCGGGACACAACTAGGGCCCAAATGGAGCATGTGTGCGAAAGAACGATTTTTTTAGACCGAAAATGAAGCCTGTACAGGTGATACGGCGGACGGCGTACGGCGGACGGACATTGCATTTTTGGAATCTACGCACCTTGAAACGGAAAAGAAAAAATTTTGAGGGGGTGTTATAAAAATTTTTTGCTGAGCGAATACATAGGTGTATTATTCACAGAATAATAAACCAAAATGCAATGTCCGTCCGCCGTATCACGTGTACAGGCTTCATTTTCGGTCTAAAAAAATCGTTCTTTCGCACACATGCTCCATTTGGGCCCTAGTTGTGTCCCGAAACTTTTCAGCCTGATCGGAATATACCCAGGGATGTTATGAGTGAAAATGTGTGTAAAAATAGGTACTTTTTGCGTTTTAGCAACATGTTGGTAACATGAGCTTTTTAGGTATCGTTTTTCATGTTTTTGGGGACGAGAAGACCGAATATGAAGTCGATTTTGATCAAAGAATAGAAAATTGAGGTTCTACCAGATGTTCAGCTCCCGAAATTGATTTTTTTATGAGTCAAAAACCTGGGAAATCGTCTGAAATCACCATCAATTTGTAGAATAACACTGGAAAAAGTGTCAACAGGTGGATCAAGACGATTAAATGGTACTATCGATGATCAGAGAAAATTTATTTTTAAAAAATGGAGCGTACCTTATTCGTGTTTTGGGGGCCGAAATTGGTGGAAGCCACCAGAAATAGCTATTTCAATTTTGGTTTATTATTCCGTGAATAATACACCTATGTAATCGCTCAGCAAAAAATTGTTATAACACCCCCTCAAACTTTTTTCTTTTACGTTTCAAGGTGCGTAGATTCCAAAAATGCAATGTCCATCCGCCGTACGCCGTACGCCGTCCGCCGTATCACGTGTACAGGCTTCATTTTCGGTCTAAAAAATTCGTTCTTTCGCACACATGCTCCATTTGGGCCCTAGTTGTGTCCCGAAACTTTTCAGCCCGATCGGAATACACCTAGGGGTGTATGAGTGAAAATGTGTGTAAAAATAGGTACTTTTTGCGTTTTAGCAACTTATTGGTAACATGAGCTTTTGAGGTATCGTTTTCTATGTTTTTCTGGACGTGAAGACCGAATATGAAGTCGATTTTGACCAAAGAGTGGAAAATTGAAGTTGTACCAGATGTTCAGCCCCCAAAATTGATTTTTTGTGAGTCAAAAACCTGCGAAATCGTCTGAAATCACCATCAATTTGTAGAATAACACTAGCAAAAGTTTCAACACGTGGATCAATACGACTAAATGGCACTACCAATGGTCAACGATACCTAATTTGAAAAAAAAAAAAAAAAAAAAGGGGCGTACCTACCTACCTCATTTAAGTTTTGGGGGCCAAAATTGGTGGAAACCATCACAAATAGCTATTTCAATTGTTGCACATGAAAGAAACAATAAATGAACAGCCAACATTTCTGTAGGTACGTCGAATAGAATAATAAACCCATGTGACAAGGACTTTGCAGCGTTTTTATATGAAAGAAACAATAAATAAACAGCCAACATCTCTGTAGGTATGTCCAATAGAATAATAAACCCATGTGACAAGGACTTTGCAGCGTTTTCAAGTTGTCTTTGATCCTTGGTAGTGCCATTATCGTCTTGATCCACGTGTTGACACTTCTTCAAGTGTTATTATACAAATTGATGGTGATTTCAGACGGTTTCCCAGCTTTTGGATTATTATTCCGCGAGTAATACACCTATGTATTCGCTCAGCAAAACATTTTTATAACACCCCCTCAAAAATTTTTCTTTTCCGTTTCAAGGTGCGTAGATTCCAAAAATGCAATGTCCGTCCGCCGTCCACCGTACGCCGTACGCCGTATCACGTGTACCGGCTTCATTTTCGTTCTAAAAAATTCGTTCTTTCGCACACATGCTCCATTTGGGCCCTAGTTGTGTCCCGAAACTTTTCTGCCCGATCGGAATATACCCAGGGGTGTTATGAGTGAAAATGTGTGTAAAAATAGGTACTTTTTGCGTTTTTGCAACATGTTAGTAACATGAGCTTTTGAGGTATCTTTTTCCATGTTTTTCCATGAGAAGACCGAATATGAAGTCGATTTTGACCAAAGATGCGGAAATTGAGGTTTTACCAAAGGTTCAGCTCCCAAAATTGGTTTTTTATGAGTCAAAAACCTGGAAAACTGTCTGAAATCACCATCAATGTGTATAATAACATTAGAAAAACTGTAAACAGGTGAATCAAGACTATTAAATGGCACTACCGATGATCAAAGATGATCTGAAAAAAAAAAAAAAAGCGTACCTATTTCATGTTTTGGGGGCCAAAATTGGTGGAAATCATCATAAATAGCTATTTCAATCATTTCACATTAAAGAAACAATAAATTTAACAGCCAACAAGAATCTCTAGAACTCCAATGGAATAATAAACCCATGTGAAAAGGACTTTGCGGCGTTTTTGACTCATAAAACATCAATTTTGGGAGCTGAACATTTGGTAGAACCTCCCAAATCAATCATTTTCCACTCTTTGTTCAAAATCGGCTTCATATTCGGTCTTGTCGTCCCCAAAAACATGGCAAACGATGCCTTAAAAGCTCACGTTACTACATGTTACTAAAACACAAAAACGCTGCAATGTCCTTGTCACAAGGGTTTATTATTCTACCGGACACACCTACAGAAATGTTGGCTGTTCATTTATTGTTTCTTTCATGTGAAATAATTGAAATAGCTATTTCTGGGGGGTTTCCACCAATTTGGGCCCCCAAAACTTGAATTAGGTACGCTCCTTTTTGGTTTATTATTCTTTGAATAATACACCTATGTATTCGCTCAGCAAACAATTTTTATAACACCCCCTCAAAATTTTTCCAATTAAATGGTACTCTCAATGATCACAGATAATTTGAAAAATAAGGTGCCTACCTAATTCAAGTTTTGGGGGCCATAATTGGTGGAAACCACCAGAAATAGCTATTTCAATTATTTGACATGAAAGAAACAATAAATAAACAGCCAGCATTTCTGTAGCCATGTCCAACAGATTATAAACCCATGTGACAAGGACTTCGCAGCGTTTTTGGTTTAGTATTCTGTGCATGTATTCGCTCAACAAAAATGTTTATACATCCCCTGAAAATGTTTTGTTTTACGTTTCAGGGTGCGTAGATTCCAAAATCGCTGCAAAATCCTTGTCACATGGATTTGTTTGTTATTCTATTGGACTTACCTACAGAAATGTTGGCTGTTCATTTATTGTTTCTCAAATAGGCGAATTATGAATGAGTGCCATTTAATTGTCTTGATTCACCTGTTGATACTGCTTATAGTGTAGTTATACAAATTTATGGTCATTTCAGACAGTTATCCAGGTTTTTGACCCATAAAAAATGGACATTGAGAGCTGAACCTTAGTTACAACCTCAATTATTCACTCTTTAATCACAATCAACTTCAGATTCGTCTCTCGACCTAAAAAAACAGGAAAACGATACCTCCAAGCTCATATTCACTAAAACCTCAAAAACCCCTATTTTTACCCCCATTTTCCCCCGTAACACCCCTGGGTGTATTCCGATCGGGCGGCCGAGGAATACACAACTAGGACCCAAATGTGTTCCAAAATTTTACCCAAGCTGCATGCGGAAGAACGACGATTTTAGATCTAAGTTCATGGCTGAAACGTCGTTAGAACCTCAGTTTTTCACTCCGGTTAAAATCTACATCATATTCTGTCTGCTCGTCCTAAAAAACATAGCAAACGATTCCTCACAAGCTAAAACACCAAAAACCCTATTTTTACACCCGTTTTTCACCCATAACACCCTTTGGTGTATTCCGATCAGGCTATAAAGTTTTGGGACACAAATGAGGCTTGTATGTGGAAGAACGAATTTTTTAGACTTAAAGTGAAGAAGATATGGATGATATGGCGGACGGACTTTGCATTTTTGGAATCCACACACCTTGAAACGTGAAAGAAAAAATTTTTGAGGGGGCATCATAAAAAAAATTTGCTAGCAAATACATTATTTACTGAACATTAAAGCAAGATGCCCTGTCCGTACGCGGTATCATGCATATCTACTTATTTTTGGTGCAAAAAATTCGTTCTTTCACACAGGCTCTACTTGGGCCCTAGTCGTGTCCCGAAACCTTGCTGCCCGATCGGAACATACCCAGGGGTGTTATGGAAGGGTGTAAAATAGGGTTTTTTGGTGTTTTAGTCTGAGCTTGTGAGGTATCGTTTTCCAGTTTTTTTTAGGGCGAGAAGACCGAATATGAAGTCGATTTTGACCAACGAGCGAAGAATTGAGGTTCTACCAAAGTTTCAGCCTTAAATTCACTTTAAATTTTTTCCTAAAATCACGTTCTCCTGCACACAGGCTCCATTTGGTCCTGGTTGTGCTCTGAAGCTTGGCAGCCCGATCGGAATGCTAGTAAGCAGTACTAAGCAGTCTCAAAGAAAGAAAAGGGATACAATGGATTATACGCTGGATATGATAAGCCAGCAGGGTATAAAAAGATACCAACTCGGCCAAAGGGCCCTGAGCACACAGTAATCAACTCATGGGTTGACTCAGACAATGGAACACAGCATGTCAGGTTCCAAGAGTTTAAAGCTCCGGTACTCTACCTTAGTCAGTAGAGTATGTGTAGAGACACACGAATGTGTGCAAAAGAGGGAGGAGGTAGGAGAGGAGTCTGACAGGAAAACTTTTTACAAGACATCAAAGAACACAAAGACATCAAAGAAAGAGTAACAAGGGCGCAGTAACCCCGGGGACAACACATGAGAAACCCACACATGTGAAATCGATACTTGATGTCCAGCCAGGAAAGGGCCTCGTTTGGGGGGGGGGGGGGGGTCCGTTCTAGATTCAACGCAAGAGAGCACTAAAATAGATGGTGCAGGAGAATGTTGTACACAAGGTGAGGATAACAACCCCACCCAACAACTGGCCCAAATGGCTAAAAGACAACACCACAATGCCATGTGGAAGGTTGTCAACCATCTGCATGGAAAAACTGCCGGTTCAAAGAAAGTAAATTGTCTGCCAAGTGCACCAGCCCCACTGAACCACTTACTTCAGATGGAGTGCACGGGGCAATGCAGTGAGCTACTGAAAGTGGCAAAGCAGTTACGAGGGTACGAGCCATATAGCAGTTATGAGATACAGAGCGACTCTCTGGAAGAAGAATCCCAATCAAGTTCGCATTAGGAATGGGACCCTTCTCTATCCAACAGCAGAACGCTGGACGCAGTGAGCCCAAACAGAGTATGATCTTGATGATGGTGGGACAGGAACATGTGAAAAAACGACACATGAGGAGGACCTTCTCAGTACTTGGCCCAGCTGCCCGATGATGATGGACTGAAACTCATGCCACAGACAGTGGGTCTGTATGGCTGGGGATGCAAATAACGGAGGAGAGGACACCAGTGACAAGGAGGGGGCAGTTGGTGGGCTGCCTTCAAACATACTATGTTGCGAGTTGGAGTGAGCTTCCAATGCTCCCCCCTCACATCTGCTCGCAGCAGAGACCCATCATCTTGAGGTTATCTTGATGAGGGGGCTTTAGAAGAGCTTTTTTCAGCAGTCATGAGTTCTGTGCTCAGGTATTGCAGCTTGATACGTCTCTAGGGAAGTGAATAATAATATCAGTATGCTTGGATTTAGCCCCGACACGATGTGCTGTGCAGCTTGGTTGTTGTTGTGTATTGTTATGTTATCTTGAGGGACTCCGAAGTCTTGCGTGGTTCTGTGGTAGCTTAGGCGATAGCTGCCATAATAGAACATTTCTATTGTAGTGATTGAGGATAGAACAGACGAGGCCGAAAGTTAGCTTGAGAATGGTTATTTATTTGATGGCCCCTGGCTCTTTTATACTCCCCTGACATGATCAGAGGGGGGTCGGGGGGTCCCCACTCTGAGGTGCTTCATGTTACAACATTGATCGAGTTGTGGAGGAGCAGCCGATCACAACACTGCTCCCCCCAGAATTTAAGTAATTTACAGTATTAAATTGTCGTGCTTGTTTGTTGGTGGGCGGTGGGGGTTGCGTGTGTTGTTGTTGAGGTGGTCGGTTTGGTCCGATGGGGCTGTCCGAGGATGGCGAGTGTCGTTGTCGTGGGGCGGTGGCATAGAGCGCGTAGCGTTGGCGGGCGAGGCTCGGGCTCCGGGCGTGGTTCGGTGGGAGCGGCGGTTGCCGTGGGTGCGGTGGTGGCGAATTTATGCCCATCGCTGTGTGGTGGGGGGCGATTTGCGGTGTTGCGGTGAGTCCCGTGTTGTGCGTAGGTGGTGGTGCCGGCTTGCATCTGTCGATAGACACCGATGGTGTTCGGCGATCGTCCGTGAGGTAAGTGACTGTTTTCCCATCGTTCGTTAGTACTTGATGGGGGCCGGTGTAGGGTGGCTCTAGTTTTCCCCTTGGTGTGTCGACGCGGACGTACACATGTGTCGCTGTGCGCATGGTTGTTGGCATGTAGGACTGTGTGTAGTGGCGGTAAGATTCGTTTGTGCGGAGGGGTACAGTTGTCGGTGGTGGTTGAGTGAACAGATCCCCTGGGAGGCGTGGTGTGGCCGAAAAGAGGCGTTGGGCCGGCGAGTAGCCGTCGGGGCCCGGGCGGTTTCGTAGGCCGAGGAGGAGGCCGCTGAGTTGCGTGGCCCAAGTGCGGGACGTGGCTGTAGCGATGATTGCGTCCTTGAGGACTCGGTGGAGTCGCTCGACTAGGCCGTTCGCTTGGGGGTGGTAGGTGTTTGTGTGATGTACCTCCGTGCCCATGGACGTGCAGTACTTGTGGAATTCGGCGGAGGTGAACTGGGTGCCCTGGTCGGTGGTTATGTGTGCCGGGGAGCCGTAGCGTGTGATCCAATGTGTGTGTAGGGCCGTGATTACTGCGTCGGCAGAAATGGTCGAGAGGGGTGCGCATTCGAACCAGCCAGTGGCGCGGTCGATCATCGACAGTATATATTTCTTTGTTGCCGACGGTGGTAGCGGGCCGAAGAGGTCGATGTGTAAGTGCTCGAGCGGCGCTGCGTCGGGAAATTCGCCGAGGGGAGCCCTGATGTGTCGTGTCGTTTTGGCTCGGTTGCAGCTCGGGCAGGCGCGGGTGAATATCCGTATCGATGAGGTCATATTCGGCCAGTAGTATCGAGCGCGGATGAGGGCTGTGGTGGCCTTAATCCCCGGGTGTGTCATCCCGTGTATGTGGCGAAAAACTGGGAGGCGTAGCGGCGTGGGGATGTAGGGGCGAGGCGAGGCGTCGGTGTTTTCGCACATGATTTCGTGGCCTTGTATTCGGTGCGCTGTGAGAGCCATGGTGGCGATGTGATCATCGGCGGCCTGTGCGTCGGCGAGTTGTTGGATCGTGAAGGGGGTACCGTGATCCGTGACTGCGTGGGCCGTAGTTGTGTTGGCCGTGGGTGGCAGTCGAGAGAGGTAGTCGGCGACGATGTTCGTTGGGCCCTCGGCGTACCTGATGTCCGTTGTGAATTCGGAAATAAATCGAAGGTGTCGAAGTCTCGTCGGCGGGGCCGTGTTTGACTGAGTCGCTAGGGAGGTCGTTAGGGGCTTATGGTCCGTGTAGACGGTAAGTGGGCGCCCTTCGATTTGTTGGCGTTCGATGGTGCCAGCCGCTAGTAATTCGCCGAAATGGGCCGACGCTTTCGCGTTGAGGTCCGGTAATATTCGGCGAAGTTTCGCGTGGCATGGAGGTCCCTTCTTGACGATTTGATGTTCTACGCGTTGCGGTGTATCGGCCGGGAGGGCTCTACGGAGTCGGCGGGCGTGGACTGACGGATTCTCGTGCTCGGAAGTCGGTTGGGGTCGTCGCAGAGGTCCGCTTGTCGGGGCTCGAAGGCGCGGGCGAATTTAGCATGCGGCGTCGTGAGGCCTTCGTGAGTCAATGTGATCTCGAGTTGGGCGAATCAGACGTGCGGGAATGCGGGGTCGTATGGCCTGAGCTGGAGCGTTGATGTCGGTGGAGTCGTTTCTGCGGGTGTCGGTGGTTTCGGGTCCGCGTTCTCGTTGTAGGCGCCAGTCCCGGAGAGGTGTCGTCTGGAAGTGTCAGCAGGAATTGTGCGAGGCGCCGGCGTCCGTTTCCTTATATAGGAATCGGATGGTGGGGCGAAGTAGCGGGGGGCCGCTGCGTTGGGCGTCGAGGCGGGCGTCGGAGTGGGGCGCCGCTGTGTGGCGTCGGTGGGGGTGGCGCTGTGGGGCGTCGGAGTGGGGTGCGTGTGCCGGGCGTAGTGCTGTGGAGGTGGGGCTCGTCGCAGACGGTCGGCGGGCGCTGAGCGGCGTTGTTCGTCGTTGCTAGGCGCTGTCGTCGCACCGCGGTCACAGACGGCGGGCGGAGGCTGCGTGTCACCACTCGGGGTCACCAGTGTAGTGATTGAGGATAGAACAGACGAGGCCGAAAGTAAGCTTGAGAATGGTTATTTATTTGATGGCCCCTGGCTCTTTTATACTCCCCTGACATGATCAGAGGGGGGTCGGGGGGTCCCCACTCTGAGGTACTTCATGTTACAACATTGATCGAGTTGTGGAGGAGCAGCCGATCACAACATCTATAATAATAGAAATTACATTTGTATTATAATAGAATATATCTATTCAGAATATCTACATGTTCAAGAGATACAACATAGGGAAAGCAGAGTCTCCTCGTTCCTGTCGTATGCTGCTCAACATTAGGCTTTGCCCGTGTCATCTACCTTTGAGCCGCTAAATTCCTTCTAGTTCTTTATTCAGTACTGACAGAGGGACTTCGTTTACTTGTTGGGCACTTCAGAATTTCTTACATTAGCGCGGTTTAGTGATTTCCTTGATAACCTCGCCGTATAATCTAACAGGGAATGGTCAGATCAAGCCTGAAGGTGGCACTATCTAGCAGACTATCACACCTTCTCTTAAATAAAGGAACCTGGATCTCATTGGCACTCTGTGCTTCCATACGATCACTGCTCGACAACCAACGAGACGCCTCATGAGAGGATGTTCAAGCACAACCAGGGGTCTACCAATGGTTGCTCACTTCCCTCTTGGGTTGTACCTTCATCCAGCTTCGAATGAAGAAGCATGGTAGATCGAGCAGGTGCGATCCACTGGTGGAGGAGTCTACTGGTGGAGTTGGGGATACACCAAGGTTCAACTAGAAGATGGCCGGGGGATGCCTGTACCTTTGAAGCATTTAGCACCAAGTGGTGACTCATTAAAGCTCTTGGAACCATGCTGTGAATCTTCATCAGACCCACCCTCACAGATTGAATCCCAAGAAATTTACCATCCATGTGAACAACCGGGAACACTCCTCTTCCCCCTCCTGTTCCTTTACAGGAACAATCAAATGACAAAACTCCACCTTCACACCAACCAATCCTCTTCCAGCCACCAGCACCCTCAGTGACTAACTTGGATCAAGCTGTACGTCGTTCAACAAGGGAGCTTCGCATGCCAGACTGGTTCAAAGACTATGTGCTGCATTCCTTAAGGGAGGAAGAATGTGGCGATTCTCCAGTTATAGATTAACCCGAATTCCTTGTTCTGATCGTAATTGTTCTAACTTTTGTATTGCTCTGTTTCATATTAGAACAATTATTTATATCGTTGCGTTATATATTATGACGTATGGTGAATAAAGCCTTACATTCATCACTAGCTATTCAACAAAGAATAGAACTTTCTTCATAAGTATCCACAGAGAAAACATGATTTCTACTAGAAGTAGAATAAGTCCCTAACTAGTAGAGTACTTAAAATAATAGGTCATGTTGAAACTCCATAGTGCTCCATGTCTCGCTGTTTGCTTCCATGTTAGTATTCATGATATTTTTATTCATTCCAGGTTTCTGTCGACATGTCTGAAGTCGCCACTTGCCCTTTTGACCAGTCCCACGTTATGAAAAAGAGTCGAATCCATCACCACATTGTCGCCTGTATGAAGAGATACAAAGGTACCAAAGTGCCCTGCCCTTACAACCATACTGAGTATTTTGAGCCTGAAAATCTCGTATGGCACCTCAGCGTCTGCCCAAGACGGAACAGTGTTGAGGTCCAGCGATACAATTCCAACAGGAATAGAAATGGAGCTATCGGACAGAAGAAGGCTTCTGATTATGCTCCAATTCAACAAGACAACCGTTACTCGGACGAAAATTGGGGTTTTGAGTGATGTATAATTTTGAATAAATCCTCTAACAGTGATGAACTCATTGATAAACTCAAAGTCAGTCGATCCTGTTCTAGATTATAAATTAATACATACTTAATACCTATAAATAGTTTTCATACAGAGTGTCAGAGGTTTCCAGCTCATTTCTCTAAGGAGGTTCTCTAGAAAACGCTGCAAGTTATTACAATTGTTTATTATATTCCTGAACAGATAACAATTTTGTGTAGATCGTTGTTCTTCTTCATGCTTCCTTGGTCATGCACCATTTATGCAGGATGGCATTAGGTTTGTTCGCCCTGGTTTTTTGTGATGGTTAGCTGGCTCCTAGAAAACCTTAAGAAACCATCCATGGTCCATTATAGAAATCCCCCCAAATCAAATCAAAATGTTTATTTGCAGAATCATATACCTACATGATGTTATAAGTATGCTTTCGATAATTCCTTTTAACAGTAATAATGTAGAAATCCGCACGTAATCTCTGAATACCTACATTCCTCTTTTGTGAAGGTTCTTAGCATTGTGACCTGATGGTATATTGGTACAGGTCCATCAACCTCCCGTGGTCATCTCCTATGTCCATTAGCGCAGCCAAATCCTCTTCTTGAGGCCCACCTCGGGTGGTCGCTGTTCCGATGAGTCTTAGCGGGTAATGGGTTCTGTAGGGCTGATATAGTGGGCCTTCCAGCATGAAATGTGTCAGGGTTTCCGGTACTTCCATGTTGCAGACAGAACACATTTCCTTATTTGCCAGTATCTGCTTCTGATATCTTCTTCTCCTATGCCAGAATCTGATGCTTCTCATTTCTGGATTGGTAGTTGCCATTCTCGTCTGGGCCAGTATGCGTTCCTTGTGGACGTTTCCTGCAGCCCCTAGGTAGCAGCCTCTGCGGAATAATTGACTGTAGCTGCTTTCGGTCACATGCTTTATGTCGAGGCTCAGGCACCGGTTCTTGAAGTGCTCCATCGCATCTTGTCTTGAGGGATTGATGGGAGGTGGTTTCCCAGTCCACACTCATCCCGATGGACGCAATAGTGCTATCAAGTCGGGTCACCAGTTGAACTTCACCAAACTTTCGGGGTGCTTGTGGAATCCCACCAGTTCTCTGAGGCACCTCCTGGGCTGTCTTGAGGATTCTTGACAGAAATCCTAGAGCCCTGTCCAGTACCACGACTTTGACTTTGATCTGCCTAGTTCCAGTCTCAGGAAGTGTTCAAGTATTCCCTTTTATAAGCTGAGAACACTTTTGAGAAAGTGCGTCTGGATCATCTCGATCTCGTCCACGAACCAGATTCCTCAAGATTTCCGATGCATAAAGGAGAACTGATCCCACAAGAGTGTCGAATAACTTGAATTTCGACTCCCAAGAAGAGATATTTCCCCTACACAGCAGATCACAAGTGCTGCCAATAGCTGTCTGTTGAAAATACATACATGCTGTTGAAAACTTACTTATCTTTAAAAAAAACTTATTCTACAACTTATATTCTTAAAAACAAAACACGTGTTCTTCAGCTTAGCCTAAAATAATTAGTATTTTAAAAACTTTGATGTAATGTAAAATTAGGAACTTACCTCTTAAAAATCCTATTGGTTTATGTACCTATTTATTTAAAAGAGTATCATTTAGTTTGTAAACAAGTGAGTTGGATAAGTTCAGTGTGTGATCAATGACCTCCAGAAAGGATCATCTGCACATCAACTCTTCAAGTGACGGGTTTATGCAAGCTCCTTATCTAGGAGTGGACCGCACCTTTTTGACCCCTCCAGGCTTCCCAAACTTTTTGGCTTGCGGACCCCTTTCACTGAACAATATCTACTGCGGACCCCTGTTACTCAAGTATTTAGATTTAGATACATGACACTAAATTTGCAGTTTGTGGTAAATAAAAGTTCAGTAAATTATCCAGGCTATGCGTTATTATTAGTGGTGGAGGGGATTATCACTATGAAAACAAACATTACATTTACAAACTCAACTTTATTTACAACACAAAAATCAAATTGAACAATGGAATCGATAGGTAGGTACAACTATTGTAGGTAATGGAACAGAATAAATTCAGAAGTAATGATTTGAACATAGTCAGCTTGATTAATGGGAAGAATGAGGTTGTTTTAATTGGCACAATTTAGAAATATCTGGTTTAATTTTTGATAGCCGGAGTCGGATGCCGGGTTCAGCATCTAGACTAGACGGCTTCGGTGTTTAGTTTTGGTGGCTGCATAGATAGAAAATCCAGATTCGCATAAGTAAGTTGTGGCAAAAGGAAGAAGAACCCGTTTTGCTTTTTCAACAAGCAGTTGGAACTTTCTGTTTTCCAGGCGGAGCCAAAAATGGGAGTATCACACTCGAAAGTAGATTTCAAGGTGGAGTCTGAAGTTATGTCTATCAGACATTCGTATTCACTTGACGATAGACTAGTTGGATTTTTTGAAACTGAAAACGGTTTGACCACCCATTCATGTTCTCGTAGAATTGTATCTCGAGCTGTAGGGAAGTAATGCTCAAGGGCTTCTCCAAACCACGAAGATGTTCACATATTTCATCAGTCAAAGTGGTTTTCTCAAGATCCAGTTTGTTTTCATGTAAAAAATCATTTAACACAGGAAAACACTCCACCTATTTCTTCTGAACAGATTCAACCCAAAGCTAGATTTTTCTTTTAAATGCGCGAACTTTGTCATTAGCTTCAAAAGTTGTGATATTCATCCCTTGCAGAGAAAGGCTCATCTCATTAATTTTCATGAAAATATCTGATAAATACGAAAGTAAACACTGTCATCTCTCATCATTAAAAACATAGGCCAATTTGGTATTGTGGTCCAACAACAGAGATGACTTCAGAACGTAACTCCTGTAACCGTGAAAGTGCATTCCCACGAGACAACCACTTCACTTCTGTGTGGAGGGAGAAATCTTTACCAGCCGCGCCTTTATATAATTAATCATTTGAACAGACTCATCCAAAACTTTCTTAAGAGGCAGGCATTTGTTTCATCGCTAGAGCATGTCTATGAAGAACACAATGACTGCTACTGCAATTTTTAGATTTTTCTTTTATCCTCGTAATCGTTCCAACCGTTGTGCCAGTCATTGCTTTTGCACCATCTGTGCTCACGTCAATGCAGTTACTCCAAGGAATTTCGTTCATTGTAAAAAAAATCGTCCAACAAACGGAATATTTCTGCCCCTGTTAGTTGTATTGGCAGGATGTGGATTGCACAGAAGAAGATCCTCCTCGAAACGCCTGGAGTATTCATAGCAGACAAAAGCCAATAAAATTGCCAACCCCGCGACGTCTGTAGATTCGTCGATTTGGAGAGAAAACGATAAGTGTTGTTTGACAACGGCATTGATGTCACAAGTTTAACTGCTTTATCGTCAAGCATGCAAGAGACAATATCACTAACATACGGTTTTCTGAGGGTTTCGGCGATGGAATGAGCTTTACCTGCCTGTGCCACTCGATAACTTACCAAATAAGACGCTTTTAAAGAATTTTCATTTACAGTTTTTGCGTGAGTTTTGATTTAGGTTTGAGAACCAGCCAGTTCAGTGTGCTTCCTCTTGAAATAATCAGTCTGTTTTTCCCCGAGTTCCGGGTGTGTACCCTCAAAGTGACTTCGCGTTTTAACTGGAACCATTGAACTGTTTGGAAGGACTCTCGCGCAAATCGCACACTGAGCTTTACGCTCGTTAGTCTCTACAAATCCCAAATCTAAATAACTGTCATGGTACTTACGCTTTTTAATTACTCCACTACCACTGGCTGTTTGAACTGCAGCTTTTTGGAGACTTGTTGAATCTGTGAATGCTGGAACTTGCTGCAGTGCATCAACTGAAGATTCATTTGGCTTGTCGTCTGTAACATTCTCGACGGAAACTTGTTGTGCAGTTGATGGAGAAACTGATTGCTTCCTCAGAGATCCCGACTTTAGCCACCGATCCATATTGGATTGAAGTAACTAATTAATAAAGAGACTTTGAATAGGTAGAACACTCGCGAAAGAAGCTTGAGCTTGACTGGTATTCTCAAGAAACAATGGCCCTGTTATATGCTACTGTGTAAAAATCCAGGGTGTTCGAGAAGCATCCAGCAGAGAGAAGGGAGAAGTAGTTCCCGGTAATGACCGTACACCGCAACAACTCTGAAATTTCCGGGAAAGCGACCGAGAGGCCAGCCTAGTCCCGTCCGCCCGCCACACTATTTTACCCATCAACCTGACGAACTTCATAGATTCTTGGGTATGGTTACGTACTACATCCGTTTTATTCCAGATGCATCAACCATTACCTGCCCACTTCGACTGATACTTCAAAAAGATCGAAAATGGGCGTGGTCACGACAATGTGAATCCGCTTTTCTAAAATTGAAGCAGGAAATTCTGAGTGATAGAGTTTTAACTCCATACGATCCATCACTAACTGTCACATTAGCTTGTGATGAAGCTTTAGCCATAATCTTTTGCGTTTCGAAATTCTATATGTATTTGTGTGCTCGAAAATTCACTCTAATTACTGATAACCAACCGCTCACGAGGATATTCAGTCCAGAAGCAAAGCTTCCATCACATACCTCTTCATGACTACTTAGGTATGCAACCTTCCTGCAAGAATTTGATTTTAAAGTTGTACACAAGAAAGCTGAAGATCATGTTCACGTCGACTGTCTTTCTCGTGCGCCCCTTCAAGACACTGGTCCATCTACTGATCAAATTTTAAGTGTTGAAGTCGAATGCCTCCATGAAGAACTGATCAATCAAATTTCGACAAATGCGGTAACCGGGAACCATCTCAGCTGAAACTGCTAAGGATCCAGAGCTTTCAAAAACTTTATCAGATCTGACGTCCGGGATGCTCAACGACCCTGAATACACAACATCAAAAGGAATTATTTTCAAAAATGACAGGATAGTAATCCCTGCTAGCCTTCAAGATAAAGTTCTACAAGAGCTGCACCGGACTCACGAGCTGCACCGAGTTCTACAAGAGCTGCACCGGAACGAATGGTAAAAAGTTGTAGAGAGTGCGCTCTCACCCAGAAAAGCCCTGCCAACGTTTCACCCCACCAATGGGACCAACCTTCAAAAAACTTTGAGCGAGTACATATCGACTACGCTGGGCCTTTTCTAAACCACTATTTTCTTGTCCTGGTGGATGCTTGTTCAAAATGGGCTGACATCAGAATATTAAAAGAAGCGCCTCGTACAGATTCTACAATTGATTAACTTCTCGACATGTTCTCAAGCTCCAGTTTCCCAGAAATAATGGTATCCGACAATGCAACCATCTTCCAGAGCGAACATGTCAAGTCCTTCTGTGAAAAGAACGGAATTTTACAGAAATTTATTGCACCGGGCCATCCAGCGACGAACGGCCTCGCGGAACGTTACATTCAAACACTAAAATCAAAATTGAAAATGTTGCAGGATTCAGCGGGCTCGATCCGTGAGAAAGTAAGGGAGATTTTATTCCGGGAAAACTCCGGCGGAACTCTACCTGAATCGCAACATAAGATCTCAATTGGATGCGTTCAAACCTACTCCAGCAAAGAAGTGTGTCTCATTTAACCTCTCCGAATAAAGAACGTTCCAAGTTGGCGACTCCATCCAAGCAAGATGGTACTGCAACAACAAAAATATCTGGAAATTCGGCAAAATAATCAAGAAATTCGGTAATCTTCACTATGAAGTCCTGTTGGGGACAGGGTATCGCATGAAACGACATGCGAATCAACTGCGCCACACGCAAGTCGAAATTCAACAACCTGCACGTCCTCCTGAATGTCAATCAGAGGAACAATGCTGCCCAGAAAATGGACCAAATTTGTACCTTCCTGACTTCGACTTGACCATATTACCTGCACGTAGCCAACCAGGGAATAATATTGAGCTACCTGCCTATCAACCACAGACTCCAGATCATCAAGGGACCACATCGACTGAAACTGCCTCAGAACTCAGACGATCAACAAGGAACCGTCAACCCCCCATGAAACTTAAAGACTATGTAACGTAACATTAATTGATCTATGTACTGTTTGTTCATTTTCACTCTTATATCTCCTATCTACATTTTTATTAATTCAAGTCAAACATTTTGTAAATTTCGATTCCATGTCAGTCTAAGTCAAATTCATACATTTTTATTAATTCAAGTCAAACATTTTGTAAATTTCGATTCCATGTCAATCTAAGTAAAATTCAGCTATTTTATTCAATAATTTTCGATACTTGTCGATTCAAATTAGGAGGGGGAGAGTGTTATGTTTCACAACCTGATATCGAGACCAATCAGTCGATTCGTAGGCATCGCCTTGAGTCAGTCACTACTTCGATATCAACCAAACTACGATTGTGAATGTGCGTTGTATGCTTCCCGAGTTTATAGTAATTAAAAACCATTCAATTCAACGTGTGCGTTATTAATATTCTACCAAGAAACAACAGTATTCATTGTTATTAATTTTTTTTTCATATGCAGTAAAATGAATTTTTGAGTTTTTAATTGTTTTTAATCACTTGACGTTTATTTTTGTAAGAATTTTTCTCGAAGTTCGCTGCGGACCCCCCAGTTAGGGTCGGCGGACCCCCAGGGGTTCCGCGGACCACAGTTTGGGAAGCCCTGCAATAGAGTAATAAACCAATGTGACAAGGACTTTGCAGCGTTCTTGGAATCTACGCACCTTGAAACGTAAAAGGTTACACAACTTTTTTGCTTAGCAAATACATAGAGGTGTATTATAATACAACAAAATAATAATAATAAAACAAAAACACGGTAAACGACACCTCACATGCCTGCCCAAAAAGTATTTTTGGATTTTGGACTACAATTTAGTACGCTGGGTGCTTCTGATCGGATTGGGACTAGTTGCAATCGAGGCAGCGCCCCAAAAGACAAGATTAACATCACCCCACATGCCTATGTTGCTGAAGTCCTGCTTGTTTCGATTTTTTGACCAAGTTTGTAAATGTTGACCGCTGCGCGATCGGGCTCATCATTACTCTTGTGGAGACGGATTTTTCTGAGCAAGAACGATTTTTTTACCATAGAAATTAAGGGACTTACCATGCGGAATGGCATATCTAAATCCCTACTATATTATAAAAACGGATCTCTGTGAGTGAGTGAGTCTGTCTGTCTTTCTATGCACGGCCAAACGGCTCGACGGATATCGACCAAATTTGGCACGAATATCCGGTAGGCTCCCAAGTTTTGCAACGTCGCATTTTTAATTCCCTGACCATAGCGGAACTATGGTCGACCATGGTCAACTTCGTTAATTGAAATGGTAACCCCTATTTTTTATCGCGTATTCGTAATCTACGTGAAATTCTATCTACGATCGACCCTTCGGACTACCCCCGCGGTCGACCATAGCGCATCCATGGGCCACTCCATGGTCGAATCCCGAATTGCTCAACGGATATCGACCAAATTTGGCACGAATATCCAGTAGGCTCCCAAGTTGTGCAACGTCGCATTTTTAATTCCCTGACCATAGCGGAACTATGGTCGACCATGGTCAACTTCGTTAATTGAAATGGTAACCCCTATTTTTTATCGCGTATTCGTAATCTACGTGAAATTCTATCTACGATCGACCCTTCGGACTACCCCCGCGGTCGACCATAGCGCATCCATGGGCCCCTCCATGGTCGAATCCCGAATTGCTCAACGGATATCGACCAAATTTGGCACGAATATCCAGTAGGATCCCAAGTTGTGCAACGTCGCATTTTTAATTCCCTGACCATAGCGGAACTATGGTCGACCATGGTCAACTCCTGAATGGCTTGACGGATATCGACCAAATTTGGCACGAATATCCAGTAGGCTCCCAAGTTATGCAACGTCGAATTTTTAATTCCCTGACCATACCGGAACTATGGTCGACCATGGTCAACTTCGTTAATTGAAATGGTAACCCCTATTTTTTATCGCGTATTCGTAATCTACGTGAAATTCTATCTACGATCGACCCTTCGGACTACCCCCGCGGTCGACCATAGCGCATCCATGGGCCCCTCCATGGTCGAATCCCGAATTGCTCAACGGATATCGACCAAATTTGGCAGCAATATCCGGTAGCCTCCCAAGTTGAACGTAGGCGCATTTTTAATTCCCTGATCATAGCGGAAATATGGTCGACCATGGTCAACTCCTGAATGGCTTGACGGATTTTGATAAAATTGGGCACAAATACCCGGTAGGCTGTGGGATTTTTCCGTCGTTTGTTGGTTCCACGATACTGCGTACAGCGAATCTCGGATAGCGAGCGAAGCGAGCGGTCAGGCTAGTATCTCTATCCCTACTTCCCTACTATATTATAAAAACGGATCTCTGTCTGTCTGTCTTTCTATGCACGGCCAAACGGCTCGACGGATATCGACCAAATTTGGCACGAATATCCGGTAGGCTCCCAAGTTGTGCAACGTCGCATTTTTAATTCCCTCACCATAGCGGAACTATGGTCGACCATGGTCAACTCCTGAATGGCTTGACGGATATCGACCAAATTTGGCACGAATATCCAGTAGGCTCCCAAGTTGTGCAACGTCGCATTTTTAAAGGGCTCCACACACCAACGCGAAAAAAAATCGCGGCGGAAAAATTCGCGGCGGAAAATCCGCGTCAACCAAAAGCAGAGGCGTCGAACTGGGTGCGCACACCAACGCGGTTTTTTCGCGCGGCCGGGCAACGGTTTTTTTCGCCGCGAAAAAAAAAACGCGGCCTGCCGCGTTTTTTCCGCCCTCCGCATTGATTTCGCGCCTAACCTCAGTCAACTGTCGAAGCAGTGGCATTAAAGTGTGGTATTTTCCTTGCTTTTTCCTTTCTAAATTAATGGCATGCGTCCATGTTCTTTTCCTTTTCCTGAAGAAATGATAAACGTCACACTCATGCACCATTTCAAGCGTCAGTATACTAAGAATGTATAAAATAGTGTTATATTGTGATATGTTGGTTAAAACTTACCTGTTTAATTCTTCCTCTTCTAATAGTGCAAGGAGAAGGCACTCTTCCTCGTCGGACGAAGACATCACTGGGACTGATACTGATGCAAAAGTTAACTTTCGCAACCGCCAGTCTTTCGCGCTGGTGTGAAGACCCAGGCGAATTCGCGGACGCGATTTTATCCGCCGCGAATTTTTCCGCCGCGAATTTCGCGTCGCGATTTTTTTCGCGTTGGTGTGTGGAGCACTTAATTCCCTGACCATAGCGGAACTATGGTCGACCATGGTCAACTTCGTTAATTGAAATGGTAACCCCTATTTTTTATCGCGTATTCGTAATCTACGTGAAATTCTATCTACGATCGACCCTTCGGACTACCCCCGCGGTCGACCATAGCGCATCCATGGGCCACTCCATGGTCGAATCCCGAATTGCTCAACGGATATCGACCAAATTTGGCACGAATATCCAGTAGGCTCCCAAGTTGTGCAACGTCGCATTTTTAATTCCCTGACCATAGCGGAACTATGGTCGACCATGGTCAACTTCGTTAATTGAAATGGTAACCCCTATTTTTTATCGCGTATTCGTAATCTACGTGAAATTCTATCTACGATCGACCCTTCGGACTACCCCCGCGGTCGACCATAGCGCATCCATGGGCCCCTCCATGGTCGAATCCCGAATTGCTCAACGGATATCGACCAAATTTGGCACGAATATCCAGTAGGATCCCAAGTTGTGCAACGTCGCATTTTTAATTCCCTGACCATAGCGGAACTATGGTCGACCATGGTCAACTCCTGAATGGCTTGACGGATATCGACCAAATTTGGCACGAATATCCAGTAGGCTCCCAAGTTATGCAACGTCGCATTTTTAATTCCCTGACCATACCGGAACTATGGTCGACCATGGTCAACTTCGTTAATTGAAATGGTAACCCCTATTTTTTATCGCGTATTCGTAATCTACGTGAAATTCTATCTACGATCGACCCTTCGGACTACCCCCGCGGTCGACCATAGCGCATCCATGGGCCCCTCCATGGTCGAATCCCGAATTGCTCAACGGATATCGACCAAATTTGGCAGCAATATCCGGTAGCCTCCCAAGTTGAACGTAGGCGCATTTTTAATTCCCTGATCATAGCGGAAATATGGTCGACCATGGTCAACTCCTGAATGGCTTGACGGATTTTGATAAAATTGGGCACAAATACCCGGTAGGCTGTGGGATTTTTCCGTCGTTTGTTGGTTCCACGATACTGCGTACAGCAAATCTCGGATAGCGAGCGAAGCGAGCGGTCAGGCTAGTATCTCTATCCCTACTTCCCTACTATATTATAAAAACGGATCTCTGTCTGTCTGTCTTTCTATGCACGGCCAAACGGCTCGACGGATATCGACCAAATTTGGCACGAATATCCGGTAGGCTCCCAAGTTGTGCAACGTCGCATTTTTAATTCCCTCACCATAGCGGAACTATGGTCGACCATGGTCAACTCCTGAATGGCTTGACGGATATCGACCAAATTTGGCACGAATATCCAGTAGGCTCCCAAGTTGTGCAACGTCGCATTTTTAAAGGGCTCCACACACCAACGCGAAAAAAAATCGCGGCGGAAAAATTCGCGGCGGAAAATCCGCGTCAACCAAAAGCAGAGGCGTCGAACTGGGTGCGCACACCAACGCGGTTTTTTCGCGCGGCCGGGCAACGGTTTTTTTCGCCGCGAAAAAAAAACGCGGCCTGCCGCGTTTTTTCCGCCCTCCGCATTGATTTCGCGCCTAACCTCAGTCAACTGTCGAAGCAGTGGCATTAAAGTGTGGTATTTTCCTTGCTTTTTCCTTTCTAAATTAATGGCATGCGTCCATGTTCTTTTCCTTTTCCTGAAGAAATGATAAACGTCACACTCATGCACCATTTCAAGCGTCAGTATACTAAGAATGTATAAAATAGTGTTATATTGTGATATGTTGGTTAAAACTTACCTGTTTAATTCTTCCTCTTCTAATAGTGCAAGGAGAAGGCACTCTTCCTCGTCGGACGAAGACATCACTGGGACTGATACTGATGCAAAAGTTAACTTTCGCAACCGCCAGTCTTTCGCGCTGGTGTGAAGACCCAGGCGAATTCGCGGACGCGATTTTATCCGCCGCGAATTTTTCCGCCGCGAATCTCGCGTCGCGATTTTTTTCGCGTTGGTGTGTGGAGCACTTAATTCCCTGACCATAGCGGAACTATGGTCGACCATGGTCAACTCCTGAATGGCTTGACGGATATCGACCAAATTTGGCACGAATATCCAGTAGGCTCCCAAGTTGTGCAACGTCGCATTTTTAATTCCCTGACCATAGCGGAACTATGGTCGACCATGGTCAACCCCTGAATGGCTTGACGGATATCGACCAAATTTGGCACGAATATCCAGTAGGCTCCCAAGTTGTGCAACGTCGCATTTTTAATTCCCTGACCATAGCGGAACTATGGTCGACCATGGTCAACTCCTGAATGGCTTGACGGATATCGACCAAATTTGGCACGAATATCCAGTAGGCTACCAAGTTGTGCAACGTCGCATTTTTAATTCACTGACCATAGCGGAACTATGGTCGACTATGGTCAACTTCGTTAATTGAAATGGTAACCCCTATTTTTTATCGCGTATTCGTAATCTACGTGAAATTCTATCTACGATCGACCCTTCGGACTACCCCCGCGGTCGACCATAGCGCATCCATGGGCCCCTCCATGGTCGAATCCCGAATTGCTCAACGGATATCGACCAAATTCGGCACGAATATCCAGTAGGCTCCCAAGTTGGGCAACGTCGGAATTTTTCGGTCCCCTTCACCATAGCGGAACTATGGTCGACCATGGTCAACTCCTGAATGGCTGGACGGATATCGACAAAATTTGGCACGAATATCCAGTAGGCTCCCAAGTTGTGCAACGTCGCATTTTTCATTCCCTCACCATAGAGGAACGATGGTCCATGGTCAACTCCTGAATGGCTCGACGGATATCGACCAAATTTGGCACGAATATCCAGTAGGCTCCCAAGTTGGGCAACGTCGGAATTTTTCGGTCCCCTTCACCATAGCGGAACTATGGTCGACCATGGTCAACTCCTGAATGGCTGGACGGATATCGACCAAATTTGGCACAAATATCCAGTAGGCTCCCAAGTTGTGCAACGTCGCATTTTTAATTCCCTGACCATAGCGGAACTATGGTCGACCATGGTCAACTTCGTTAATTGAAATGGTAACCCCTATTTTTTATCGCGTATTCGTAATCTACGTGAAATTCTATCTACGATCGACCCTTCGGACTACCCCCGCGGTCGACCATAGCGCATCCATGGGCCCCTCCATGGTCGAATCCCGAATTGCTCAACGGATATCGACCAAATTTGGCAGCAATATCCGGTAGCCTCCCAAGTTGAACGCAGGCGCATTTTTAATTCCCTGACCATAGCGGAAATATGGTCGACCATGGTCAACTCCTGAATGGCTTGACGGATTTTGATAAAATTGGGCACAAATACCCGGTAGGCTGTGGGATTTTTCCGTCGTTTGTTGGTTCCACGATACTGCGTACAGCGAATCTCGGATAGCGAGCGGTCAGGCTAGTATCTCTATCCCTACTTCCCTACTATATTATAAAAACGGATCTCTGTCTGTCTGTCTTTCTATGCACGGCCAAACGGCTCGACGGATATCGACCAAATTTGGCACGAATATCCGGTAGGCTCCCAAGTTGTGCAACGTCGCATTTTTAATTCCCTCACCATAGCGGAACTATGGTCGACCATGGTGTCAACTCCTGAATGGCTTGACGGATATCGACCAAATTTGGCACGAATCCAGTAGGCTCCCAAGTTGTGCAACGTCGCATTTTTAATTCCCTGACCATAGCGGAACTATGGTCGACCATAGTCAACTCCTGAATGGCTTGACGGATATCGACCAAATTTGGCACGAATATCCAGTAGGCTCCCAAGTTGTGCAACGTCGCATTTTTAATTCCCTGACTATAGCGAACTATGGTCGACCATGGTCAACTCCTGAATGGCTTGACGGATATCGACCAAATTTGGCACGAATATCCAGTAGGCTCCCAAGTTGTGCAACGTCGCATTTTTAATTCCCTGACCATAGCGGAACTATGGTCGACCATGGTCAACTTCGTTAATTGAAATGGTAACCCCTATTTTTTATCGCGTATTCGTAATCTACGTGAAATTCTATCTACGATCGACCCTTCGGACTACCCCCGCGGTCGACCATAGCGCATCCATGGGCCCCTCCATGGTCGAATCCCGAATTGCTCAACGGATATCGACCAAATTTGGCAGCAATATCCGGTAGCCTCCCAAGTTGAACGCAGGCGCATTTTTAATTCCCTGACCATAGCGGAAATATGGTCGACCATGGTCAACTCCTGAATGGCTTGACGGATTTTGATAAAATTGGGCACAAATACCCGGTAGGCTGTGGGATTTTTCCGTCGTTTGTTGGTTCCACGATACTGCGTACAGCGAATCTCGGATAGCGAGCGGTCAGGCTAGTATCTCTATCCCTACTTCCCTACTATATTATAAAAACGGATCTCTGTCTGTCTGTCTTTCTATGCACGGCCAAACGGCTCGACGGATATCGACCAAATTTGGCACGAATATCCGGTAGGCTCCCAAGTTGTGCAACGTCGCATTTTTAATTCCCTCACCATAGCGGAACTATGGTCGACCATGGTGTCAACTCCTGAATGGCTTGACGGATATCGACCAAATTTGGCACGAATCCAGTAGGCTCCCAAGTTGTGCAACGTCGCATTTTTAATTCCCTGACCATAGCGGAACTATGGTCGACCATAGTCAACTCCTGAATGGCTTGACGGATATCGACCAAATTTGGCACGAATATCCAGTAGGCTCCCAAGTTGTGCAACGTCGCATTTTTAATTCCCTGACTATAGCGAACTATGGTCGACCATGGTCAACTCCTGAATGGCTTGACGGATATCGACCAAATTTGGCACGAATATCCAGTAGGCTCCCAAGTTGTGCAACGTCGCATTTTTCATTCCCTGACCATAGCGGAACTATGGTCGACCATGGTCAACTTCGTTAATTGAAATGGTAACCCCTATTTTTTATCGCGTATTCGTAATCTACGTGAAATTCTATCTACGATCGACCCTTCGGACTACCCCTGCGGTCGACCATAGCGCATCCATGGGCCCCTCCATGGTCGAATCCCGAATTGCTCAACGGATATCGACCAAATTCGGCACGAATATCCAGTAGGCTCCCAAGTTGGGCAACGTCGGAATTTTTCGGTCCCCTTCACCATAGCAGAACTATGGTCGACCATGGTCAACTCCTGAATGGCTGGACGAATATCGACCAAATTTGGCACGAATATCCAGTAGGCTCCCAAGTTGTGCAACGTCGCATTTTTCATTCCCTCACCATAGCGGAACTATGGTCGACCATGGTCAACTACTGAATGGCTCGACGGATATCGACCAAATTTGGCACGAATATCCGGTAGGCTCCCAAGTTGGGCAACGTCGGAATTTTTCGGTCCCCTTCACCATAGCGGAACTATGGTCGACCATGGTCAACTCCTGAATGGCTGGACGGATATCGACCAAATTTGGCACGAATATCCAGTAGGCTCCCAAGTTGTGCAACGTCGCATTTTTAATTCCCTCACCATAGCGGAACTATGGTCGACCATGGTCAACTTCGTTAATTGAAATGGTAACCCCTATTTTTTATCGCGTATTCGTAATCTACGTGAAATTCTATCTACGATCGACCCTTCGGACTACCCCCGCGGTCGACCATAGCGCATCCATGGGCCCCTCCATGGTCGAATCCCGAATTGCTCAACGGATATCGACCAAATTCGGCACGAATATCCAGTAGGCTCCCAAGTTGAGCAACGTCGGAATTTTTCGGTCCCCTTCACCATAGCGGAACTATGGTCGACCATGGTCAACTCCTGAATGGCTGGACGGATATCGACCAAATTTGGCACGAATATCCAGTAGGCTCCCAAATTGTGCAACGTCGCATTTTTAATTCCCTCACCCTAGCGGAACTATGGTCGACCATGGTCAACTCCTGAATGGCTCGACGGATATCGACCAAATTTGGCACGAATATCCAGTAGGCTCCCAAGTTGGGCAACGTCGGAATTTTTCGGTCCCCTTCACCATAGCGGAACTATGGTCGACCATGGCAACTCCTGAATGGCTGGACGGATATCGACCAAATTTGGCACGAATATCCAGTAGGCTCCCAAATTGTGCAACGTCGCATTTTTAATTCCCTCACCATAGCGGAACTATGGTCGACCATGGTCAACTCCTGTATGGCTCGACGGATATCGACCAATCTTGGCACGAATATCCAGTAGGCTCCCAAGTTGGGCAACGTCGGAATTTTTCGGTCCCCTTCACCATAGCGGAACTATGGTCGACCATGGTCAACTCCTGAATGGCTGGACGGATATCGACCAAATTTGGCACGAATATCCAGTAGGCTCCCAAGTTGTGCAACGTCGCATTTTTAATTCCCTCACCATAGCGGAACTATGGTCAACCATGGTCAACTTCGTTAATTGAAATGGTAACCCCTATTTTTTATCGCGTATTCGTAATCTACGTGAAATTCTATCTACGATCGACCCTTCGGACTACCCCCGCGGTCGACCATAGCGCATCCATGGGCCCCTCCATGGTCGAATCCCGAATTGCTCAACGGATATCGACCAAATTTGGCACCAATATCCGGTAGCCTCCTAAGTTGAACGTAGGCGCATTTTTAATTCCCTGATCATAGCGGAAATATGGTCGACCACGGTCAACGCCTGAATGGCTCGACGGATATCGACCAAATTTGGCACGAATATCCAGTAGGCTCCCAAGTTGGGCAACGTCGGAATTTTTCGGTCCCGTACACCATAGCGGAAATATGGTCGACCTCTGTCTGTCTGTCTGTCTGTGTGTCTGTCTGTCATCCCACGGCCTAACGGCTCGACGGATATCGACCAAATTTGGCACGAATATCCAGTAGGCTCCCAAGTTGTGCAACGTCGCATTTTTAATTCCCTGACCATAGCGGAACTATGGTCGACCATGGTCAACTTCGTTAATTGAAATGGTAACCCCTATTTTTTATTGCGTATTCGTAATCTACGTGAAATTCTATCTACGATCGACCCTTCGGACTACCCCCGCGGTCGAGCATAGCGCATCCATGGGCCCCTCCATGGTCGAATCCCGAATTGCTCAACGGATATCGACCAAATTTGGCAGCAATATCCGGTAGCCTCCCAAGTTGAACGTAGGCGCATTTTTAATTCCCTGACCATAGCGGAAATATGGTCGACCATGGTCAACTCCTGAATGGCTTGACGGATTTTGATAAAATTGGGCATAAATACCCGGTGGGCTATGGGATTTTTCCGTCGTTTGTTGGTTCCACGATACTGCGTACAGCGAATCTCGGATAGCGTGCGAAGCGAGCGGTCAGGCTAGTATATTCTAAAAACGAATCTCTGTCTGTCTGTCTGTCTGTCTGTCTTCCCACGGCGTAACGGCTCGACGGATATCGACCAAATTTGGCACGGATATCCAGTAGGCTCTCAAGTTGTGCAACGTCGCATTTTTAATTCCCTGACCATAGCGGAACTATGGTCGACCATGGTCAACTCCTGAATGGCTTGACGGATATCAACCAAATTTGGCACGAATATCCAGTAGGCTCCCAAGTTGTGCAACGTCGCATTTTTAATTCCCTGACCATAGCGGAACTATGGTCGACCATGGTCAACTTCGTTAATTGAAATGGTAACCCCTATTTTTTATCGCGTATTCGTAATCTACGTGAAATTCTATCTACGATCGACCCTTCGGACTACCCCCGCGGTCGACCATAGCGCATCCATGGGCCCCTCCATGGTCGAATCCCGAATTGCTCAACGGATATCGACCAAATTTGGCACCAATATCCAGTAGCCTCCCAAGTTGTGCAACGTCGCATTTTTAATTCCCTGACCATACCGGAACTATGGTCGACCATGATCAACTTCGTTAATTGAAACGGTAACCCCTATTTTTTATCGCGTATTCGTAATCTACGTGAAATTCTATCTACGATCGACCCTTCTGACTACCCCCGCGGTCGACCATAGCGCATCAATGGGCCCCTCCATGGTCGAATCCCGAATTGCTCAACGGATATCGACCAAATTTGGCACCAATATCCGGTAGCCTCCCAAGTTGAACGTAGGCGCATTTTTAATTCCCTGACCATAGCGGAACTATGGTCGACCATGGTCAACTTCGTTAATTGAAATGGTAACCCCTAATTTTTATCGCGTATTCGTAATCTACGTGAAATTGTATCTACGATCGACCCCTCGGACTACCCCCGCGGTCGACCATAGCGCATCCATGGGCCCCTCCATGGTCGAATCCCGAATTGCTCAACGGATATCGACCAAATTTGGCACGAATATCCAGTAGGCTCCCAAGTTGTGACGTCGGAATTAAGTACGATACTGTGTAGGTACAGCGAATCTTGGATAGCGAGCGAAGCGAGCGGTCATGCTAGTATAATATACCTATACAAGAAAAAATGAAGATCTATCATTTAGATCTCCAGTGCATGAAATGGATTTAGGAGGGGTTTCCGGATCACAGGGAGCATTAGGGTTTTGTAGAAAAAATATCGATATATCGAAATATCGATATTTTTTCTTCGATATATCGATATTTTTGGCCGATATTTTCTTTTCCGATATATCGATAAATCGATAGGTTTTCTTCAATATCGGGACCGATATTTTTTGTCCTTGGAGCCTATCTTTTGTATTTTACCGGGAAGAAAAATTCATATTTTAGGGTGTAAACTATTTGGGCCAGGCATGAGTACAAAGTTTTTACTCAAACACCAGCTCCAACAAACACTGACACAGAATTACCGAGTGATCTGCAACAGTTCCTACACCAAGGGGTAATATCCAGAACGGCGGACCCTCTTCTGTTTTGGGTGAACTGTCAACAGTTTACTCCAGTTCTTTCAAGTTTTGCCCAAAAATATTTGATATCATGTGCATCATCCGTTTCGTCAGAGAGGGCGGCTTCAGCCACAAACATCGCAGTACCTGACGCCCGAAGCCGCCTCTCTGACGAACACATCAAACAAAGAGTTTTTTTGATGCCGTTGCCCACGAAATATTGGTTATTAGAACCGGACCAAATGGCCCAGTGAATAAAAAGTTGATTTGTTTGCGAATGATTTTTGATGGTACCTCATTAAAATTGTATATTTGAATTGAAAGTGAAATAAATTTATAAATTGTGAAAGTGAATAAAACTGCTTGAAAATATATTTGAACCAATTAGTATTAATCTACAACTTGCAATAAAATAAGCTGGAATTTTTTGAGCCGACATATCGATATATCGATAATTTTCAGCGATATATCGTTCTCCGATATCGATATATTTTGTAAATATCGATATATCGAATATCGATATATTTTTCCGATATATACATCCCTAGGGAGCATCTCTGACATTTTCGAACGAGCCAAATACCTAAATTTTCTTTGACAGTTCGTTCACACGTATATGGGTCATTCTCATATTATTTGACCATTTGATGTCCGCAGTCTTTAACATCGTTTTTTACACGGGTTTTCAGCTTCAAAAAAAGGTTTTTGGTTTCTGTTATGTAGTTACACACGTTAATTGTAGTCAATATACTTTATTTACTTATCTCTACAACTCGTATTACTTTACAATTAGATCTGTTTTCCCAAGTGATTCTTCGCGTCACCTTCCGGGATAACCTTCTGCCAGGTAAGTTGGTTGGTTGGTTTCTTGACCAGGCATCACCATGCCGAACATCCCCCTTCCCAAGCCAGGTGACATCTCCACAGCTCTCCTAAAGATTAAGTTTCTTCGGGGCCACAACTAGTCTCCCAGATCTGGTAGTCGTTGCTCTTTGGTGTAACTCTGCCTGATTGGGAGGACTTCCCTCAGCAGTGGGCTTGGTAGAGATGTTTAGTGGTCTTGGGCTTGATGGTCTGGGCGACGATGTAGTTGCCCTAGTTTGCACTGTGGCACTGCCCGGGGATGAGGAACAGTTTCCATTTAGAGATGGCTCTTGTGATTCAGCAGCAGGTTTCTTCATTTGCTGCTCGGTACACGAGGATGTAGGGATGCTTTCTGCTGCAACTAGACTGTTTCTATTTCTCCTCAGTGTTCTGGCACTACCCTCTGGTTGAATCCAGTAGGATCTAGGCTCCTCAGCTTTACTTTGGACCTTTCCTTCTCTTTCTAGGTCTGGAATCCAAACCTTGTCTCCTGCCTGTAGCTCCTTGAGGGGTCTAGAGCCGTGCCTTTTATCATAATACCCCTTGTATTTTAGTCTCCGGTGGTGATCCCTTTCAACGTATTTGTTTGGACTTATCGAAATTTCCAACCTAGACCTAGCCAGTTGTAATCAATGTGATACGCGCTATCAGGAAGTTCATTGTCCATACTAATTCGGCGATTTGATGTTCTTTCAAACGAATCATTTAATATCCATTCAAGTCAATCTGATTCCTTCTCTGTTTTTTTGTTTTCGCAACCGTTTGGTTGTTATTATGTATATTTAATTATTTCTAAACTTGTCAGTTATTGTAATAATATTATTCTCCACCGAACGAACGACCGCATCTGCACTTTAAACAAATTATTCACAACTGTGACCAACCGGGGTAACCCTGCACCAACATCAACATTATCAGCGAGTAGAAAAGACACGTTTTTCGTTTTGGGCCTTAAAATTTAAAATCTAGTGCCATCCAAGTTGCTAGCAACAAAAATCCAACCGTTTTGCTCATACCCGTCGTGTGTCGGTCCCAGCGACGTGCGAGGATCATCTGAGGAACGCGCCGGCCGGCGAAATTACCTTTTTCCCGCAGCCCCCCTCAACGTCCACTGTGGACTGCTTCCGGAGTTGGATAGACCAGGACGCCGCATTTTGGTGAGCTCTAACCAACATTATTCCACGGCACCATATTATATCGTTTAAATACATCCAAGAAGGATACATTATCATCGCGGTGTGGCCCCACCAACGAGTGTCATCGCCTGCTTGCCTTGTCTTGGATGCCTCCGCAATCAGTACCTATTATACCTACCAGACCATCGCCGTATAGCTGTATCTAGAATCTATATCAAGCATATCAATAATAATTTTTATCAATCGCTCTACCGTCCTGTGGACGTACTACCCTTGGTACCTAATATTAGGTTTCCTGTGGCCACTGATAGGTAGGTTTGCGTATCATCTCTTCAATACCCTGATCCACGACTTTCTACCAATATACAAATTTACAAGTGCTATCAACTCGGAGTTTAAATCAAATTACCCTCTCTTATACTCATAATAGGCTGTCTGTCACCTGATCATTTCCTGCTGTCTCTAAGAATTTTCCCCGTCTTAACTGGGGTGGTCCTTCTCCTAATCTTTTATTCGTTTTCCATTTCGAATGTTATTCAGGGTCTAGGCAGCATACTGCCCTCAAACATTTTGTTGGTCCCCGTCGAACCGGATACGACAGCTCCTACAATACAGTTCTAGTCCTCATTGTTGATTGCCCATACCTTTAAAGGTGATATACGTACCTACAATTTATTTATCTCGTTTTCTATTTATTATCCATTTATATTATATTGTGCTGTACCTGCAATACTTTCGTTTTCTTGTGTGTCAGTTAATTTGTATTTTATCTAACTATGCCGACTGATGAATCACCAGTACAGGTTACTCTTAGGGGTATTCTGAGTATCACCCGTGCAATGGACGCCCGTGGTAAACAAATCCAAGTTATAAGGGACAGGGGTTTGTCTGCTATTAACCAGGAGGGATATCGTTCGGTCTTTAAAGGCATGATGACTTGTCTGGATGATATGCTGGATCAGTATCTTGCCAAATGGCAGGAAGCTCTTCAGTATTCGGACGCACATTCATTAAATCCTCCCTTCCCATCTGCTGACCAGCAAGCTGCTTACGATCAAGTACATGAATATTACTATGAAGCTAAAGGGTATGAGGTTAATCTCAATGATCTCACCGCCTCTCTTACATCCCCTCCTCGAACCTCTCTTCCTGCTTTGGAATTTTCTCGATTTACCCAGCAACGGCTCCGGACTATTCTTCCCAATATACCTATCCAACCTTTTAGTGGTGATATTGCTCAATGGCCTTCTTTCGAACAGCTGTTTACCTCGCTGATCAAAGACGAAACAACGCTGTCTCAAGCGGAACAGTTCCATTATTTAGTCGGTTATCTAAAAGGTCCCGCCTTTGATGCCATTAAACACATTCCCATTGTGGAGGAAAACTTTCAGCAGGCTTGGGATGCTCTGTTGAAGGTATACGATGACAAGCGTAAAATAGCGTGTACCTACCTAGAGCGCATGTTGTCCTTCAAACCAGCTGCAGGCAAACCATCCTATGCATCGCTTCAAGCATACCTGTCAAACGTGATGGAGAGTATTACTTCGCTAAAGAACTTGGCCATTCCAGATTTTAATGAGTATCTCCTTTGTGAGCTGGCACTCAAGGGTTTGGATCCTGTTACCCGTGAAGCGTTCGAGATCGACCAGATTGGCAATGAATTTCCCCACTATGTCGCTTTGCAGTCGTTTATTCAGAACCGTTGTCATGTTTTCCGCATTACCCAGGAGGCACCATCTAAACCTGAATCATCGAAACCCGAACCTTCTAAATCTGCCCCTAAGCTGATCAAGTCTCCAAACACCTACGCCCCCAAGCAACCCACTCATCAGGCTCTTGTGGCTCATGGAAATACCCCATCGACCGCTACCTCGGGTCCAAAATCTCCTCAACAGACGCAGAACAAACGCCCTTTATCATGTTTTATCTGTAAGCAAGAGCACACTATCATTCGCTGCTCCCGCTTCAGGGCCGCTACTCCTCAGGAGCGTTTGGACCTTCTTCGCAAGTTCGAAGGATGCCGGAATTGCTTACATCCGTTCCACCGAACTAAAGATTGCTCTTCTTCTCACTGTTGCCGTGAATGCCGGGGTAAACATCACACTGACCTCCATCTCTCACGCCCTTTGGATGGTACGTCCGTACCTCCGACTCCCGCCACACCACCTACCCCCTTATCCTCTAGGTTTGCTGGAGCTAGCACTAACAGTAACTCTGGAGTCCTTCTCGGGACAGTTATCGCCCACATCAGGGATGCATCTGGAGAGTCCCAAGCGTTCCGCGGGGTGCTGGACCCAGGTAGCCAATTTTCGTTTCTTACAGAGGAATGTGCACGCCAGCTTAAAAGATCTACCCGTCCTTTCCGAGGTTCCATCGCCGGCGTGAACCAATCTCCGCTTGCCCATATCAAGGGCCAAGTCAGTATTACCTTTTTACCTAAGTACGGGTCAGCTGACCTAAAGACCGAAGCTGTAATCGTTACCACTATTACTCCACCTCTTCCTCAGACCTCTCTTATCTCATCTCTGTGGGAATACTACACTTCTTATGAACTCAGTGACCCTGGATTTACCAAGCCCGGCCCCATATCATTTCTCATTGGAGCGGATTTGTACCCTGACATAGTTCTTGGGGTGCCCATTGTGCTCCATGAGGAGGGTCCCCGCTTAATGCAGACT
Source organism: Leptopterna dolabrata (assembly GCA_954871275.1). Classification (NCBI taxonomy): domain Eukaryota; kingdom Metazoa; phylum Arthropoda; class Insecta; order Hemiptera; family Miridae; genus Leptopterna; species Leptopterna dolabrata. Next base: position 75,360,614 of record OX940976.1, on the reverse strand, counting down.
GTATTTGGCTTTGCTGTAATTGGAAGGTTTACAGATTGCAACACCCCCAACCAGTCTATCTCCTTGATGGCCTTGTCTGAACTCGGCCCACTTGTCGAGCTGTTTTGGGAGGTTCAGGAACTTGCACCCTCTTCCCCTGTCTCACCAGGAGGTGCGGTGTGAGGAACATTTCATCCGCACTCACCGCCGCTCTGAAGACGGCCGATATGTTGTCTCATTGCCTTTCAGATCTTTCCCGCCAAATATTGTTCCCAACACAGCACGAGCACTGAACTGCTTTCATTCTTTAGAATCCCGTTTATCCAAAAATGAACCTCTCCGTGATGAGTACAGAGCTCAAATGGAAGAGTACAAGACCCTGAAGCACATGAGCCCCGCAACTGGCCCACCAGCTTATGTTATTCCGCACCATGCAGTTTTCAAGGATGATGGTGAAAAGCGTAAACTACGCATCGTCTATGATGCGAGTTTCCCAACACGTACTGGCAGCCTGAATGATCACCTGTTGACGGGACCTAAGCTTCAGGCTGATATCACCCGTATTTTGCTCAACTTCCGCCGTTACCCGTTCGTCCTCAGCTGTGACATCGTGAAGATGTTTCGTCAGATCTGGTTAGACCCTGCTGATCGGAAATATCAACAGATCATCTGGCGTTCTTCACAGAATGACCCGGTTCAGTTCTACGAACTGAATACGGTTACTTTTGGGTTGAATTGCTCTCCGTATTTGGCGCAACGGGTCCTCCGTCAGCATGCCACCAACTACCAAAATGAATATCCCCAAGCATCATTTGTCCTGCTGAACAATACCTATATCGACGATATTGTAGCTGGAAGTGAAACCCCAGAACAATTATTCGAGTTGAAACAACAACTTGTTGACCTGCTCCACAAAGGGGGTTTCGAACTTGGTAAATGGAGTTCCAATCACCGTCCGTTGTTGGGACCCGATGCGCCCGTCCAGCAGTCTAAATCTCTTGATCCTGGAAAAACTTCTGCCACCAAAATTCTTGGGCTGAAGTGGGACCCCATATCAGACTCCTTCTCGTATGATGTATCACCACCTCCACTTGAATTCACCAAGCGTTCTATCTTGTCAACCATCGCTCGACTATACGATCCGCTGGGTTACCTGGCTCCAGTTACATTTTACGCTAAACGCGTTTTGCAATATACATGGCAACTCAAGTTAGGCTGGGATGATGAATGCCCACCTGACATCAAACAATCTTGGCAGCAGTTTGTTGAAGAACTACCTGCTCTCTCTGACCTACTGATCCCTCGACCATTTCCAAATACCGATGCCACCTACCAGGCCACCTCCAGTCATTGTTATTGTGCAGTGGCTTATTTGCGATCTACCCAAGGTTCTACCACGACATTGTCCCTCATCAAATCCAGAACCAAGTTGGCACCGCTCAAAACACTGACCATCCCATGTCTCGAGCTTTGCGGCGCCCTTCTTCTTGCTCAGCTCGTTCAATCAATCAACCACATCATTCAAGATCTGCAAATCAAGCAAGTATTCTGCTTCACTGATTCGACGACGGTGCTTGCTTGGCTACACACCATGCCACATCTGCTGCAAATTTTTGTATCAAATCGCGTGCAACAAGTATTATCTTGTACTGAATTGGAGTGTGGCACCACGTCAAAGGTACTGATAATCCCGCTGATGTGGGTTCAAGGGGTATTCCTCCTACTGGTCTTCAACACCATGCCCTCTGGTGGAGTGGTCCCGATTGGTGTTGCCTTCCCATTGACCAATGGCCTATCGCGGATTTGGTCCTGCCCACTGACATACCGGAACGGAAATTGTCCTGCCTGGTACTTGTGAACGTCAAGACCAGTTCTAGTTTCATTGAATACAGTGGTAGGCATTCCTCGTTTCCACGCTTTGTCCGTGTAATTGCTTACATCAAGCGCTTCATTGCCAATGCACTCATACCCAAACAAATGAAAAGGTATCGCCGGACGGGCCCCATTACTTCGCTGGAGTTCCACAATGCAAACCACCACTTTATCCAATTGCTGCAGCACTCATCCTTTTCTGAAGTTTTCACAGAAACCTCATTCAACAATTTATCCTTGGAGCTACGCCGCCTGAACGTATTTGTTGACTCAGAAGGTTTGATCTGCGTGGGTGGTCGCCTCGCCAACTCTTCTTTACCACCAGACCAAAAACACCCAATTCTGTTGCCAGCAAGGTCCTTTTACACCAATTTAGTTGTGAACCATTACCATCAGCAAAACCATCATGCTGGACCATCCACTCTATTGTTCGTGATCCGCCAGCAGTACTGGGTGCCTAGAGTCAGGAACCTAATCAAGACCTTGAAACACAGGTGTGCTGTCTGCACGCGTTTTGCCAAGTCCGCATGTATACCCTTCATGGGTGATTTGCCAAAGTCACGATTCACTGCTGTCCGCCCTTTTCTTATCACAGGTGTAGACTTCGCGGGGCCTTTCATCTACCGAATCTCCGATGCACGCAAATCTCCCACTGCCAAGGCTTACTTAAGCTTGTTTGTCTGCATGTCCACCCATGCCTTGCACCTTGAAGTTGCTACATCCCTGTCAGTGGAAGGTTTTCTAGATGCGTTTGACCGTTTTGTGGCACGCCGAGGTTTGCCAAGCCAGATGAAGTCGGATGGGGGTACAAAATTCCATGGTACAAACAACTACCTACAAGATGTAGTCCCCTTCCTCGAAGCTGAAGAGACCAAATCGCGCCTATCACCAACACTGCTCATCTCGGTGTTACCTGGTGCTTCAATCCGCCATCATCTCCACATTTTGGAGGTGTTTGGGAGGTATCGGTCTGCATGGTGAAGAACCTCCTCTATAAGATCTTTGGTAACCAGCCATACACCCTGCCTGAGTTATCCACAATCTTTACTAAGATAGAGGGTATCTTGAATTCAAGACCCATTCAACCCCTTTCCTCAAGTCCCGATGATTTACAGCCCCTCACTCCAGGACATTTCCTGATCGGTCAGGCCATCACCTCTTTACCCGAACCTGATCTCAGCGACATACCCGCTGGAAGACTGAACCGATGGCAGCTAGTACGTGAACGCATCCAATATTTTTGGAACCGCTGGCGGGATGAATACCTTGGGGACTTGCAGCAACGACAGAAGTGGGCTCAGAAGTCTCCCAACCTGTCTGTGGGTGACCTTGTACTACTCCGCGAATCTGAAGTCTCTCCTACTCGTTGGCCACTTGCCAGAATCATTGAGGTGCATCCGGGAAAGGACGGCACAGTGCGAGTCGCCACTGTCAAGACGGCTAAAGGAGTTTATAAGCGCCCTGCTGTCAAGATGGTACCCCTCCGATTGGAAGAAATCCACCACTGACTGTCCAGCTCTGGTTGAAAATTGGGGGGAGTATGTTTGGACTTATCCAAATTTCCAACCTAGACCTGGCCAGTTGTAATCAATGTGATACGCGCTATCAGGAAGTTCATTGTCCATACTAATTCGGCGATTTGATGTTCTTTCAAACGAATCATTTAATATCCATTCAAGTCCATCTGATTCCTTCTCTGTTTTTTTATGTTTTCGCAACCGTTTGGTTGTTATTATGTATATTTAATTATTTCTAAACTTGTCAGTTATTGTAATAATATTATTCTCCACCGAACGAACGACCGCATCTGCACTTTAAACAAATTATTCACAACTGTGACCAACCGGGGTAACCCTGCATCATCATCAACATTATCAGGGAGTAGAAAAGACACGTTTTTCGTTTTGGCCCTTAAAATTTAAAATCGACTTAGTGCCATCCAGGTTGCTAGCAACAAAAATCCAACCGTTTTGCTCATACCCGTCGTGTGTCGGTCCCAGCGACGTGCGAGGATCATCTGAGGAACGCGCCGGCCGGCGAAATTACCTTTTTCCCGCAGCCCCCCTCAACGTCCACTGTGGACTGCTTCCGGAGTTGGATAGACCAGGACGCCGCATTTTGGTGAGCTCTAACCAACATTATTCCACGGCACCATATTATATCGTTTAAATACATCCAAGAAGGATACATTATCATCGCGGTGTGGCCCCACCAACGAGTGTCATCGCCTGCTTGCCTTGTCTTGGATGCCTCCGCAATCAGTGCCTATTATACCTACCAGACCATCGCCGTATAGCTGTATCTAGAATCTATATCAAGCATATCAATAATAATTTTTATCAATCTCTCTACCGTCCTGTGGACGTACTACCCTTGGTACCTAATATTAGGTTTCCTGTGGCCACTGATAGGTATGTTTGCCAGTATCATCTCTTCAATACCCTGATCCACGACTTTCTACCAATATACAAATTTACAAGTGCTATCAACTCGGAGTTTAAATCAAATTACCCTCTCTTATACTCATAATGGGGTGGTCCTTCTCCTAATCTTTTATTCGTTTTCCATTTCGAATGTTATTGAGGGTCTAGGCAGCATACTGCCCCCAAACAGTATTCCTTGTCTCGTTTCTCCCACAAAAGAGCCGGGTGTGTTGGAACTGTGTCGCGGAGGCGGCGGCCCATTTCCAGTTCAGCTGGACTACGTTTGAGGTCAGGCAGAGGTGTGTTTCGGTAGATAAGCAGTGCCAGATACGGATCTTCATTTTTCTTCAGGATGGTTTTTGCTATTTTTACGGCCGCCTCGGCTGCCCCATTTGACTGATGGAAGTACGGGCTACTCGTAGCATGCTGGAATCCATAGGTTTGTTTGAACTGTCGGAATTCTGAGTTCTCTAATTGCTGAAATTGTGATCCCCCATCCGTTCTCACTACTGCAGGGATTCCATGGCGTGAGAAGGTGGATTTACATTTCTGAATGATTTCTGAAGATGTGAGGTTCTGTAGGATGGCTATTTCAAAATAGCGGGAATAAACATCGGTTATAACGATGAACCATTGGCCATCACATTTGAACAGATCCATTGACAAGGTGTGCCAGGGATGTTCGGGTAATGAGGTTGGCATGAGTGGTTCTTTCGGATTTTTTCTGAATTTCCAGCATGTGCTACAGGTTAGACAGTGTGATTCTATTGCTGCTGCCATCTTGGGCCACCAAATGGGTTGGCGAGCTCGGTGTTGGCATTTTGTGACTCCTAGATACCTTTGTGAATTTCTTGAAGCATCTGTGACCGCAGACTCTCTGGAACAACAAATCTCTGGCCTCTTAGCAGAATTTCGTTCCACACTGAAAGCTCATCTCGAACATTGTAAAACAATTGTAGGTTGGAGTCTGTAATTGGTGTTTTCCAACCTCCAATTACCATGTCCTTCACGATTTGTATAAGAGTGTCTTTCTGTTGTGCCTGGAATATGTTTTGTACATTGAGGTCAGAAATAGGCCCACTATCTATGACAGCCTGAACATATGCCTCGACTTCCTCTGGCAGTTCATCATAACCACAATCCTCATTCATTGGGTCCCTCGACAATCAATCGGCAGAGATCAGGGATTTGCCTGGGACATAGGTGAGCACATAGGAGTATCTCATGAGGCGGAGTCTGAGCCGCTGTAATCTTGGGGTCAGCTCACTCAAATCAGTGGTCTGAAGAATTTGCACTAGGGGCTTGTGATCTGTCTCAATGTTTATAGTTTTTCCAAGGATAAATTCCTCTAGACGGTGACATGCCCATGCGATTCCCAAATCTTCTCGTTCTATGTTGGCATAACTTCTCTCTGATGGCTGCAGTGACCTAGAACATAGTACACAGGACGAAGGGAACCAGTTTCTTGACAAGGCTGAAGCATGACGGCCCCAAGACCCTTCTGGGAAGCGTCACAGGACAATGTCACAGGCTTGTTGGGGTCATAGAGAGCTAGAACGTGATCATGACGTAAGACCTCCTTTATTTTGTTAAAACATAGTTGCTGGTCTGGGCCCCATAAATATTCATTCTTTGTGCTCATCAAATCGAATAGTGGTTTCATCAGGTTAGCACTGTTGGGGATAAACTTCAGGATGAATCCCATGGTGCCAACAAATCTCCTGAGTTCGGTTAAGTCCTTTGGTTCCTTAAGGGCCAAGATCGCCCTTATTCTTTCAGGATCTGGGCCGACCCCTTTTGAGGATATCGTGTTTCCCAGGAAGCTAATTGAACGCAGACAGATCACTGATTTGTCCCTGTTCAGCGTTACCCCCTCTTTGCTCAGGGTATCCAGGACTTCTTTTAGGCAGCTGTCATGTTCTATTCGAGTAGCTCCCCACACAAGAATATCATCCATGTGGTTAATAGCGTTCTTTTTGCCTTCGAGGAGACTGGCTATTTTCTTTTGATAGTATTCAGGTGCCGAGCTTATTCCAAAGGGTAGGCGCAAGAATCTGAACCTGCCAAAGGGGGTGAGGAATGTGGTCAAGTCCCTAGAGTCTTCCTCAAGTTCCACCTGCCAGAATCCATTGTTGGCGTCCAATTTGGAGAAATATTGAGCCCCTGCTATCAGTCCCAATTCGTAGTCAACTTTGGGCAAAGGATGTACCTGGCGCATGACACTTCGATTCAGCTGGGACAGGTCGACACAAACACGGACAGCTCCAGACTTCTTGGGCACAACAACCATCGGTGCGCACCATTTGGTTGCTTTATCGACCTTCTCTATGACTCCGCGCTGAACCATGCGATCCAATTCCAACTTGGTGGCACTCCTGAGGGGTATAGAAATCCGCCTAGGGACCGTTATTGCATACGGTATAGCATCAGCTTTCAATTCAATCTTATATTTCTCTTTGATGCGACCCAAGCCGGTGAACAGCTCCGGATGCGTGGCAAACCATTATTGGGCTGATGTTGACTCCACTCCAATCTCGTTGATCCTGCGGAAAAGCCGTAGTTTTTCGATTGCCGGCCTACCCAAAAGCGGAACTTTGAGACCATTGACATAATATACATCTTCCAATATTTTCTCATTTTGATAGCATATCTCGACAGTCTGCATCCCTATCACGTCCAGGCTCCGTTGACCTGCAGCCCACAGATTGGTGTTTGGGGGCTCTAAAGTTTGTTGAGTATCAACTGCTTGTACTGGGGAGACAGTGACATCAGCCCCAGAATCAATTTTACAGGTAAGCCTTTGACCGTTTGCGGACAGCGCCATGTTCCATTTATTTTCATCTTTTGCCCCGTCTTCATGGATGGCCCCTAGGAGGTCATCTGAGCAGTCCCCATCACTGAGTGGATCAGATGCATACTGAACCTGCCGGACATTTTGGTTCATTATTTTCAATAATGAACCATTGGAATCGAGCAAGAAAAAAAAATTCTTACCCCCCCTCAAAATTTGATGGTTTACGTTTCAAGGTATGTAGAATCCGAAAATGCAATAAAAATATTTCTGTCTGTCCGCCGTACAGGCCACTTTTCTTAGTTACCATGAAAAAAATTGATGAAATTCGGGTTATAGGTTCCATTCGGGGTCTAGTTGGTCCTCGAAGCTCGACGTTACTGTCAGTCATCTCTAAGGGGTTCAAAATAGGGGTTGAAATTTTCAGAACGCCGTATCTCGAAAACTTTCGAATGAAGGGTATTGTTTTTTTTACGTTATTAAATTTGTCTTGAGCTAAACAATTTTTTGAGACCACCCGGAGCATTGTACCTCCAGCCATTCATGTGCACCAAAATGCTTCGTCAACACGATCGTGAATCAAACGGTATAAATCCGGCCGGGATATCATCACTAAGGAGCACCTGATTGTAATCAAGGATGGCTGTATGAATTCGAGTTGGTTGTTCTGCGATATTATTTCATTTGATAAGTGATGGACTATTGGATTTTGTAGGTAGGTACTTGTGAAACTTGAACAAACGTTGAAGTATTATTGATGGGTAAATTATTAAACAATGGCAAATTATTACACAACGGTGAATTATTACACAACGGTAAATTATGACACCACCGTAAATTATTACACAACGGTAAATTATTACACAACGGCTCACCTACCAAGAAGGGGCTGGATTTTGTTGGTAGGTACTTTTGCAAGTTGAACAACCGTTGAAGTATTTTTGATGGGTAAATTATTACACAATGGCAAATTATTACACAACGGCAAATTATTGCACAACGGTAAATCACTACACAATGGTAAATTATTACACAACGGTAAATTATTACACAACGGCTCACCTACCAAGAAGGGGCTGGATTTTGTTGGTAGGTACTTTTGCAAGTTGAACAACCGTTGAAGTATTATTGATGGGCAAATTATTACACAACGGTTCATTATTCTATCTCCGTAGAAGGGGAACCTCTACAGGTAAATTATTACACGACGGTTTAGGTAGGTACCTATAGTAACGAGTACGGGGTTAGGTACTAACCTACGGAGGGTGTAGAATAGTACATAAATGTTATATTGAAGGGTTATCTATACAGAGAGCTGTGATCTGTAACAGAAGGGTATTCTATACAAAATAATAAACCGTTGTGCAGGGATTTGCAGCGTTTTTACCCTTTGACTCATAACGCTGTTGCGAGCGCCGTTCTGGTAACTTTATTCGGGTGGACCGGCAGTGGTAAGGGAAATGTCCGAGGAAATTGCACTTGGAACATTTCGTATCCTTAGCAGGGCATTTGAACTTTGGGTGATAGGATTCCCCGCACCGTGAACATTTCCCATTATTTTCGTTGGGATAGCGCTTCTCGACTTGCAAGATGATGCTCCTGGCTTCTCCGCCAGCAATGCGTTTTGTTTCTTCAAATCCTCAAACTGATGAGCCACTGTTTTTGCTTTATCGAGTGTCAACTCGTAATCTTGGACTAGCTTGTCACTCAATTCACGGTCCTTAACCCCAACCACAATTGGGTCCCGGATCAGCTCTTCACGTAGCGTACCATAATTGCATTTTTCTGAAAGAGTGTATAGATCAGTTATGAACTCTTCAATTGGCTCATTTTCGTTTTGAGATCTGCGATTAAATTTTGCTCTCTCGTAAATGACATTTACTTTTGGAGAGAAATGGGTTTTAAACTGGTTGCAAACCGCGTTATAATCCGATTGCTGTTCGCAAGTGAGGGTGAAAGACGAAAAAATGTCCTCAGCACTATGTCCCATATAATAAACTAATGCATTTACCTGCTCTTCTCCCGTTTTCGCATGTAAACCAACGACCACACGATAACGATCAAATCGTTTCAGTCGTTTGGTGAAGTCGGAGGTAAAGTCATATGGATCTGGAGTGTTTGGGTGTTGAGCCCCACCAGAAAGTACCAAAGCCATTTGCACTCGAGGAACTTGGAATTAATTCGCGTTTACCGCTGTCACCATGTTATGTAGTTACACACGTTAATTGTAGTCAATATACTTTATTTACTCATCTCTTTACAACTCGTATTACTTTACAATTAGATTTAGATCTGTTTTCCCAAGTGATTCTTCGCGTCACCTTCCAGGATAACCTTCTGCCAGGTAAGTTGGTTGGTTGGTTTCTCTACCAGGCATCACCATGCCGAACAGTATCAATTTGTAGGTTTTTTGGAGAGGAATGCAGTGGTATCGTTAAAAAGAACCTAGCACATCCTCAAGAAAAAATATTTCAATGTAATGTTTGAAAACGTCACGAGTGTTACTGTCCCAAGGGGGTGGGTGTGATGTTCATCACCATCTGAAATGAAGCACTCACAGATGAAAAAATTTAAACCACGAGGGATTTCACTGTTATATGATGCTGTTTCGAATTATGGAGGTTTTTTTTTCAGTTACCTCTAATACTTTAAATGTAAAGCAAAAAAACAGGAGTGTTCCACTGTTTGGTGAAAAAAAAAAAAAAAATCACGAGTGTTACCATCAGTTCTGCGCAACACTGTTCATTGAAAATGGCGGGAAATAGTCAGGTTATGTTTGTTTGTGCTACCAGCTATCAGTCCACCTGCAGCCTTTGCCCAGGAAAGAGCTGGCAGGCCATTTCAGCATTTTTCATCGAAAAACATGGTATGTCACAAAAATTATTCATCATGAGTGTTACCACTATTGTATTTAACATAGTTCAATTAAACATGCGAGTGCTAACTGCAAAAGGCGTAGTTTAGGGATATTTATTTTTGGGTGACCCCTCATATCTGTCCAGCACTTTGTTAGGTTAAGATTAGCCTTTTTGTGTAAAAACATCATGAGTGTTTCTATAATTCTGAAGTAATATTGTAATACTGAAAAAACTGACAACTGATGCTCAAATATGTTATTCTGAACATCTATAGTAACATTCCAGATGAAATTTTATTCAAAAAGATGCTTTATTTTTTCCCCCAACTTGAAGGTCCAGAAAAGCCGAATGGTCAAATTATATGAGAATGACCCATATGGTGATTAGTGCTAAGTTGATATAGAGAGAACCTGCAAACGTACGAGTTTATTCATCGCTTCTGTCCCTGAATAAAATTGGCTACAAGTTACATCGTCCACAAAGCGAACCAACATTGATGAAAATACTGATAAATTTTAGAAACTTCAGGTTGAAGTTGAAAATAAGAGAACCTGCTGATGACACGTACCTATTCGCCAAAACAATAATAATTTATTAATTAGAAGGCTTAGCACTCGTTTGGATAGTTTATGTAAAACCAAAATGAGTACCGTAGATGCCCCTAACTTGAAATACTTTTCAGCTTCCGGAAGGTGCACCTCCGTAATTTCCGCTCCTTAAAATAAAATGAAAAAAACCATTGTTTCGCTCATAATCCATAGAAGAGCTTCTTGCGACTGGCTTTTTTTAATATAGCTCCTTGCATATTTTTTTAAAATTTTATGTGTGTTTCAAGTTAGGCGCACTTAGAGGAAACTTAAAACACATCACGTTTTTCGCATGTTTTTCAGGTTAGATTTGCGTGACTGCAACTTCAAACACCGACTGAGTTTTTAAAAAGACTGCTGAATTTATAGAGAAAATAGGATCCAAATTATCTTTTACGAAGTTTTGGTAACATGAGAAAAATACTAAAGTAGAAAAAAACTCGGCGCTCCGCGCCTCGCCAGGGGGCAAGCCCCCTGGACCCCCGGTTACCTCTATTTACATAAGTACTTCGGACGAAATTATAGAAACACAGAATGTGTTTTAGCTCACGCTGACCTGAACGAACTAGAGAGTGGCGACTGCGTAAAAAAGACGGACAACCCGAACCCAAACAACCATAAACTGCAGCTGAACGAGCGAGAGAGTGGCGACTTCAAAGTTATTGGCGCGACATCCAACGATTTTCGTATATAAAATGATGATGATTATATTGACTGCTCATAGGTTACATCTGCTTAGTTCCTTATCATCGGTACTTATATAAAGCTGGCAATCGTGTTGACAATATAAATTATTCAGAATGATCACCTGTGTGTAAACAATTATTGTTTAAACAATCACGCTCATACCGCAGCTTGTCGGCCACGCACTCCGCATTGGTTAACGTAACATGGTTAGGTAAATCGAGAGCTATCCAACGAGTGGTGAACGATTTTTGTACGATGATAACTGGCGAAGTTAAAGTTCCGTAGCAACGAATCGGTTGTACGTGAAAATCATTAGAAATTTTTCATAACAGCGTCCCAGATTTCGTTACGAAATTTCGTTACCTTTTGGTTTAATCATTTTCAATAATGAACCATTGGAATCGAGCATGAAAAAAAAAATTCTTACCCCCCTCAAAATTTGATGGTTTACGTTTCAAGGTATGTAGAATCCAAAACTGCAATAAAAATATTTCTGTCTGTCCGCCCTACGGGCCACTTTTCTTAGTTACCATGAAAAAACGCTGCAAATCCCTGCACAACGGTTTATTATTTTGTATAGAATACCCTTCTGTTAAAGATCACAGCTCTATGTATAGATAACCCGTCTATATAATATAATATGTACTATTCTATGCATATTATGTAGATCGCAGACCCTCCGTAGGTTAGTACCTAACCCCGTACTCGTTACTAGGTACCTACCTAAATCACGAGTTAAATGTTGCTAAAATAATTCTGCCGATGACAAACAGTAGGTACCTAACAAAAAGAAACACACATAATGAAGTTCTGAAAAGAAATTGTTGATGAGGAGTGAAAAAAGTTGCAAAAGTACCTACCAACAAACTCCAGCCCCTTCTACGTAGATGGTATAATGAACCGTTGTGTAATAATTTACCGTTGAGTAATGATTTACCGTAGTAATAATTTACCCATCAATAATACTTCAACGTTTGTTCAAGTTTCACTACCTACCAACAAACTCCAAAAGAGCCATCATTTTTCAAATTAAATAATATCACAGAACAACCAACTCGACTTCATACTCCGCCAATATAATCAGGTGATCCCTACCAATGATTGGCCGTATTCACAAATTCCTATTGTGGGCGCGTCTCTGGTTACGAGATTTGGTTTGAATTGTATAAAATTTCATTCACACTGGAGTCGAAAATGCCTGTCGGTGCAAACTTCGGGGCCTTACTGTGAACGAACGGCTGGACGTACGATGCTCCGGATGGTCTTAAAAAACTCGCAAGTTCAAGAACTATTTAAAACCGTAAAAATATTTACGTAAAAAAATGGTATAGGCGTTTTGAAAATTTCAACCCCTATTTTGAACCCCTTAGAGATGACTCACAGTAACGTCGAGCTTCGAGGACCAACTAGACGCCGAACGGAACCTATAACCCGAATTTCATCAATTTTTTTTCATGGTAACTAAGAAAAGTGGCCCGTACGGCGTACGGCGGACAGACAGAAATATTTTTATTGCAGTTTTGGATTCTATAGGTCTCCCACTAGAATAAGACGCTCCAGTGCTGAGCTCTAGCGGAGAAGTAGGTACTACTCCTTAAACCAAAATTTCCCAGCTGTTTCCTCTTTTTCCCTACTGAGTGGTAGCACTTTTCTCTGATGTACTTTTCTTCCCAATTCCCACTGTTTTGAAAAAGTAATTGGGAATGACTATATTTTTCCTCTATTTTTTAAATTATTATAAAAATAATAAACTTACCTGTGTAAGGATGAAGGAACACAATACTATTCGATGGAAAGTGTGACACTACTTGCGTTAACCTTGGGACTGCGACAAAAACACTAGCTATAGGGAAGCCGTTACTAATGAAATGGACAAGTGGTAAACAATGCAGTAAAATTTATTAGTAATTTCGTCATTTTATTAAAAATAGAAAATATGATTGATAATACATTCAATCAGAGTCATCATTGTCCCACCAGTCTTCTTCTTCGCCGGAACTCGTATCAGAAGTCTCGCCTAAATTCACAATAATATTGTCAATTTCCGTGTCTACTATGTGGTCGCTGGTCCAATACTTGTTCTCCACTGCTTTCACGTGCTCGCACACTTTTTTCCACTTCTCAGTCGAATATTCCGAGAATAATTGTTTCAACACCACTTCTTTTTGGCCAAGAGGTGTTCCGACAGAATCTCTTGCGAGCTGACCTTTAATGTCACCCCACACCAGTTCTATTGGATTCAGGTCGGGATGGTATGGGGGGAGGTGAAGGGGATGGTGGCCCTTCGCTTTAATAATCTCGTCAACCCTATACGTTTTCTCCGAAGGTACGTTTCTCACTAAGAGGAGGAGTTCTCCCTTTGTGCACTTTTCGTCAAAATCCACGTTATTTTCCTTCTTCAAACTTCCGGTGTTGGGCTTTTTGTTTACTTCCACACAATGATATTTCGCATTGTCCATTACCACTACGGAACCTGCTGGTAAATTCGGAAGGAACATTTCCGTGAGCCACTTAGAAAAATTGCCGAAATTCATAGAGGTGTGGTAGTCCCCCGATCTCGATGATGACTTGAACACAAGAAGGGACTCTTTTACAAATCCCATCTCGCCTCCGCCGTGTACTATGATAAGCCTATTGCCCTTACCGATCTGTTTCACAGCTCCCAGCTGTGTTTCAGACTGCCAGCACGTAGAAACACCATGGGATGCCTGGACGTATGTTTCATCGAGGTATACGATGTTTTTACCTTGCGAGCGGTAGGATGTCATGGCACGTAGGTACCTAACCCTCCAGGCAGCTATTTCGGGCCGTTCGATCAACACCTTGCGATTGGATTGGCATTTTTTCCACTTGAAACCACACGAATGGATTCTTTTCCTTAAATATTCAGCACCCCAATCAAGAACTCCGTCACTTTTCAACGCACCAAGAATCGATCCCGTTGATGGGCACTTCTTTCGCACGGTGTAGAATTCTCTTATTTTGTTTCTAATCGCCGCATCAGTGAAGTTGTCAGCCTCAACCCTTTTCTTGTGCTCTGTTACTTTTTTTGGCGTAGTAAACAAAGGGTTTGGGGATACTGCCGACAGTTGACGCCCTTCCTTCAAAATAACGGAGACTACTTTCGGCGATACTCCAGTTGCTTCGCTTGTCAAATCTCGGATGTTATACTTCGCTTTCTCTTCGTTCTGCTTTCTGATGAAAAATTGCGCTACGTTGTAGACAATTTCTCTTGCCTGACTTCGTAATGGCTTCCCACGAGCGATCCTGCTCTTCGAGTTCTCAGCAGAACACGATGAAGGCGCACTGTCCATCATGCTATCTTCAATCGCAGTACAGAAATGAAGAGGATGTGTGATGATGCTCACAGATTAAAAACTGAGGTTCGAAAATATGATACTCACAGATTGAAAAAACGCTGCAAAGTCCTTGTCACATGGGTTTATTATTCTATTGGAGTTCTAGAGATTTTTGTTGGCTGTTAAATGTATTGTTTCTTTCATGTGGAATGATTGAAATAGCTATTTCTGATGTTTTCCACCAATTTTGGCCCCCAAAACATGAAATAGGTACTTCGCTTTTTTTTCTTTTTTTTTAAGATCATCTTTGATCATTGGTAGTGGCATTTAATGGTCTTGATTCACCTGTTTACACTTTTTCCAGTGTTATTGTACACATTGATGGTGATTTCAGACAGTTTTCCAGGTTTTTGACTCATAAAAAACCAATTTTGGGAGCTGAACCTTTGGTAAAACCTCAATTTCCGCGTCTTTGGTCAAAATCGACTTCATATTCGGTCTTCTCGTCCTCAAAAACATGGAAAAAGATACCTCAAAAGCTCATGTTACTAACATGTTGTTAAAACGCAAAAAGTACCTATTTTTATACACATTTTCACTCATAACACCCCTGGGTATATTCCGATCGGGCTGAAAAGTTTCGGGACACAACTAGGGCCCAAATGGAGCATGTGTGCGAAAGAACGATTTTTTTAGACCGAAAATGAAGCCTGTACACGTGATACGGCGTACGGCGGACGGCGGACGGACATTGTATTTTTGGAATCTACGCACCTTGAAACGGAAAAGAAAAAATTTTGAGGGGGTGTTATAAAAATTTTTTGCTGAGCGAATACATAGGTGTATTATTCACAGAATAATAAACCAAAACTGAGGTTGAGAATCGAAACAGTCAAAACAGTAGTAATAGTAACCAAAACAAAATGTCAGCTACTAGAAAATCGAGGCAATGTTGCCAACTGAACAACGTGAAATTACCAACGTCCAAAGTAAGTGCAGGATGCCATGCTCTGCGTTTCCTTTCTTGGCCTCAAGAGCGCAGGGTCGGAGCGTCTTATTCTAGTGGGAGACCTATGCATACCTTGAAACGTAAACCATCAAATTTTGAGGGGGGGTAAGAATTTTTTTTTTCATGCTCGATTCCAATGGTTCATTATTGAAAATAATAAACCAAAAATTGATGAAATTCGGGTTATAGGTTCCGTTCGGCGTCTAGTTGGTCCTCGAAGCTCGACGTTACTGTCAGTCATCTCTAAGGGGTTCAAAATAGGGGTTGAAATTTTCAAAACGCGTATACCATTTTTTTACGTGAATATTTTTACGGTTTTAAATAGTTCTTGAACTTGCGAGTTTTTTAAGACCATCCGGAGCATCGTACGTCCAGCCGTTCGTTCACAGTAAGGCCCCGAAGTTTGCACCGACAGGCATTTTCGACTCCAGTGTGAATGAAATTTACTAACTAAGGATGGTTTTAATAAACAAGGTTCAACCTTCAATTTGAAATCTGTGGCCACACGACGGGAGAACCTGGCGGGGTTGGATCGCTGCGGAGGAAAAATCCTCCGAAATCCACCCTTATGTCCTTATCCACACAGCCTCTCAGATCCCCAGTTGAAGCGCCCCTCCTCCATCGAAGCCTATGACATCTTCGCAAGAAATCCACTTCTTCCTTGCACCGCGCATACACATGGAAGCTGCCCGCACGATTGCAAAGCCAATACGGACCCTCAACCAGGCTCTGACTTGATGTATTGAGGTCATCCATTTGTCTGATAGACGTTCGGCCAGGATTTTCGAGAACGCCACCATCTGGGGAGCGAAAAGACCGTCTACTGAGCATATCAGTGGTGTAAACGAAGCATGGCGTTCCTGACATGCTGGCAGGTACTTTCGTTTCTTTTCTTCTTCAGCCCCCTGGAGTACAGCATTAGGTGAGCGGTTGACGTACGAGGGAGCGTCTGTGTCTGAAACACGAACGTCGAACAACGCCTCCCGTTGTCTTTCCCACACACCTCGGCATGCCAAATCTCCTCTGAGGCCAGGGCCGTTTTCCGTTGCATCCACAATTATTGGCTCTTTGGTACAGTTACCCCAGGCAGTTGACATTAGTTCCCCTAAAAGATCTCTGATCTCATTGTGTCGCCTCGTAACCAAGCCCCCTGTTTTGCAGTTCAAAGCGTGTTGAAGGGTGAAGTCGTGACTTCCACATCCATCACACGAGGCCGGCATTTCAACCGGGGTTCTCTTGTACCGAATTGCCAGGCCATCACGGAACTCACAGGCAGTCAAGTCATAGTTGTGCTTTCTTAATGGTAAGGATGAGAGCCAGTTTGACGTTTTTACTTTAGCTGTGCTTAGAACAGCCCGTCCAATTGCTCGCCGTCTATCAGCTGGGAGCCTTTCCAATGTAGCGGCCAGCAAGGTATCCTCAGCTTCATTTCTTTGTTGCTTTGCTCCACTTTTGGCTTCCCTTAGCGCAGATAGATGTTCATCTATGTTGAATGAGGTTCCGCGCCGTAAAGCTTGGTCAAGAACCGCTGTGCCTGCTTTGGAAGTCCGAAACGAAGAGTTTGCTGTGCGTACTGGGTCTGTCCACGCTAACCCACCTTTGTTAACAGGCAGCGTAAAAAGATCACTTTCTTCGGCTGAAACGCTATCCCCAAGAATGTTGGGCATTAATGTAGACCGGATAGAATTCCACAAAGGTGCGTAGGTCTGCTCTTCCATCTCGGTTACCCGCTGAACGTATTGCCATTGGAATTTGAGTGATTTGGTAAATGCAGCATGAGCATCTTGCGGGTGGGTCTTTCCAGCTTCTGCTAGTCTATTTACTTTTCTAATCCATTCTTCGATCTTCCCATTCAAATGCTCTTCTTTTCCTTCTCCAATGTAGCCACCAAGGTAGCGATGACCTGTTACCACTTTAATCGCAGATCCCTGAAAGATTCTTTTGGCTTCTTCCAGTCTCTCAGCGGATACTATTAAAACCGATTTATGGCCTTGTGGGAAATAGCCAGCGTTTGGTCCTTCGTCCAGTAATTTATCCCACCAGCCTTTCAGAGCGTTCAGATCGCCTTGAGCCCCTGAATCATCTGCATACCAGCATTGAGTTACCTCTGTGCATTGTTCTCGTAGCTGGTTAATCAGGGGTAAGGTCGATATTCCGTATAAAAGCATTGCCAAAGGGTCTCCCTGGGTCACCCCCTCTTTACTATAGAGGTTTTCATCACTTCCCTTCAGGACCAATTCCGCGTGGCCTTTGTAGGTGTTATAGAGAAATCTAGCGCAGCTTGGCCAGTAGAGCCTAGCGTACCATAGTGCAAGCATCCGGTTGGCGGAGTTGAACGCATTCTTAGCGTCGACCAGCAGTAATCCCCAATCTGGGTTTTCCGCAGCCCTCTCTGCATAAAGAGTCGCCATCGCATGTACTGCACCTTCAATACCAGCACTTAGACCTCCGCATAACTGTTTCTCCTTGCACGCTTCGGTCACTTCATCGCCTGTCACATGTGCCATACATTTCCCTAGCAGTCTTCGTAAACATTCGCCTATGCCTATGGGACGAACTCCAGGATTCTTATCAAGGGCGATTAGTCTGCTTGCCATGAGCGCCTTAATTGAGTGCCATGGAACATCTTCCCCGTTTAGCTTATTTGCTAGGGCTGCAACCGCTTCTCGAAGGCGCAGACTAGATCTCCCGTATCGCAGAAGGTAGTCAATCCAATGGTCAGCGTCTGAACCACTTGGTCCACTGCTGCCTTGAAGTTTTCTCGTGACTTTCTCTACGACCTCGGCTGTGATCAATGGCTGCAAGAGTATAGGGACCTCCATTTCTTCCGGGATCTGGAAAAACTCTACGTTTGGTATGGTAGGGTCAGGGTGTTTTTCTCTTAGATCATCCAGTACCGTCTTACCCGAAGAATCAACCGCACCGTGAGGATCATGCACCGAGCCTGCATTCAGTTCCATTAGTCTTTGAGAAGCCTCCTTTATTTTTCCTCGGAGCATTAGGCGGTGGAAGGCAGCCACTGCTCGATTTCCAATTTCCATTTTATTCCGCTTCCCTAGTTTTTTGTCATTTGCTTTGGTTTCATGCACCATTCTTTCGTAATGACCGTCTGCCCATTGTTGAAGACGTCTTCCCAGCAGTGTCCGTATGTCCTTAGGCTGTTTGACATTTTTATCTCGTTGCAGAATAACGGCCATAAACACCAGTACGCGTTCAGAGGGGTACTCTCCATTTACTAGAGACATGATCTCGGTCGTTAAGACGTCCACGAATCTACGGCTGTTGGGACCGTTGGGAAGATCGTAATGTCTTCCACCTAGCTGTACTATCTGTTGCCAATAGGTACCCCATAAACCATTTCCTTCATTGCCTGGTCCGTTGACGAACTGAGCGCCATATATTTCTCCTAACTTCGTCAAAGCGTCACTGATCTCGGTCTCTGTTTCGGAAATTATCCTCAGAGGAACGTTGCCATTTGTTTGGGAAAAGTTACCACTATTTGAACCTACTGTAGAAGCGTGTATTTCAGCTCGATGGGCTGAATGAATGTGACGATATAGGCCTTTTCTTCGGAATATTCTTTTGCAATAATCGCATTCTACATTTCCTTCCTCCGACGGCATCCCTCCGGTTTCCTCGAGGCGTCACTTAATCTCTATACCATCGCCTAACTACGCAACAATAACAACAATAAAAAATTATTTTCCCGGAAATCTCACCAAAGTCCAGTCAAATAGTCCGAAAATAAAACCGGATGTACCTGTTACACCAACAACAAAGACCTAGGCCGACAGCTGACACATATCGCAATGCCTTTGCCAAAATTCACTGGTCAGAACGAACTTTTTGTAACAAAATTTCAACAAAATTTACGGAGCAAATAACTTCGTGTTATTTGTTGTCATTCATAAAGCCCACAATAGGAAATTTGGCGGAGATAAAATC
The DNA here is from genome assembly GCA_954871275.1 of Leptopterna dolabrata. Lineage (NCBI taxonomy): Eukaryota > Metazoa > Arthropoda > Insecta > Hemiptera > Miridae > Leptopterna > Leptopterna dolabrata. Next base: position 75,341,164 of record OX940976.1, on the reverse strand, counting down.
ATTGGTAGGGATCACCTGATTATATTGGCGGAGTATGAAGTCGAGTTGGTTGTTCTGTGATATTATTTCATTTGAAAAATGACGGCTCTTTTTGAGTTTGTTGGTAGGTAGTGAAACTTGAACAAACGTTGAAGTATTTTTGATGGGTAAATTATTACTACGGTAAATCATTACTCAACGGTAAATTATTACACAACGGTTCATTATACCATCTACGTAGAAGGGGCTGGAGTTTGTTGGTAGGTAAGTTTGCAACTTTTTTCACTCCTCATCAACAATTTCTTTTCAGAACTTCATTATGTGTGTTTCTTTTGTTAGGTACTGTTTGTCATCTGCAGAATTATTTTAGCAACATTTAACTCGTGATTTAGGTAGGTACCTAGTAACGAGTACGAGGTTAGGTACTAACCTACGGAGGGTCTGCGATCTACATAATATGTACAGAATAGTACATATCATATTATATAGACAGGTTATCTATACATAGAGATGTGATCTGTAACAGAAGGGTATTCTATACAAAATAATAAACCGTTGTGCAGGGATTTGCAGCGTTTTTTGGCTAGTTAGTCCATGGCTAAAACACATTCTGTGTTAAAACAGAGCTATAGGGTAGAATTAAAATATAATGCAAAAAAATTGGCTAAACATGAAGCACACTCAAATAAGAGGAACTGAAGTTGACGAGATCTTCTTACATCAATTTTAAATGATTGTGGAAGGTTGATTTTTTTAAATAAATAACTAATTTGAACCTTAACCTTGTTAAAAGAACGAGACTGAGTCAAAAAGGGTTCAAAGGGTCAAAACTTGGCCAGCAAGGATATAAATGAAAAAGAAGTTGAAAAAAATGGGTCGAAGAAAGACATTAATCATAAAACTAGTAGATGAAGACCCTTCTAACGGATACCTGGTTACTACTGGATACTGGTTCTACGGATCTGGTTTCTTTGCACCTCTGAAACATCTTGAACCTCTGGGAAATAATAAACCTTCGCAATTTTGGAGGACTGGCGCATGAACATCAATTTTACCCAAGAGGATTCAACGCTTAGAACCTGAGCAATAAACAGTTTTTCCTTTTCTTCCTTAGAACCTTCATCATAGTTGAGAACCACAGGACGAAATCGTTCTCCTTGAATTCGACGACTGTAGGAACTTCGACTGGTGAATCTTGAACTGCGTCAGGGGATTGGTCGCTGTCGCTCGATTTGCTCACCCTGGGTTCGACGTTGTCAGTCAACGGTGTTGGGTCATCCTCCTCCTTGACTTCATCATCAGACAATTCCATCAATCGACAACGGGAACTGGCTGCCACTTGTCCATCCACCTCACTGCAACTTCTCCCAGGAGGCACATTCAAGTTGGACTGTTTTGCTCGCTGACCATCGTGTTTGGCAATGAAAAACTCCTCCAGCCTCTGGCGCCACTGTTCTCCGGATTCATCAGGGGTCCTTGGGCTCGTGCCATTATGACCAGGGAGCCTTTTCAGCACCTCCCTGCGATTACAGGGCACGATTCCTGCAGCCTTAAATCCAGCTTTCAAATGCTGGCATAGAGAATCTCCCACTGCCTCCATTGTTTCCCTAAGGATTGTTGGAAACTCCGTTTTAAACAAGTCTGTGCAGTCTTGTCCGAACCTTGGAAGGGTAAGGATCTCTATTCGCTCTTAAGCCGATAAGTTATCGCCCGGTCGTTTGCCCTTGCGACAGCTAACAACAGCGCCCCGGAGAAGTTATCGATCTTGGACAGGTATCAAATTGACAGCAGTGATCTGGTTGTCTTGACCATTTTAGACACTAATTATGCAGGCTTCAGTAGTATGTAAAATGGGGCTTCTGGCCCGACCGTCGAGCTGGGGTTTCTAGCCCGGCAACTGAAAGCGAGGCATTGGGTGTCGGGAACCAAACTCTGAATTTTCAAGCTTGAGAAAAAAAATATGAAAAATGAAAATAATAAATAAATAAAAATGAAATAGGCGAGAGAAATTTTGGTTTATTATTTTCAATAATGAACCATTGGAATCGAGCATGAAAAAAAAAATTCTTACCCCCCCTCAAAATTTGATGGTTTACGTTTCAAGGTATTTAGAATCCAAAACTGCAATAAAAATATTTCTGTCTGTCCGCCGTACGCCGTACGGGCCACTTTTTTGATTGAGATCGCGCGAAAAAACCTTGATGGCAAGGTGTGGTTGATTGATTGAATCTTGCAGCGAACTTTCATTTCAAAATAATTTGGATCCCAGTTTCGCCCGGGGGTCCCTGACGATAGAATTAAACCCCACTCGATCTCCTTGTCCAGCGGCCAGACGTGCTTATAGACTTCCTGAGTGATCACTTAGTCATCAAAAAACGCAGCAGGACCAGTGAGTTGCAAAGAGCGGTACAGATCAGATCGGATAGACATTTATAAGCGTGTTAGTGTCCTTTTCAATCATCAAGTACATACATATTATCAGTCAGTTCGAACAAACGGTTTATGCACGGGAGTGAACAATAAAGTGGTTTTTAGTGCAAATTAAAGGTTCATGGATGGATTACCACGTCACAAGGTAAGGTTTAAACAGTTTACCCCTCCCACCACACACAGCTTGTTCCTGATTGGTTCATAATGACGTAACTTTCTATCATGATTATTGCTTGATGTTGATTGGCTAATAGTGACGTCACTATTGCTTGATGCTGATTGGCCAATCAGTAAACCGTCGAGTTTCGCCAGAGTAAAGAACAACTCGTCTCTGTACCAATCAGTATTGTTCGGACCATCGAGTTTCGCCAGAGTAAAGAACTGCACGTCTCGGTACCAATCATGCCTTCAAAACACGAGATGCAAAACTCTTCCTCTAAAACAACCCGTCCGTATACATATAAATATTGTAGTAGGTATATGTTCGTTATATAGATCAAAGAGTCAATTCGCACGACACTTAAAAACGAAAGCCCATAAAAATAATATTATTAAAAATGATAAAAATATAGTAAAAGCTATTTTGATCCTAAAGCTGAAGCATCTGCGATTTCTCTAGCTAGGAAAAAAGATACAAGGGTAAACCCTCAACAGAAAAGCCTTGATTTCACACGTTACATGAAATTACCCGAATATAGGTACATATAGTTCAACACCGTTTGTCAGTAAAAAACCAACAAGACCTGCCAAAGTCGCTACAAGCCGGGCTTCTGTTCCACCCCAGGATCTGCCTGAAGATTTATTACAATATTACAAAGTTCCAACCATGATAATGTTGGAACTCCAACCATAAGGGATTCGCAGAGGTGCTGGGACACCATTAATCTTACCCGCCTGGTGAGGGATATGTCGTTTGATTCTGATAGGGATAGAGCCCGCTTTGTTGCTCTGCAGGAGGCGGAGTCTGGGGCATGGTTGCAGGCGTTTCCCTCACCAAACATTGGGACAGTCATGGATTCTCAGGATTTCCAGGCATGCATCGCTCTCCGTTTGGGCTGTCGTCTGTATCAGGAGCACGTCTGCATCTGTGGGTCCGCAGTCGATGATGCAGGGGTACATGGCTTGAGCTGCGCCAGGAGCAAGGGCCGTTTGTCCCGGCATAATGAACTAAACAGGATCATCTATAGGGCACTCGCTTCAGCAGACATCCTCTCAGCTCTGGAGCCCAGGAATCTGAGCCGTGATGACGGAAAGCGCCCGGATGGTGTTACCCTTGCACCTTGGTCTAGGGGCCAACGCCTTTTGTGGGACGTCACCTGTGTGGATACCTTGGCGCCTACCAACTTGCCTAGAACTTCAACGACAGCAGGGACGGCGGCTGAATTGGCTTGTAGGAAAAAACGCGACAAGTATTCTCGGCTAATAGCTTCCAACTTCACCTTTAGGGGTCTCGCCTTCGAGACCCTTGGCCCATGGTGTGCGGAGGCTAAGGAATTCGTCGCAGAGGTGGGGACCATGCTGAACGCAAAATCAGGGGACGCCCGGGCCAAGGCCTTCCTCGTGCAGCGTATTTCCCTTGCTATCCAGCGAGGGAATGCTGCAAGTGTGCGGGGCACCTCTCCTCAAGCCTTTGGCATTGATGGACTCGAAGAAATTCACAGGCTGTAAACTTGGGAATGAGGGAATCCTCCGTGCCTCGGGTTAGCTCGTTCAAGTGGAGTTCACATCTCGGTACCTACACGTACCTTCTTGAGCTACGACTAATTCCTGTTATTGGACATTCAATTTCTAGGCACCTAAAATATAGTAACCATGATAACGCCTTTCGCTGATACTCCTCACCACACAAATCTTCTTTTCCCTTCCCCTCCTTTAAGAATAGTTCACCCAGATAATAATCGAATTGTTGGTTTGTTGGGTGAAAATCCATGTATCTCTAACAAACCACCTAAAACCTTTGAACAATTTAGGGGTTGTATGAAAAATTTGTCTGGCAGTACCACTATTAAATCAAATCCCGAGTAAAAAATTAATTTCCATGAATCGAGAGAGGATGCTCTGCTCTGAAACGTATTTCTAAAATGATATTTGATGCAGATTCTCAAGAGAAACTTTCCACACCTCTCCGCCAAAAGAAATCCTAGCAGATAAGGATAGAATCGTAATCAAATTAGTTAAAGACCCTATTACTAATCAATATAAGGTTAGTAAAAACTCCACAGACATACCCCCAAATTCTCACACTGATGGTCCCTCTAATGAGTGTGAACTCTAAAAAACATTGTTCTACATGTAATATTCTGGTGACAAAATCAAATTGGGCTCGGCATATCAAATCTGTAAAACATGTAGGCTCCCAGAACTCTCTGAACCCCAGGGCGTAAAGGTGTAGGGGACCGTATCCCGCGTGGCTTGGTGATAGTGGGGCAAGCCCAATCCCGGGAAGCACTGAGGCATGAAAAGCGGTAGGTCCTCCTGAGGGCATCCGAAGGAGGGCCGGGCCTGCGACCATTCTAGGCCGGGAGGCTCGAGACGGGGGGGGGGGGGGGGGGGGACTGGGTTTGAGATTGCCTGGTCCCCTGCAGGCTCGGGTTGCTCAAAATGGTACCACGGGCGGAGGGAGCCCCAGGCCACAGGAGCAACGCCCTAGGGCAAAGCTCCACCGGTCTGCCCTCCAACAGAGGTTGGATTCGTGGTGGTCGTGAACTTTGCTAGAAGGTAGGTGGCCCTTCCTTTCCCTCCTCCTCCCGGTGTTAGGCGGGGCCCTCTGGCAGAAGATGAAAGTCAGTTAACCGGAGGGCTCACTTGCCATTTAACATCATTCCACATGTCCCTATCTACTTTCTAGCGAAACCACGGCCAAGGGAACGGGCTTGGAACAATCAGCGGGGAAAGAAGACCCTGTTGAGCTTGACTCTAGTCTGGTACTGTAAGGAGACATGAGAGGTGTAGCATAAGTGGGAGATGGCTCGCCATCGACAATGAAATACCACTACTTTCATAGTTTCCTTACTTACTTGATGAAGCGGAAGGCGTCGGTCGGGGTATCTCACTCCGGCCCGACGGACTTCTTGCGCCAAACGCCAAGGGTTGCCGGTGGTCGTTGGAGAAGTGGGTGTCTTTGCTGGTGAGCGGGTCGCTTCATTCGTGGGGCGTGCCCCTCGCTGGTGGGTATTCACGGACCCGGCGTGCTTTTCCGGCAACAATCTCCCTAGCGTGATCCGATTCAAGGACACTACCAGGCGGGGAGTTTGACTGGGGTGGTACATCTGTCAAATAATAACGCAGGTGTCCTAAGGTCAGCTCAGCGAGGACAGAAACCTCGCGTAGAGCAAAAGGGCAAATGCTGGCTTGATCCCGATGCTCAGTGCGCATAGGGACTGCGAAAGCACGGCCCATCGATCCTTTTGGCTTGAAGAGTTTTCAGCAAGAGGTGTCAGAAAAGTTACCACAGGGATAACTGGCTCGTGGCGGCCAAGCGTTCATAGCGACGTCGCTTTTTGATCCTTCGATGTCGGCTCTTCCTATCATTGCGAAGCAGAATTCGCCAAGCGTCGGATTGTTCACCCGCCAATAGGGAACGTGAGCTGGGTTTAGACCGTCGTGAGACAGGTTAGTTTTACCCTACTGATGACTAGTCGTTGCTGTAGTAATCCTGCTTAGTACGAGAGGAACCGCAGGTTCGGACATTTGGTACACACACTCGGTCGACAGGCCGGTGGTGCGATGCTACCATCCGTGGGATTAAGCCTGAACGCCTCTAAGGCCGAATCCCGACTATTGGCAACGATAAAGCTTTGAGTCCTGTGAGTCGAAAGGCTCAAGTCAATGTGACTTTACTAGGCGCGCACGGTCTCGACCGTGCCGTCGCACGAGCCCTGTGGACCAGTTTCCCTCGTGTGGTCAGACGTCGGTACACTCCGGTCGCTCTGATCCGGTGACTGGTCGTAACAGTGTTCTTCCCTTCGGGGAGTTCGATGTCTGGACTCTGAATCGTCTGTAGACGACTTTCTTGCTGGGCGGGGTGTTGTACTCGGTAGAGCAGTTGTTCCGCTGCGATCTGTTGAGACTTATCCCTAGCTCGGAGGATTCGTCAAAGCGGTCGCTCGCCCGACACGCACGACGAGGAGACCTCGGGGTCTATAAACATAAAAGAACAAGCAGAACAAATGGTCCAGGTGAACCCTCAACCAAAGTAGGGTCACCACAGGGTGGGGGTGTGGAATGCTACAGACCCCGGCATTTACACCCCCCCACCCGCCAAACCACTGGATGGTTGGTAAGATTAGGGATGACGAGAATGAGTTGTTCAAGTCGGATTCCTCTCCGAAATGTGACAGTCTAAAAGTCGAAGTCGCCAACCACGACAGGCCAAGTCCGTGAGACGACACAGAGGGATATTTGGGCTTCGATGGTTGAGCCCGGAGGATTCGTCAAAGCGGTCGCACGCCCGACGAGGAGACCTCCAGCACTTGTGTGCCGGGTTGTGTCGAGTGTCACAATTGGCTTGGTGATGGTACGAGGTATTTCGTCGAGCACCCCCACACCTGAGAGAATATTATATTGTGGGAATGAAGACCAAGAGTCTAACTGACTCTCGACTACTGACGCCTCGTCAGTAAAAAAAAAGTCATAATTCTCTCAGGTGGGGGGTGCTCAGCATAAATCTGTTGATATAATAAAATTCGAAAACTGGTGAAGGACAACATGTCAATTGGATTATGCTTGTGGACAGCCTCACTGCGGGTAAATGTAATTCTCTCAGGTGGGGGGGTGCTCAGCATAAATCTGTTGATATAATACAACTCGAAAACTGGTGAAGGACGAACTGTCAATTGGATTATGCTTGTGAACAGCCTCACTGCGGGTAAATGTAGCTGAGCTAGACCCCTCAGATCCGTGGTAGGATATTTTTCTGTTTTCGAGTTGTATTATATCAACAGATTTATGCTGAGCACCCCCCCACCTGAGAGAATTACATTTACGCGCAGTGAGGCTGTCCCTGGTGCGGGTGAAAGCACAACGGGCACGTTGGAATTGAACCCTTCTCCCCCTCCCGTCAGTCGACAATCACCACCTCACCTCCCTTCGACTGTACAGCTCCTCTATTACTCTCCAACCCATACACACCCATCCATTTTTATAACTATCCTACCACGGATCTGAGGGGTCTAGCTCAGCTACATTTACCCGCAGTGAGGCTGTTCACAAGCATAATCCAATAGACAGTTCGTCCTTCACCAGTTTTCGAGTTGTATTATATCAACAGATTTATGCTGAGCACCCCCCCACCTGAGAGAATAATATTTACCCGCAGTGAGGCTGTCCCTGGTGCGGGTAAATATAATTCTCTCAGGCCAGACAAACTGTATATTGGATTATGCTTGTGAACAGCCTCACTGCGGGTAAATGTAGCTGAGCTAGACCCCTCAGATCCGTGGTAGGATAGTTATAAAAATGGATGGGTGGGTAGGGGTTGGAGAGTAATAGAGGAGCTGTACATAGAAGGGCGGTGAGGGGGTGGTTGTCGATCGAAGGGAGGGGGAGAGGGGTTCAATTCCAACGTGCTCGTTGTGCTTTCACCCGCACCAGGGACTGCCTCACTGCGGGTAAATGTAGCGGAGCTGGACCCCTAAGATCCGCGGTAGGATAATTCAAACCTGACGGGCGGGTGCTCAGCTACATTTACCCGCAGTGAGGCTGTACACATGCATAATCCAATAGACAGTTTGAAATCCTTCACCAGTTTTCGAGTTTTATTATATCAACAGATTTATGCTGAGCACCCCCCCACCTGAGAGAATAATATTTACCCGCAGTGAGGCTGTCCCTGGTGCGGGTAAATATAATTCTCTCAGGCCAGACAAACTGTATATTGGATTATGCTTGTGAACAGCCTCACTGCGGGTAAATGTAGCTGAGCTAGACCCCTCAGATCCGTGGTAGGATAGTTATAAAAATGGATGGGAGGGTAGGGGTTGGAGAGTAATAGAGGAGCTGTACATTGAAGGGAGGTGAGGGGGTGGTTGTCGATAGAAGGGAGGGGGAGAGGGGTTCAATTCCAACCCGACGGGCGGGTGGGTTGGGGAGTAATACAGGTCTTGTTCCTGTACTTAACGGTGGGGAGGTGAGGTGGTATTTGTTGATAGGAGGGAGGGGGAGAGGGGTTCAAGTTTATCATCTCAAAGCTAGACCCGACTACAAAAAATGAGTTTCGGACGCCTCGTGAGCTCGCGGGTACCCTATTAATTTCGGACTCAGACTCGGCCTCGCCCTCGCCAACAGGCGTGGGGGGAGGGGGTCGTTTGTCGGCCGGTAGTAGTTCGGGTACTGTGGCTCATCATCGAGAGGTGGCGTGGCAGCGCCGCGTCCCGGTATCTGGACGGGTCGAAGACGGTCTCAATCGTGGGTGCAAAGCGACACCCTAGTTGTTACTCGACGCGATCCGTCACTACACGGTCACCGGGGAGGAAGCTGGTTGGTGGGCACGGGGATCCCCATGTGATCCCATCCCACCTCGTCCGCATCACTCCAGTGCCACGTGTGAAGGGTATCGGGATCAACCTCACTCACTGCATGACTGCGACGTCGTTAGCCTCTAGCGCTCGTCCCAAAGCAGTCAATCTGAACCTGTTCCACGCGGATCACCCGCATCAACCCGTCAACGGGTTCGACGCGAGGGGCCGTCGAGGGGACCGGTAACAAACACATTCCAAGAAGCCGGATCAATTATCGGATCCCTCCCCATTTCCACTAGGTAACACATCAGATCGCATGGTCTCAGCACCGGCGACTTATCCTTCAAATGCCTGACTTATCAACTGTCGATGGTAGACTCCATGTCTACCATGGTTGTAACGGGTAACGGGGAATCAGGGTTCGATTCCGGAGAGGGAGCCTGAGAAACGGCTACCACATCCAAGGAAGGCAGCAGGCACGCAAATTACCCACTCACGGCACGGGGAGGTAGTGACAAAAAATAACGATACGGGACTCTTATGAGGCCCCGTAATCGGAATGAGTACACTTTAAATCCTTTAACAAGGATCCATTGAAGGGCAAGTCTGGTGCCAGCAGCCGCGGTAATTCCAGCTTCAATAGCGTATATTAAAGTTGTTGCGGTTAAAAAGCTCGTAGTTGGTTCTGCGTGCTACGCTGTCGGTTCGCCGCCTGCCGGTGTAACTGGCATGCCGTGTCATGTCCTGTCGGTGGCGTGCGGGAGCCTTGTCAGGCGACGGCCCTCGCCCTCAAAAGCTTGGGTCCGGAGGCCGGAGGTCCAACCCGTGCGCCTGCTCTCTCCTACCTAGGTGCTCTTTACCGAGTGTCGAGGTAGGCCGACACGTTTACTTTGAACAAATTAGAGTGCTCAAAGCAGGCTGAAATCTCTGCCTGAATAGTGGTGCATGGAATAATAAAACAGGACCTTGGTTCTATTTTGTTGGTTCTTAGGAACACAAGGTAATGATCAATACGGACAGGCGGGGGCATTCGTATTGCGACGTTAGAGGTGAAATTCTTGGATCGTCGCAAGACGCACAAGAGCGAAAGCATTTGCCAAGTATGTCTTGATTGATCAAGAACGAAAGTTAGAGGTTCGAAGGCGATCAGATACCGCCCTAGTTCTAACCATAAACGATGCCAGCCAGCGATCCGCCGATGTTCCTCCGATGACTCGGCGGGGAGCTTCTTCCCGGGAAACCAAAGCTTTTGGGTTCCGGGGGAAGTATGGTTGCAAAGCTGAAACTTAAAGGAATTGATGGAAGGGCACCACCAGGAGTGGAGCCTGCGGCTTAATTTTTCTAGCTCTCAAGCAAGTAACATCTTTGGTGAAGTGCTCTGTAGTTTTGGAAGTTTTAAGTGGTTAAAAGTGGACTTTTCTGGACAGTTTTTGGCATACGGATTGGTGTTGACGCCCTGGACATTCTATCAAAAGTTGGTGACGATTTGGACCGTTTTTGACCTCGATTTTGGATTTTGAAAAGTGAGTTTTTGATTGTTAATACCGCTCTGACCCCTGCATGGAATTGGCTCAAATTTGGAATACGAATAGTTAGTGATACAAGGAACAACTGATTGAAATTTGGTGAAAATCCGGCGCTCCCCTGACTCATAATTGGACTTTTAAATTTTTGTGTGGTGAGAATAGAAGAGTTTTTGTTCCTTTTGTTCCTTTTTTATTTTGAAGTGGAAGTCACCTGATTTGGCTGAGCCAATCAGGAGCCTGGATTTTTTCTGTGGCCTTATAAGGTAGTGGTGTGATTGTGGACTAGGGGGGAAGTCTCTCCTACCACCTGGCTGGTCAGGGGAGAGGGAATTAGCCAGGAAAGTTGAGTCATTTGAGGCCTCTGGTGATAGAGGAGTAGAAGTGGACAGGAGCTTCTTGGCAGTTGTCTTGGCCAGATCATCCATTGTGTGGGAGGAGTCAGTTGAGGGTGGGTCACTCCCAGAGTCTCCATTTTGTTTATAGAGCCTCCATTTTGCCTGGGGATCACCATTTTGGAAGGCGGGGCCCCAGTGTGTACACATATAGCTGGAGACATTAATAGGTGGGTAAGAAAGTGGCACCTTCAAATTTTTGTAAAATCTGTTGAAGGGTGTCCTACAGTGAAACCCTTATAGGGGTTGGACTCCTTAAGGGTTGGGACGAAAATTTTTAAAGGGGGGGGGGGTACCCCCTCACCCTTGGAAATCCCTCGGAACGTGATAACTCAGCAACCGTTGGGCGGATTTTTACGCTGATAAATCTGTTAGATTGGAAGTCTCACCCTCGACATTTTTTGGGAAGAGGGGAAGCCCTCGAACCAACAGGATGGCGGAAGTGATTGATTTATTCCCAGATAAGGAACAGATGAAGGCATCACGAGGGGCAATGGAGGCCTATGAAAAATACATGCATGCTGAGGGATCTTTTCTTAATGCCTGCAAGGAGGCAAAGATTTCAACAGCAAGAGCTAAGGATTGTATCGGTGGAATGCGCGAAATTTTTAAAGATTTAGCGCTAATGATGATTGGCATGGAGATAAAAATGAGTAGCTTGCAGGGTGAACTTAGTGCAAATGAGAGGCAGGACCATACGGCTGGTTTAATGGATGTGTTACAGACAACGGCTTCAAAACTGAATGATATAGAGGGAAGGATGGAGGAGCTGAAGGTGACTAACGCCACACTGGACGTAGGAGGGAATCAGGCACACGTTAGTGAGGGAGGCCCGATGACGTTCTCAGCCGTGTTGAAAGGTCGCAGTAGGAGTAGATCACAGGTGCGCGAAATGGTAGAGCGCCAACCGATACCTAAAAAGTCTTTGGTTGTGTTTAGGACAAGGAGTGATGACCCCAGTGAGGCAGATGCTGATGTGATAAGGGAAAAGCTAATGAATGCAGTAAAACCACAAGAGAAAGGATGGAAGATAGTCGGAATGAGGGGGAGAAGGGGGAAGGAAGTGGTGGTGGAAGCATCAGACGACAATGAAGCTCGAAGGATTATGGCGGATACGGTATTGGGAGCTGCTGGATTGGAGGCCGAATTCATGCCTAAGAGAAGGCCTACTGTGATGATAAGAGGAGTACCAGGGAAAGTTGATGGTGTTGATTTCACGAACGAATTAATGATGGATGCTATTAGGAAGCAGAATATGCCTGACATGGAGGACGATAAATTCAAGAATGAGTGCAGTATAGTAAGAAGGATTCCATGGGCTGCGAGGCCTGGCGATGATGGTAGTCAAAGGAGATATAATGTGGTTTTAGCAGTTGAACACACCATGCGTACGCGGTTAATAACAGCAGGGAAGGTATACATATCATGGTTTCGATGTGGAATCGAGGACTACACAGAGGTTCTCAGGTGTTATAGGTGTGGGAACATCGGTCATATAGCACGTGACTGCAGGACTTGTGGTGAAAATGAGAAGTGCTGTCGAATATTACTGATAGAACACATATTCAGAGGGAATGCCCAAATAGGGCAAGACCAGTATGTGGAACGTGTCGGGGGATGAAGATGGAGCATGGACATGTGGGCGGAACAGCCAATTGTAGTGCCTATCGGAGGGCAGTGTCAGACAAGCTCTCAGTAACTAACTATGGTTGATGGACTCAGCGATTGTGCAGTGTGTGGTAGAGGGTTCCCTTCGAGGAGGGGGCTCTCTCAGCATATGAGACAGACCCACCCTGATGAGTATGAGCGGAGGCAGTTGGAGGCGGACCCCGGTAGGGGGCGGCACAAGTATTGGGGTGACGAAGAACTGAGGATGATGGCGACGTTGGAGACACAAATGGGTGGACAGTACCGCAGTGACGCTGATCTGAGTCGGGCATTGGCGGAGAACATGCCGGGGAGGTCATTCGAGATGGTGAGGCGTCAGCGAAGACGAGGAAGGTACACCGAGATGCTGCAGGAGGTAATAAGAGAACCGGAGGAAATAGAAGATATCATTGAGACCAGCCTACAGGACAATATTCAGAGGATGGAAGACGAAGGATATGCGATGGTGTCAATGAGCATAATGATGGCAATGCAGGAGGATTTGGAGAGCAATGCAGTGGGTGATGGAGATGGTGACAATGTAATGTTGGTAGAGGCAGCAAAGGTGGCAATGGAGGCAGGAGACTGCTCTAGTTTGTTGAAAACGTGGTGTATGGATAGATTCGGGATGGTGACTCGAGAGTCGAGTCGGGGGCAACAACGAGGCAATCGAGCTGACCAGCCGCAAGCGCCTCCTCGAGAGCTGTGGAGGAGGGATAAGCGGGCTGCAGTGACTGATGTGGTGAACGGGGTAGCAGGGAGAAGAGGCGTTGTGAGCCCTGATGATGCGACGTGCAGGTATTGGGAAGGCAAATTTGGTGAGCCATCAGTTCCATTCAATGGTGCTGTGAGGCATCCGATGGACAGAAATATGGGAGCCGTATGTATGGGAACCGATCACGCAGAAGGAGATTATTGAGACCAGAATGGGAAATACGGCAGTGGGAAGAGATGGCATAACTGCTGTGGCGTGGAATGGAGTCCATTGGAGGGTCAAAAGACTGGTGTTCCATGCGATAATGTTATGGGGAAGTCCCCCTGTATGGATGTCGATCGGGAGAACGACACTTATTCCCAAGTGCCCTAGTCCGACTGGTCCAGATCAGTTGAGGCCCGTAACTGTGCCGTCGGTCATTCTTCGTCAATTTCACAGGATCCTGGCCAAAAGGATGACGAATGAGGTGCGACATGTTGACGAGCAGCGGGGGTTGATTAGGGGGATGGATGGAGTCGCCCAGAATGTGGTTCTCCTCAAGAGTATAATGGAAAACGCCAGAACAAGGAGGCGTGAGTTGTACGTTATGATTGCGGATGTGGCCAAGGCGTTTGATTCGGTCAGCCACAATGCCTTGGTGGAGGTGATGCGTGCGCGGGGCTGGCCCCTGGCGTTACGGGGCTATGTGGAGGCATTGTACGCGTCAGCAGCCACGTCGGTGGCGGGCAGACCGGCTGTGCGGTGTCAGAGCGGGGTGAGGCAGGGAGACCCATTGAGCTCCATTTTGTTTAACCTGGTGATGGATCACGTATTGATGTCCCTGCCCACAAGGGTGGGGTACATTTATTGTGGGCAGAGGTGGTCCCGCATGGCCTTTGCGGATGATGTAGTGCTGGTGAGCTCATCGGAGGCGGGGATGAGGCTGATGATTAAAGCCATGGTTGAGGCCCTACAGGAGTGTGGGCTTAGCCTGAATAATGGTAAATGCCTATATGTGCCCTTGGTGCCCAGAGGAGGGAGGTTGGTAATACCACAAGAGTCTGGGATTGGTGACTTGGGGATTCCGAAGGCTGATTCTACGACGGAGTGGCGCTACCTTGGGGTGACGTTTACTCCTTACGGTGTTGGGCGGGCCCCAATACGTGGATTTCTTGAAGATGTAGAACGTGTGATGGAATCTACGCTGTTACCGCTGCAGAAGCTGGAGGCCTTGAGGGCCTACGTGATGCCGGGGTTTCTTCATCAACTGGTTCTAAGCAATGTTAGCAAGAAGAGCGTAAGGGCATTTGATGTATCACTGAGAAGGATGCTTCGAACGCAACTGCGATTGCCGGGTGATGTTCCGAACTCCTTTTTTTATGCTCCTGTGAGTGACGGCGGATTGGGAATCATGCAGATGGAGACGACGCTACCTGAACTCCGGGATGTTCGGATTGGCAGGGCGCAGGAGGCGTTGTTTGGGGATGTTGTCGGCGAAATCGTGACAGGCAAGGAAAGGAGACGACGAAGAGCTAATGCCTGGCATGGTAACGCTGATGGGAGGGCCATGAGGGATGCTCGGCAGGTGCCAGAATCTTGCGCGTGGATTAAGAATGATATGTGCATTGAACAAGAATGGAGGACTTTGGCAGCGTTGAAGACGCTATGTGGAGCAATTCCCACCAGGGTGAGATGTCTCCGGGGTCGTAATGGTGACGAGATGTGTAGAAGAGGTTGTTCGTATAGAGACACAGCCGGTCATGTCATCCAGGCATGCCCGACAATGAGACGTGCAAGATGCAAGAGGCATAATGCCGTTGTTAAGCTCTTGGGCGACTATGCCATCAAGAAGGGATGGGTTGCAATGGTAGAGACAAGAATAATGGCGGGAACGGAATCACTTCAACCTGATCTGATATTAAAGAAGGGTGATGTGAGTTACGTTATTGATGTCGCGATAACCTCCGACACCATGGAGCACCCAGCAATTGAGGCCTTTCGGAGGAAAGAAATGAAATACGGTTCGGACGAGGTGAAGGAAGCCATCAGGGGACTGACGTCGACCAGAGAAGTTGCCTGCATGCCTGCCATACTAACGTGGCGTGGCATCTGGGTGAAGAAGTCGGCAGCCTTGCTCAGGAAGATCTACCCCTCGTTCATCCTTGGATGGGCGTCGAAGAGGACGTTGGATGGAAGCGGATTTGTATGGGCCTCCTATATGCGGATTGATAGCTCGAGGGTTCCTTTGGAACCCTCACAAGGTTAGTTAATCAGAAAAAGAAGGAAAGATTTAAATAGTAGTAATAATGTGAAGTAAATATATGGAGCACAAATTAGGACATCTTCCTTTGAGGAAGTAAGTCTATGGTCGATTTTGTTTTTAGTAGGGGAAATGCATTCACATCTAATGTGACATGCGTTTGTCTGGTTTTTTTCATATGCTGAGCGGAAGAGCTGAACTGGACGCCATCAGGAGGCTCATACCTCCAGGAGAAGTGACGCCCAACTATGAAGAGGATTTGGGACCGAACGAAGATCTTATTAAAAAGAAATGTGTAAAATGAAGTAAATGAGTTGTATTGTGTATCTCTTGAAAAAAAAAAAATAAATCTGTTATTGACTCAACACGGGAAACCTCACCAGGCCAGGACATTGGAAGGAGTGACAGATTGATAGCTCTTTCTTGATTCAGTGGGTAGTGGTGCATGGCCGTTCTTAGTTGGTGGATCGATTTGTCTGGTTAATTCCGATAACGAACGAGACTCTAGCCTATTAACTAGGCGTTTTCCGGTGTCCCCGCCACCGGCGACAATCATTCTTCTTAAGGGGACAGGCGGCTTTTAGCCGCACGAGATTGAGCAATAACAGGTCTGTGATGCCCTTAGATGTCCTGGGCCGCACGCGCGCTACACTGAAGGAATCAGCGTGTGCCTCCCTGGCCGAAAGGCCCGGGTAATCCGCTGGACCTCCTGCGTGCTAGGAATTGGGGCTTGCAATTGTTCCCCATGAACGAGGAATTCCCAGTAAGCGCGAGTCATAAGCTCGCGTTGATTACGTCCCTGCCCTTTGTACACACCGCCCGTCGCTACTACCGATTGAATGATTTAGTGAGGTCTTCGGACTGGCGGTCATCCCTACTGACTTGTCGGTATCGATGAACGCTGGGAAGATGACCAAACTTGATCATTTAGAGGAAGTAAAAGTCGTAACAAGGTTTCCGTAGGTGAACCTGCGGAAGGATCATTAATGAGAACCGGTCGATCAAAAGACTCGAGCTCTCCCCCGCTCTTCCATGAGCAGAGAAGAAAGTCAAGCAACGAAGAGGCACGCCGAGGAGTCTCGAAAGACCTCGTGAGAAGGGGTAGCGCCGGTGGGCGGCTTCATTGAAGCCCGTCGACCGCTTTTGGAGACGGATCTCGGCCAGTGGGACAGAGAAAGTGTTTCTCGCCCCACCGTCTCCTCAAAACGCCCCTTCGAGGCGGGACCGCTTGGTCACAGAGTTGCAAGAAGCCGCAGAGCCCTCTTCACACGAGGGGGGCTCCGCACACCACGCTTCGCTCGGGCCTCGTGCTCCCTTTCGAACATGACAACCCATAGAGTCCATAACCCCATGGGCGACGGGGGTTTGAAAATCGTCGCCTCCGAGGAGGTCCGGCCGTGAGGTCGGCCTCTCCCGGTCAGAACATGATTACCCTGAGCGGCGGATCACTCGGCTCGTGGGTCGATGAAAGACGCAGCAAACTGCGCGTCGTCGTGTGAATTGCAGGACACATGAACATCGACATTTTGAACGCACATTGCGGCCCTGGGATTCCATCCAAGGGCCACGCCTGTCTGAGGGTCGTTTGTACGACACGCCCGTTTAACCGGGTGTCGCTCATCCTTGCGACTGCGGTCGGTGTGAGTGACGAGGAGAGCCGGACCACCTATGGTCCGGCGGAAGGCGGCGGAGAAGGAAGGGCGGCAGCTCCCGTAGAACGATGGGCTGCTGCTTCCTGCCACTTACGCTCCGTCACCCATTGCCTTCGGAACGGCTCCAAATGCCGGACCTCTCCCTCTCAACTCCATCCCGCTCGCTTTTCGGGAGCATCACCGGCCTCACCCCCCCCCCCCCCTCAAAGGGGGTGGCGAGGGCGCTGTCTCCTCAGAGTAGAGGAGAAAAGTATGTTCTGGCGCAGGGGCTAATGAAGATAACCTGACATACCTGAGAAGCGGATGGTAACAGTAGTGATAACCTTTCTCGCGACTCATTCAGAACTACACATCCTACATAGGGATTGTTTACAGGTCAAAAATTAATTACCGCGGCATCGGGAACCGTTCTCGTGAACTCCGTTACTTAATCATGTACACCACATTGTTTGATAATTATAGTTTGTGCCTTTCTTAGTCAAAAGCTCCATCACCAACGTCAAGGTGAAGGCACATCGATGGAGTCCTACTTACATACTAAACACATTCATACTGCTTGGGGGTCTTTACGACCACGCTAGAGGCCCATTCATACAAGTCCATCACCAAGGATAGTTATTCAATTTTGAGTATAAGTGGAGATGCCGTGTTTCCGGTAGGTGCGTCTCTAAGGAATAGTTATACCATTTTGGACTAAATTGGGGAAATAAACAATAGTGGGATTGCCGTCTTTCCGGTAAGAACAGCTCCATAGATTGCCATACCTACCATTTTGGACGTTATTTTGAGGGAATGCCGTGTTTCCGGTAGGTGCGTCCCTAAGGAATAGTTATACCATTTTGGGCTAAATTGAGGACTTTTAAGGGAAAATACCATGTTTCCAGTAAGAATAATTCCATAGATTGCCATACCTACCATTTTGGGCGTTATTTTGAGGGATTGCCGTGTTTCCGGTAGGTGTGTCTCTAAGGAGCAGTTATACCATTTTGAGCTAAATTGAAGGACTAGTGGGGGAATGCCGTTTTTCCGGTGAGAACAATTCCATAGACAGACACACCCACCATTTTGGGCGTTTGGGTTACTGTCGTGGTTCCGATTGGATAAATTTTTTTACAGTGGTAGCCCTCGCAGTCTCTTTTTAGTCTAATTTAAATAGTTGTTATTCGTCACTTAGTAGACTGTTTTTGACTGGAGATCACTATATCCAAATCATTTTGGACAGTGTTTTATATCGAAAGAGCATTGGGTCTGTAGGACGTTAGATGATTTACAATGAACTATCCTTAGTTCCATTCGTACTGCTTGGGGGTCTTTACGACCACGCTAGAGGCCCATTCATACATTACACACATTCTAAAACGAGTCGATAATCGGTAAATTTCGCCACCTCGTAACAGGTTAGTTCAATAGGTTTTTTGTTAGTATGTTTGGAATTATTTTAATTGATTTTCATAACGGTGCTATGTACGATATGGGAAAACTACATAAATTTAATAATAAAATATTCAAGTTGAATAAAAAAAACATGTGATATTTTAAAAAATAGGAAGTTTTTATCTTCAATCACACCTATTGCTATGGTCTTTTTTTTTTAATAATTTTTTCCATAAAAAAATAATAATTATAATCAATAATCTATTACATTTTTTTCTTTTGACGGGTGGTTTTATTTTTCCTCGAGTTATTCCAAGTAACCATGAGCAACTGTTGACACACCGTCCTCCAATATTTTCCTTTTCGTATCAAATGGGGACAATGCAATTTTGTTAACTCGCGTCGTCGAAACGTTGTGTTGTTTGGCTTGGATAACAACCATTTGTTTTTTAATTATATTTTTGGAAAATAAGGAGTTGTAATAATCTTCGAAATGTATTTCTTTTTCAACGACATTCTTACTTATACCCTTGATTTTCTTTATCTCCCTTCCACCTTCTGTTAGAATCTCATACATCTTTGCTCTCAAAGCTATAAAATCGGAAATTATTTCCCCATTCATTTCATCTTTGAATTTGCCAAGTACTTTTTTGTTTTTGGCAGAGAAGCATGGATGATTTTCAGGATAGTCGGATGTATCCATGTAGTCTAACATATTTAGTGTATCGAGGTATAGATAATCTGTTTTCATTACATATATGAAACTATCCGTATCCATATAACATAATTTCAATCTTTCGAGCCCCAAATTTCGGCAACATAATGTCATAATGATATTCATACATAGTTGTTTACGAAATATCGAGTATACTCATACCAATGTATATTGGCTTGTTGAATACAATAGATTTCTTAGCCATGTGTATGGCGGCTAGATTTTCACTGTATATGGTACTGTCTAAAAATTCGGGTTTCGCAATGAGTTTTTCCAGTATTTTAGGATCTGACACCAGTTTTATGGATAGTCTGTTCCTAATGTTCTCCATCGTTTTCCCAAAAATAGCATTATTCATTAACTTGAATAAGTCTTTCTCAAAATTGTTTTTAGCGTTTTTTCTTAATTCAGTATTGAAGTCTATATTATATGGTTTTAGCCATCGTGATTGATTGAATTTCAATATTCGGTGGATTTTGACAACTTTCAACCCATGAGCTATAGCCTGCTTTAACGCCATATAATGCACGACATAGCGTTCACGTTTACCTAGATGAGGCGTAAGTTTTGTGTTCGTATCTCCGGGTGGTATGATATTTTCTGCAAGGAACGGAAGATCATTGTGTAATTTGTGTAAGTGTTGTGGGTACTCGATATCGACTTCCATGATGTACCCATGTTCCTCATCCTCATTGAGCTTCAATATATCAACATCGTCTTTACACCACTTAAATGCACCATAGGGTAGAGGCTTCGAAATAGCGAATCCATACAGATTGTTGCAGTCCTGGTATGTAAAAAAAGTGGATACCTCGTTCGGGTTATAATCATTCGTATATTTATTGTTTGCTTTCACGTATCTGTGGGAGGCTTGACATATCCCACCTCTTATCCCTTTTTCGATCATCATAATCTGATCGTAATCAGTTAGAAGTTCCAGTCTGATTCCTGTGTATTTTAACATGGCATCCCATGACAAACCAGGTAATGTAAAGTAGGTAGTGAGCTGGGTCTAGCTTATGGCTTTTATGAATTGTATCCCTGAAGTTTTCGAACACATCTGCTAGTAGGAGAACATCTGTCTTGAGGTAGTGATCACTATACTCTCCAAGTGTAGTACAATTAAAGTGTCGCCATACTGTTTTCGCATGTTGATAATCCTCATCCGTGATACCACGCTTATGTAATGTGCTGTAGAAGGCGTCTTTAGGAGGTAGAGAGGTTTCTTCCAAATTTTCCCATGTCGAGACGTATTCATACGGGAACACTCCTTTCCTTTTCATCAGGGTCACATCTTCTAGAGAGTGAAACTTTGACGTCTCTTTAAATTCAGGAACGTTTTTTGCCAAGGCGTCTAGACTTGCAGACATGAACCTGAAGGTGTCGATGTATCGTATTCTGAATCCTCCGGCTACTCTTTTTGTGAAGGAGATATATTTTTCTTCAGAGTTAGGAATAACCTCGATCTCTCGTTCGTCGTATCCAAGCTCCTTGACAATGAAATGCGAATCGTATCCTGAGAGGTTATGTATCAGGACTGGTACAAATTTCGGGTTCTGACATCTCAGATTACAGCTATTGTGTGCTGGGCCCCTGTATTTACCAGTAATGTGGCAATGATCACGTACTTTCCCATCATTTTCGGTGAACTGTAAGTTACATAAGTAACATCTCCTCGCAGAATGAAAGTTCGTTTCTTTTTCTTCAGATAGCGGTATCATTGGTATATTCACCGAATAAGCTATCGAAATTGTCTCTGCTATTTGTTTAATTTGTTGAACAAAGTGAGAGACCACATCCTTCCCTCTGTAGACAACTGGATCTGATGGTATGTCCAACTGCACGTCCTCCACTTCATCTGATTTCTTTACATAGAGACAATAACTCATAGGTACATGTCTTTGAATTGTTGTGGTGCAGGCTTTTGTTGAACTTTCTGCTACCGGTTCCAATATTGCTTCAAAATCAGCATATACAACGTAAGGAACTTTCAGCATTCTTTCACAATTTTCGAATTCAATGTATGGTTTTTTTGTAGGCATGTCTACACGAATTGCCTTGTTATCCATGCAGTATTCACGGTGTTCAGCTAATTTTTCCTCTTTTGGTTTACCATACTGATCATCAAATTTAGTAAAACACCTTTTACAGATAACTATTCGTCCAAGGTGTTTCGTCAACTGTCTTGCAACCAATTTTTCAAAATGCTTGATATAAACGTAATGGTGTACACCCAAATCGTCGCTTATGAGAAGGAGATCACGGTGATCGGGTAATTCCTCTTTTGTCACTTTAAGGGGGTATATTTTGTAATCGGCATCCAATCCGTACACATTTATAGAAATGTTGTTGGTATTCTCAAATTTTTTGATCTGCTTTAGAGGTGTAGGAAAATCGATGCAAGAAAAATCATAGGGGATTCAAGTATGTACTAACACGCTGTGCATCCTTGGTAATAAATTTGGCTAGAATTGAATATTGAAAGCATAAATTATCTTTATTTTTCACATTAACACAAGCACGTTAGCTTTCGATTTGCGGAGGGAGTCGGATGTAAGTGCTCCCCTTTAGAGGTAAATTTTTATTAATTCTTAAACGCAACCCTTCAATATGATCCAAAGTCCACCCACTCTTTTTCATTTGACTCTCTTCCATTTCATTTTTCAGTGTTTCAATAAATTTATTAACAACATCATCGAGATTTGTATCAGCTTGTATGGCTTTGTTTCTGGTTTTGAACGCTTTGTCTTGTAACTCACCTGCCATATTTTTAAACGTACACTCCACAAGTACATTGACCTTAATCGATGTAAAGTCATTTAAGGCTTCTCTTATTTTAGTCGTTATGACATCTTTCACTTTTGACAGGAAAGTTGGTAAATCTGCAGGTGAATCATTTCGAATAAACCAAGATTGCAATCGATTTTTAAAAGCTGTTTTATAGCCATAAGTCATACCTTGTCCAATTCGTTCAAGTATAGCTTGTTTCTTCGGCTCCCAGAGTTTGATTTTCTTTTCCACTGGTGTATTTAAACATGAGTCTTCATGCCTCCTTCCATTGTAAATATTTTTAAATAATTTATCACAATATTTACAGGCAAAAACAATTCCACAACTATGTTCATGCCTCCGAATATTTTTGTTAGTGAAGGATTTTCCGCACTTTACGCAATTATTCATTTTATAAACAGAGTTGTTTACCGTGTGAAGTTCAGGGAACTACTGACGAATGATAGCTGTTTGTACTCATATATATAGGTATCCAAGGTCGGCATCACTTGTGTTAACCAATCAAAATCATTGTTATTTTAACCAATCAGAGAAGGTTTTTATTTAAGCCAACAACAAGTTGCACACCCCACTCCCCCCACCATATTTTTGTATTTTGTTGGAAAATCATTGCTAGGTACTGCATGTCATAACCCATCCCACTAGGGTAATTATTAGAGAGCTGTACCAATTTGCCCTTCAAAGGCTCAGAAAGGGCTGAAATTTTGGGAGTGAATAGATAAGGGCCTTCTTTACCCAGGTAGAATTAAAATCAGGGCGTTCCGATAATTAGGGAAGGTGTGACGGGTGTTTGAAATTCGAGGGTAGGGTAACTATGAGAGAGCTGTACCAATTTGCCCTTCAAAGGCTCAGAAAGGGCTAAAATTTTGATGGGTGAATAGAGAAGGACCTTCTTTGCCTAGGTAGAATTAAAATCAGGGCGTTCCGATAATTAGGGAAGGTGTGAGGGGTGTTTGAAAATTGGGGGTGGGGGGTAAATTTTGAACGAAGGGTGGTTAAGGAGAGGTGTGTGTGAAGGATGATGGGACAGGATGAGGTGAGAGATCGCGACGAAAATTTGGAAAGTTCCATGCACCAGTATCTAATTTGCCCTTCAAAGGCTCAGAAAGGGCTAAAATTTTGATGGGTGAATAGAGAAGGACCTTCTTTGCCTAGGTAGAATTAAAATCAGGGCGTTCCGATAATTAGGGAAGGTGTGAGGGGTGTTTGAAATTCGGGTGTGGGGGTAAATTTTGAACGAAGGGTGGTTAAGGAGAGGTGTGTGTGAAGGATGATGGGACAGGATGAGGTGAGAGATCGCGACGAAAATTTGGAAAGTTCCATGCACCAGTATCCAATTTGCCCTTCAAAGGCTCAGAAAGGGCTAACATTTTGATGGGTGAATAGAGAAGGACCTTCTTTGCCTAGGTAGAATTAAAATCAGGGCGTTCCGATAATTAGGGAAGGTGTGAGGGGTGTTTGAAAATTGGGGGTGGGGGGTAAATTTTGAACGAAGGGTGGTTAAGGAGAGGTGCGTGTGAAGGATGATGGGACAGGATTAGATGCGAGATCGCGACGAAAATTTGGAAAGTTCCATGCACCAGTATCCAATTTGCCCTTCAAAGGCTCAGAAAGGGCTAAAATTTTGATGGGTGAATAGAGAACGGTCTTCTTTGCCTAGGTAGAATTAAAATCAGGGCGTTCCGATAATTAGGGAAGGTGTGAGGGGTGTTTGAAAATTGGGGGTGGGGGGTAAATTTTGAACGAAGGGTGGTTAAGGAGAGGTGCGTGTGAAGGATGATGGGACAGGATTAGATGCGAGATCGCGACGAAAATTTGGAAAGTTCCATGCACCAGTATCCAATTTGCCCTTCAAAGGCTCAGAAAGGGCTAAAATTTTGATGGGTGAATAGAGAACGGTCTTCTTTCCCTAGGTAGAATTAAAATCAGGGCGTTCCGATAATTAGGGAAGGTGTGAGGGGTGTTTGAAAATCGGGGGTGGGGCCCCTTTTATCAAAACACGTTGCATGATGATATCTATCCAAATCTATGATCTCATTGTTGCACTGCATTCCCTCCTTGAAGTTGGCAAAGTCATTCAAGGCATCCCCAAGGGAGGGGGAAAAGGGAAAACGGGTATGATTAGGGAAGTGGAGGAGAGGGGTAAAAACGTTGATTATCATTGTAAACCAAATTGCTCCAAATTAACAAAGCATGCTATTGCATACCATAGTACAACCCAACTGCCCACAAATTATTTAACAAATACAGAAAGTTATTTATTCCTATTTTTTTTTTTTAAATTTATTTATGCTTTTTTTTTATTTTCCACTTGGCATATAGTACCCCTCGTTCCTCCCATTGTCAGTAGAGTAGGGTAACTTTGTACCTTTTTTTTCGCCAAGGCTATGGTGTGCGAAAGTAGAAGTACAGGAGGTTTTGAAGGTCTTACTGATAACACGGGAGCTGTACCTAAACTTTTTGTAGTAGATAGAACCTGCACATTTTCACTTGGCACTTTTTACCCCCTCCACTACCACCTCGTCAGAGGTGGAAACAGCTCATTCGCGCACCCACGTGGATGTCCACATCATGACGTCAGCTGTGTTTGCACCTGTCACACGCGTCCCGATGTGTACTTTTTTACGGGGCACAATGTTTTCTGCCATACTGAGGCTGGGCTCACACACAACATCCTGATGTGTAATTTTTTACTTTAAGGGGGCTAGCCCCTTTCTGGCTCTTAAATGACATTAAATGATGTTAAATGACGATCGATAATAGCATATTTTACTATCCAATTATATGCTAGCTACTGGGTTTCCTGAGGCCCATCGATCTAAGGCCCACAATCGGTTAGGGAGACTTCAAGTCCATTACGCAAGCGGCCGGCGCCTTCCGAAGGCTGCCTGGCCCGTTCTCCGCACTTGGCCGTGAAAAACCAGCTCCTCGCTCGAGCGGGCAAAACGAAGAGTTTGAGCCCCCACCGCGCTTGGGATTTTGTATAAAGTCACGGAGAGTCCCGATGTACAGCACAGTTTACCATGAGCTTTACAGTAGGGTAAATCTTTCCAAATGTAGCTCCCATAGTCCAGTATCATAACAAGCCATTACTTACTAAATTCACATGGCAACTAGAGCCCCTAAAAATGTCATTCACCAGTACAGCCTTCGGAAGGCGCCGGCCGATTGCGTAATCGACTTGAAGTCTCCCTAACCGATTGTGGGCCTTAGATCGATGGGCCTCAGGAAACCCAGTAGCTAGCATATAATTGGATAGTAAAATATGCTATTATCGATCGTCATTTAACATCATTTAATGTCATTTAAGAGCCAGAAAGGGGCTAGCCCCCTTAAAGTAAAAAATTACACATCAGGATGTTGTGTGAGCCCAGCCTCAGTATGGCAGAAAACATTGTGCCCCGTAAAAAAGTACACATCGGGACGCGCGTGACATAGGTGCAAACACAGCTGACGTCATGATGTGGACATCCACGTGGGTGCGCGAATGAGCTGTTTCCACCTCTGACGAGGTGGTAGTGGAGGGGGTAAAAAGTGCCAAGTGAAAATGTGCAGGTTCTATCTACTACAACAAGTTTAGGTACAGCTCCCGTGTTATCAGTAAGACCTTCAAAACCTCCTGTACTTCTACTTTCGCACACCATAGCCTTGGCGAAAAAAAAGGTACAGAGTTACCCTACTCTACTGACAATGGGAGAAACGAGGGGTACTATATGCCAATCAGTGGAAAAAAAAATAAAGCATAAATAAATTTAAAAAAAAAAATAGAAATAAATAACTTTCTGTATTTGTTAAATAATTTGTGGGCAGTTGGGTTGTACTATGGTATGCAATAGCATGCTTTGTTAATTTGGAGCAATTTGGTTTACAATGATAATCAACGTTTTTACCCCTCTCCTCCACTTCACTAATCATACCCGTTTTCCCTTTTCCCCCTCCCTTGGGGATATGCCTTGAATGACTTTGCCAACTTCAAGGAGGGAATGCAGTGCAACAATGAGATCATAGATTTGGATAGATATCATCATGCAACGTGTTTTGATAAAAGGGGCCCCACCCCCGATTTTCCAACACCCCTCACACCTTCCCTAATTATCGGAACGCCCTGATTTTAATTCTACCTAGGCAAAGAAGACCGTTCTCTATTCACCCATCAAAATTTTAGCCCTTTCTGAGCCTTTGAAGGGCAAATTGGATACTGGTGCATGGAACTTTCCAAATTTTCGTCGCGATCTCGCATCTAATCCTGTCCCATCATCCTTCACACGCACCTCTCCTTAACCACCCTTCGTTCAAAATTTACCCCCCCCCCCAATTTTCAAACACCCCTCACACCTTCCCTAATTATCGGAACGCCCTGATTTTAATTCTACCTAGGCAAAGAAGACCGTTCTCTATTCACCCATCAAAATTTTAGCCCTTTCTGAGCCTGTGAAGGGCCAATTAGATACTGGTGCATGGAACTTTCCAAATTTTCGTCGCGATCTCGCATCTAATCCTGTCCCATCATCCTTCACACGCACCTCTCCTTAACCACCCTTCGTTCAAAATTTACCTCCCACCCCCAATTTTCAAACACCCCTCACACCTTCCCTAATTATCGGAACGCCCTGATTTTAATTCTACCTAGGCAAAGAAGGTCCTTCTCTATTCACCCATCAAAATGTTAGCCCTTTCTGAGCCTTTGAAGGGCAAATTAGATACTGGTGCATGGAACTTTCCAAATTTTCGTCGCGATCTCTCACCTCATCCTGTCCCATCATCCTTCACACACACCTCTCCTTAACCACCCTTCGTTCAAAATTTACCCCCACCCCCGATTTTCAAACACCCCTCACACCTTCCCTAATTATCGGAACGCCCTGATTTTAATTCTACCTAGGCAAAGAAGGTCCTTCTCTATTCACCCATCAAAATTTTAGCCCTTTCTGAGCCTTTGAAGGGCAAATTGGTACAGCTCTCTCATAGTTACCCTACCCTCGAATTTCAAACACCCGTCACACCTTCCCTAATTATCGGAACGCCCTGATTTTAATTCTACCTGGGTAAAGAAGGCCCTTATCTATTCACTCCCAAAATTTCAGCCCTTTCTGAGCCTTTGAAGGGCAAATTGGTACAGCTCTCTAATAATTACCCTAGTGGGATGGGTTATGACATGCAGTACCTAGCAATGATTTTCCAACAAAATACAAAAATATGGTGGGGGGAGTGGGGTGTGCAACTTGTTGTTGGCTTAAATAAAAACCTTCTCTGATTGGTTAAAATAACAATGATTTTGATTGGTTAACACAAGTGATGCCGACCTTGGATACCTATATATATGAGTACAAACAGCTATCATTCGTCAGTAGTTCCCTGAACTTCACACGGTAAACAACTCTGTTTATAAAATGAATAATTGCGTAAAGTGCGGAAAATCCTTCACTAACAAAAATATTCGGAGGCATGAACATAGTTGTGGAATTGTTTTTGCCTGTAAATATTGTGATAAATTATTTAAAAATATTTACAATGGAAGGAGGCATGAAGACTCATGTTTAAATACACCAGTGGAAAAGAAAATCAAACTCTGGGAGCCGAAGAAACAAGCTATACTTGAACGAATTGGACAAGGTATGACTTATGGCTATAAAACAGCTTTTAAAAATCGATTGCAATCTTGGTTTATTCGAAATGATTCACCTGCAGATTTACCAACTTTCCTGTCAAAAGTGAAAGATGTCATAACGACTAAAATAAGAGAAGCCTTAAATGACTTTACATCGGTTAAGGCCAATGTACTTGTGGAGTGTACGTTTAAAAATATGGCAGGTGAGTTACAAGACAAAGCGTTCAAAACCAGAAACAAAGCCATACAAGCTGATACAAATCTCGATGATGTTGTTAATAAATTTATTGAAACACTGAAAAATGAAATGGAAGAGAGTCAAATGAAAAAGAGTGGGTGGACTTTGGATCATATTGAAGGGTTGCGTTTAAGAATTAATAAAAATTTACCTCTAAAGGGGAGCACTTACATCCGACTCCCTCCGCAAATCGAAAGCTAACGTGCTTGTGTTAATGTGAAAAATAAAGATAATTTATGCTTTCAATATTCAATTCTAGCCAAATTTATTACCAAGGATGCACAGCGTGTTAGTAAATACTTGAATCCCCTATGATTTTTCTTGCATCGATTTTCCTACACCTCTAAAGCAGATCAAAAAATTTGAGAATACCAACAACATTTCTATAAATGTGTACGGATTGGATGCCGATTACAAAATATACCCCCTTAAAGTGACAAAAGAGGAATTACCCGATCACCGTGATCTCCTTCTCATAAGCGACGATTTGGGTGTACACCATTACGTTTATATCAAGCATTTTGAAAAATTGGTTGCAAGACAGTTGACGAAACACCTTGGACGAATAGTTATCTGTAAAAGGTGTTTTACTAAATTTGATGATCAGTATGGTAAACCAAAAGAGGAAAAATTAGCTGAACACCGTGAATACTGCATGGATAACAAGGCAATTCGTGTAGACATGCCTACAAAAAAACCATACATTGAATTCGAAAATTGTGAAAGAATGCTGAAAGTTCCTTACGTTGTATATGCTGATTTTGAAGCAATATTGGAACCGGTAGCAGAAAGTTCAACAAAAGCCTGCACCACAACAATTCAAAGACATGTACCTATGAGTTATTGTCTCTATGTAAAGAAATCAGATGAAGTGGAGGACGTGCAGTTGGACATACCATCAGATCCAGTTGTCTACAGAGGGAAGGATGTGGTCTCTCACTTTGTTCAACAAATTAAACAAATAGCAGAGACAATTTCGATAGCTTATTCGGTGAATATACCAATGATACCGCTATCTGAAGAAAAAGAAACGAACTTTCATTCTGCGAGGAGATGTTACTTATGTAACTTACAGTTCACCGAAAATGATGGGAAAGTACGTGATCATTGCCACATTACTGGTAAATACAGGGGCCCAGCACACAATAGCTGTAATCTGAGATGTCAGAACCCGAAATTTGTACCAGTCCTGATACATAACCTCTCAGGATACGATTCGCATTTCATTGTCAAGGAGCTTGGATACGACGAACGAGAGATCGAGGTTATTCCTAACTCTGAAGAAAAATATATCTCCTTCACAAAAAGAGTAGCCGGAGGATTCAGAATACGATACATCGACACCTTCAGGTTCATGTCTGCAAGTCTAGACGCCTTGGCAAAAAACGTTCCTGAATTTAAAGAGACGTCAAAGTTTCACTCTCTAGAAGATGTGACCCTGATGAAAAGGAAAGGAGTGTTCCCGTATGAATACGTCTCGACATGGGAAAATTTGGAAGAAACCTCTCTACCTCCTAAAGACGCCTTCTACAGCACATTACATAAGCGTGGTATCACGGATGAGGATTATCAACATGCGAAAACAGTATGGCGACACTTTAATTGTACTACACTTGGAGAGTATAGTGATCACTACCTCAAGACAGATGTTCTCCTACTAGCAGATGTGTTCGAAAACTTCAGGGATACAATTCATAAAAGCCATAAGCTAGACCCAGCTCACTACCTACTTTACATTACCTGGTTTGTCATGGGATGCCATGTTAAAATACACAGGAATCAGACTGGAACTTCTAACTGATTACGATCAGATTATGATGATCGAAAAAGGGATAAGAGGTGGGATATGTCAAGCCTCCCACAGATACGTGAAAGCAAACAATAAATATACGAATGATTATAACCCGAACGAGGTATCCACTTTTTTTACATACCAGGACTGCAACAATCTGTATGGATTCGCTATTTCGAAGCCTCTACCCTATGGTGCATTTAAGTGGTGTAAAGACGATGTTGATATATTGAAGCTCAATGAGGATGAGGAACATGGGTACATCATGGAAGTCGATATCGAGTACCCACAACACTTACACAAATTACACAATGATCTTCCGTTCCTTGCAGAAAATATCATACCACCCGGAGATACGAACACAAAACTTACGCCTCATCTAGGTAAACGTGAACGCTATGTCGTGCATTATATGGCGTTAAAGCAGGCTATAGCTCATGGGTTGAAAGTTGTCAAAATCCACCGAATATTGAAATTCAATCAATCACGATGGCTAAAACCATATAATATAGACTTCAATACTGAATTAAGAAAAAACGCTAAAAACAATTTTGAGAAAGACTTATTCAAGTTAATGAATAATGCTATTTTTGGGAAAACGATGGAGAACATTAGGAACAGACTATCCATAAAACTGGTGTCAGATCCTAAAATACTGGAAAAACTCATTGCGAAACCCGAATTTTTAGACAGTACCATATACAGTGAAAATCTAGCCGCCATACACATGGCTAAGAAATCTATTGTATTCAACAAGCCAATATACATTGGTATGAGTATACTCGATATTTCGTAAACAACTATGTATGAATATCATTATGACATTATGTTGCCGAAATTTGGGGCTCGAAAGATTGAAATTATGTTATATGGATACGGATAGTTTCATATATGTAATGAAAACAGATTATCTATACCTCGATACACTAAATATGTTAGACTACATGGATACATCCGACTATCCTGAAAATCATCCATGCTTCTCTGCCAAAAACAAAAAAGTACTTGGCAAATTCAAAGATGAAATGAATGGGGAAATAATTTCCGATTTTATAGCTTTGAGAGCAAAGATGTATGAGATTCTAACAGAAGGTGGAAGGGAGATAAAGAAAATCAAGGGTATAAGTAAGAATGTCGTTGAAAAAGAAATACATTTCGAAGATTATTACAACTCCTTATTTTCCAAAAATATAATTAAAAAACAAATGGTTGTTATCCAAGCCAAACAACACAACGTTTCGACGACGCGAGTTAACAAAATTGCATTGTCCCCATTTGATACGAAAAGGAAAATATTGGAGGACGGTGTGTCAACAGTTGCTCATGGTTACTTGGAATAACTCGAGGAAAAATAAAACCACCCGTCAAAAGAAAAAAATGAAATAGAATATTGATTATAATTATTATTTTTTTATAGAAAAAATTATTTAAAAAAAAAAAAAAAGACCATAGCAATAGGTGTGATTGAAGATAAAAACTTCCTATTTTTTAAAATATCACATGTTTTTTTTATTCAACTTGAATATTTTATTATTAAATTTATGTAGTTTTCCCATATCGTACATAGCACCGTTATGAAAATCAATTAAAATAATTCCAAACATACTAACAAAAAACCTATTGAACTAACCTGTTACGAGGTGGCGAAATTTACCGATTATCGACTCGTTTTAGAATGTGTGTAATGTATGAATGGGCCTCTAGCGTGGTCGTAAAGACCCCCAAGCAGTACGAATGGAACTAAGGATAGTTCATTGTAAATCATCTAACGTCCTACAGACCCAATGCTCTTTCGATATAAAACACTGTCCAAAATGATTTGGATATAGTGATCTCCAGTCAAAAACAGTCTACTAAGTGACGAATAACAACTATTTAAATTAGACTAAAAAGAGACTGTGAGGGCTACCACTGTAAAAAATTTATCCAATCGGAACCACGACAGTAACCGAAACGCCCAAAATGGTGGGTGTGTCTGTCTATGGAATTGTTCTCACCGGAAAAACGGCATTCCCCCACTAGTCCTTCAATTTAGCTCAAAATGGTATAACTGCTCCTTAGAGACACACCTACCGGAAACACGGCAATCCCTCAAAATAACGCCCAAAATGGTAGGTATGGCAATCTATGGAATTATTCTTACTGGAAACATGGTATTTTCCCTTAAAAGTCCTCAATTTAGCCCAAAATGGTATAACTATTCCTTAGGGACGCACCTACCGGAAACACGGCATTCCCTCAAAATAACGTCCAAAATGGTAGGTATGGCAATCTATGGAGCTGTTCTTACCGGATAGACGGCAATCCCACTATTGTTTATTTCCCCAATTTAGTCCAAAATGGTATAACTATTCCTTAGAGACGCACCTACCGGAAACACGGCATCTCCACTTATACTCAAAATTGAATAACTATCCTTGGTGATGGACTTGTATGAATGGGCCTCTAGCGTGGTCGTAAAGACCCCCAAGCAGTATGAATGTGTTTAGTATGTAAGTAGGACTCCATCGATGTGCCTTCACCTTGACGTTGGTGATGGAGCTTTTGACTAAGAAAGGCACAAACTATAATTATCAAACAATGTGGTGTACATGATTAAGTAACGGAGTTCACGAGAACGGTTCCCGATGCCGCGGTAGTAGGGTAGAAATGTAGGTTCTGGGACATTCCTGTTTGAACATGCTCGTCAGGCGGACCAGCTGCCTCCTGCCTTAGCGGGCGAGTCCACCTTCTCACCACCCCCTCACCAACCCCCTCACCCACCCCTTACCAACCACCCCCCCCCCCCCCCTCACCGCCCTCACCCCCTCACTCCCCCTCACCCCTCGCCCACTCCACCCTCACCGCCTCTCACACCCCTCCCCCCTCGCCCACTCCACCCTCACCGCCTCTCACACCCCTCCCCCATCGCCCACTCCACCCTCACAGCCTCTCACACCACCACCCCTCCCATCACCTCAACCTTTATTATGAATACCTACCAACTTAATTGTACCTATCAAATAATCATAATGACGTCACCCCACCCCCTCCCACCATCTTGGAATTTCGGGAATACCGTTTTGACTATGAATACCTACCTAATTAATGGTATCAGGTAATCATAATGACGTCACCCCACCCCCTCCCACCATCTTGGAATTTCGGGAATACCGTTTTGACTATGAATACCTACCTAATT
The DNA here is from genome assembly GCA_954871275.1 of Leptopterna dolabrata. Taxonomy (NCBI): domain Eukaryota; kingdom Metazoa; phylum Arthropoda; class Insecta; order Hemiptera; family Miridae; genus Leptopterna; species Leptopterna dolabrata. The sequence continues at coordinate 75,308,428 of OX940976.1, read as the reverse complement.
AATGGTATCAGGTAATCATAATGACGTCACCCACCCCCTCCCATCATCTTGGAATTTCTGGAATACCGTTTTAATTATGAATACCTACCTAATTAATGGTATCAGGTAATCATAATGACGTCACCCACCACCTACCACCGCCATCTTGGAATTTCTGGAATTCCGTTTTGACTATGAATACCTACCTACTTAATTCCATCAGATAACCATAATGAAGACCCCCTTCCACCATCTTGAAATTCCTGGAATTCCGTTTTGATTATGAATACCTACCTACTTAATTCTATCAGGTAAGCATAATAAAGTCCCTCGGAATTTCTGGAAATCCTGTTTGACCATGAATACCTACCCACCTACTTGACACTCGAAACAGTGGGCTTATTATGATACCCACCTACTTATGTAAATAATATTAAGGTGAATGTTCGAAATGTTGATTCTCACCCAAGCATAATGGGGAGATATTAATCTATCTATGAAAATATTTCATTATGATTGTAATTAAAATGATCATCTCCAACCAGACAGGAGCCAGCGTGTCTCGTTATTATATTTGTCTTGAGCTAAACAATTTTTTTGAGGCCACCCGGAGCATTAGTATGTCCAACCGTTCCTGTGCACCAAAAAGCTTCGTCAACACGATCGTGAATCAAACGGTATAAATCCGGCCGGGATATCATCACTAGGGAGCACCTGATTATAATCAAGGATGGCTGTATGAAGTCGAGTTGGTTGTTCTGCGATATGAGTGATGGACTATTGGATTTTGTTGGTGGGTACTTGTGAAACTTGAACAAACGTTGAAGTATTATTGACGGGTAAATTATTACACAACGGTAAATTATTACATAACGGTAAATTATTACACAACGGTAAATTATTACACAACAGTAAATTATTACACAACGGTTCATCTAACAAGAAGGGTCTGGATTTTGTTGATCGGTACTTTTGCAACTTGAACAACCGTTGAAGTATTATTGATGGGCAAGTTATTACACAACGGTTCATTACAGGTATTGACCACAGAAAACAGTGATCAACGCAGAAGGGGCATCTATTTCACTCCACATAAACAATTTTCCTTTAGAACCTCATTATTTGCGTTTCTTTTTGCCGTTTTAGTTACTGTTTGTCATCGGCTGTATTATTTTAGCAACATTTGACTCGTGATTCAGGTAGGTACCTAGTAACGAGTACGGGGTTAGGTACTAACCTACGGAGGGTCTGCGATTCACATATTATATTATATAGACGGGTTATATATATACAGAGAGCTGTGATCTGTAACAGAAGGGTATTCCGTACAAAATAATAAACCGTTGTGCAGGGATTTGCAGCGTTTTCTTTTTATTCAAACCAAAATACTTCAAACATACATGAATTCAAAATGTTTGACCTCCGTATAAGGATATCGTCGAATGAGGCCATGATTCGGTCATGAACGGAACTCTTGATCCATGCTCAGTAGCTCTTAATCTTGAGATTATTCTTTTAGGATCATTATTCAGTCGAGCGGGACATCGTTCTAGGATCATCGAGCTGATTGGGTGTGCAATTTGAACTGATCTTAAGAGCGAGAAAATATAGGAATGGACGGGGCAATCTCGTGCCTGGGTAGTCAGCACTGGGCCCGAGGTGAGTTCTAATATTGTGATTCATTGTGTGAATATTACTAAGACGCCACTACATACATGTGAATAGACTTTCTGACTTTGCGAAATTAGTATATTAATAGTCCGAACTTGTACCTAAAAAGATCTGTATTTTGTCGAATATAAAGTTGTGTTCATGATCGATCCAGAGCTAGTGCTTATCCCGAGAACTTTTCATTGGTGCCGAAACCCGGGAGGTTCTGCCCCATGGCTGAGTGACTATCCAGCGTGTGAGGTTAAGCTCAACTGCGGTCATTCGCCTAACTTGTAGTTTTTAATCGGTAGACAGGTTGTCATTGGACGTCATAATGAGCCCAAGATCTTTGAAAATTATCCTCGACGTGGCCATTTTAGCTCTGCTGAACACGGATCTACAAGGTCTTACAAACCTGGAGCCTTCAGGTGGGCCCAGCTCTAACTGCGGATCAATGGACAGAGGATCTAGTACAGCAGTTTGTAGTTCAGGGTCGATCTCTTACAAACGATGTGGCTCAGGCGGGTTTTGAGGATGCCATGGAGGAGATCCTCATTGTTAAGGTAAGCAAACTGATTGTAAGCTTGACTTGGGTCCCAAAACTCGTTCCGTCCGATCTCCCTTTGGAAAGTAACGGCAGCTCTTGGTCCACTTTTGAAGCAGTCGTGTACATGAATTTGCTGTTGCCCACCGTCCCCATCTACGACAGGGATAATACCAAGTTCTCATTGTTCAAAAGGATATTCAACTGCGCAGTGCCACATCTGCCTGATGAAATAAAGTACCAAGCACTTCTCATTCAACTTAGCCCTGAAGTGCAATCATCATTCCGTCGATCTGGTTACAGGTATCCCGAACTGTATGAAGCACTGTGCGCTGAAAATTTGGGCAAGTATTAGCTTAGCACACCAACCGTAGACTCATCCCAAGGTTGCAGCAGCTGGATGCCATACAGATTGACGGATTTCTCTCATCTGCCTGGAGCTGGGTGAGTTCAATGGAGGGACTTCCACTAATGAACTGGCATGCTTCCTTCTGTTCGAAGATCTTCTCAGTAATTGGATCCGGCTATTAAGAACAAGTTCAACCAGGGGGGAGTTGGAAGACGAGATCTTCTCATATAAGCAGCTCCTCGAAATAGCTCAAATTTGCCCAGATGATTCCCAGGGGTCACGACCTAGATCAAGTTCTGAGGAAAGGGGTTCCAGTAAGCAGCGAAAACCCAGGCCCCCTCCCACTCCTCGCACAACAGATCGACCACCCTCGCTCGGTCAGTCACGAGGGAGCGGTTCAAATGTCATCACTGCTCAGGACCTCACTTCCCTATACCACTGCAAAGAGTTCCGGTAGTTCAGTGTCGAGAGTTAGTCAGATCAACTGAACTCCCCATTCATTGCTTTTTGTGGAAGCACAACTCCGCTCAGAACTGTACTTCACTCCAACAGTACCATTGCGGAGGATCACACCACATCCTACTCAATGTCGACGAGGAATCCGGACGATCTGCCTTCACCATCAAAACATTAAAAGGGTATACGGGGAAAACAAAACCTTAGGCTCCCAGGCCCCAGCTCCCAAGGAGGGCTCCCGTTTGTCTAGTTAGGACCTTGCTGGCAGTCGTTGTGGATGCCCATCATCTGAAATTCCTGCCAGAGCCAGTACTCGCAAAGTAAAGCTCAATGGTTCAGGTTCTACCTCAATGTTCAAGCTCAGCTCTTGGCAGGGAGTGATAAGTGGTGGGGTAGAGTCCAAGGCTCCTGTTTTCTAATTTGCGCTTCCCTTTCAGCTCTCATAACGTTACCAATCCCGTAAGTGAGAAGGGCTGACCGTAGCTTCCAGTAGAGCAGTAGGGGGCCTCTGCACCAGGAGATGACAGGGCGTAAGAACTAGCAGATCATTGGGCGAATTAGACTGAAACACCAAAGGCCTACTGTTTGGAACTGCCTCAGGTGTTGAAGGACCCTTCTCTGCTGAAACCTAATGGTGCCATACACAGGAGAAGTGGGATTCATAGCATTACTCTTTTGGTTAGTAATAGAGTAGATCTTAATAACCCTATTGGACCCGTTGTGCCACCAACCGCCCTAGGTCATAGGCCTGGCCCACGTTATCTGCGAATGTCTAGCGAGCTCCACCGATCGATCATAGCGAGTAACTTCGGTTCTCATACGTCCACTAGTAGGAATGTTTATGGGGATCATTCTAAGTCTCGTTCAGTTCTCTCAAAGAAAAGGTCTTCCTTTCATTTCCCACGGTCAAAGGGGGAACTACTTCCCACTGCTATAGTTCGGGTGTTCTCAGACGTTACCTCTCCCCGTGGAGTCTGCAGGGCTTTGCTTGACACGGGGTCTGAAATCCCATTTATCTACCACAAACTGGCTCTTGCGGCCATTTTAATGGTGACGCTGATCAACTATGTAGTCTTGGGTGTGGGAGCCCAGCCGCAGACAGCAAGTCGTCACTTTTTTGGCATACTTGAACTGGGCACAGAATACCCTTTTTAGCCTGTGATGTAGGTCATATCACAGCTCCCTTGACCTACTCTAGATTCTGGTTAAATGGTTGGCTTAGGAACTAACTCAAAGTTCAAGCATAGCTCCTGGCAGGGAGTGGAAGGTGGGTGGTGGGGTAGACTCTAAGGCTCCTGTTAGTTCTAATTTGCGATTCCCTTTCAGCTCTCATAACGTTACCAATCCCGTAAGTGAGAACCAACATCAGGGCTGACCTTAGCTTCCGGTAGAGCGGTATGGGGCCTCTGCACAAGGAAATGACCGGGCGTACGAACTAGCAAATCATTGGGCGAATTAGACTGAAACACCAAAGGCCTACTGCGCTTCCCTTTCAGCTCTCATAACGTTACCAATCCCCTAAGTGAGAACCAACATCAGGGCTGACCTTAGCTTCCGGTAGAGCGGTATGGGGCCTCTGCACAAGGAAATGACCGGGCGTACGAACTAGCAAATCATTGGGCGAATTAGACTGAAACACCAAAGGCCTACTGTTTGGAAATGCTCCAGGTGATGAAGGTTTGGTAATTTCCTGGTAAGTTCACCTTAATGAGCCTTTTGGCTAACTTGACCACGGCCTCCCAATGACCACAAAAGTGGGGCACTCGAGGTGGACGAATTTCCAATGACCCCCTCGAGCTGCTAATCTGTTAGCAAGGGCCAGAGAGCCTCCATTCTCGAGTACGATTCTGAGCCTACGGAGAAAGGTGGCTGAGCCAAGGAAGTTCCGACCAATTGACATAGGGACCCCTGCGATCTATGAAGCGTTCGAGACACTGTAAAAACCCATCAGTACTGAGGTCCATAACCACCTCCAGATGGACAGCCTTGGTGGCCATACTGCCAAATACATCTCCAAAATGCGAGCGCCTCGCAATCTGCCCATCGAAACCCCGAAGGGGCAGGCCACCTGACCAATGGCATAAGAACGCCGCACTCGTTCGGCAGGAAGTTGGCCCATCTCGGGCTGAATGGGCTTGGGTATAATGGAAGAACAGCAGGTACAGCCCAACAGAACTTGAGTCACCACAGATCTCCCAGTCACTATCCAGAACCTAGTCTCAAATATTCTAGTGTGGTGTGAGGCCCCAGGTTCAGACAGCTCTCGTGAGCCTACCGAACAAGCAACTTGGTAAGGATGTCCTGTGCTGGAATCAAAGAGGGGTGCTGGGTCTCGTACGGATTAAAGTTATGCACCAATCTGCCTCCCACGCAGAGAACCCCATCCATTAAACGAAAAAGAGCTAACTGCCTCATCACCTTGGCCTTACTTGTCAAGTGCCACCGTGATATCATAGAAGTGGCGTTTCTGGACACGCCTGACTAAAACCATATCTGCTGCTTTCAGCTCCTCTGTGCTGAGTGGAGCTATTTGAACCAAAAGTTCAATGATTTAGAGCTTTTTCTTGGAACAGGAACCACTCGAACTTACTAGGGGTAGCCTACAATTCTTTTTGAACTGTAGAATCCAAGCAAACACGCGTCTAAGGCAACCCTGTGAACTAAAGTCCTTCTCTAGCAAATCTGCTGAACAATAACATGATGAGCGCCCGCAGCACGGATCTCTTCAGCTACGGACTCCTGGGCTAAATCTGGGCGGATACGCCGAATTGGCCAGTGAACTCTCTCTAACTGCAACCACATAGGTCCAGTCCACCACAATGAGTCGCGGACTAAACGACTCGGGAGTGCGCCTCCAGAGGCCACATTTGCGGGATTGTGCCTACTCAACATGAAACCAGTGCTCAACGGGGAGATCTGTCAGTGTTCTGGCTACCGGGTTTCCTACAAAGACCTTCCACTGTGGAGCAGGGTTGGCAGTGAGCCACGAGAGCACCACTGAATTATCGGAACATGTCACAATATTACGTCCAGGATCTGAGCAAAATAAGGGACATGCCTTTCTCACGATTTTTCTGAGCGGTTCTGCTGCCAAAAGCTCGAGGCGAGGTATCATCTCTTGTTTTAAACGGAGCGATCCTTGCTCGGAACATGATCAAGTGAGTTACGAACGAAGAACTCTGAAGAGAAACATGATACACCACAGCAAAGTAGGCTCGCTCAGACACGTCGGCAAAGCCTACAAGCCACTGATTAGAACTGATCAGATTTATGTATCTGGGAATTTGTAGGTCTGCCAACATTCCCATGGAACCGTCAAGTCTGAACCAATCATGAACCAAGGAACTAGGCAACGATCATCCCATCCAAACTTAGCATGACAAACTTCACGGTGAATGCATCGAGCAAAGATTGACACGGGCATGACCCACCCCTCGACCTACTGGACTGGCCAACTCCTGCTTGGGCCTGACATGGGAGGTAGTGGGGAATTGTATGTCCAAGAAAGGGGCAGGGACCGTCCATAAGTTAGTGTACAGAGAGCGTAGTCCTCTATCTCAATTGAAGGGGAATCTCTCGAAACTATACGCAGCATGTCCTGATCCTCATGGTCATGCTTTATTTGTCTCAACATTTGACAAATGTCAGCAATGAACACAAAACGGAAAAACTGAAACCGAAGCACTACAAGACATATAGGTCCTGTTGGAGCTTGGGACCTACTTCCAAGATTGAGTGAAAGCCCACTTGATGTGCGTTGAGAGGCATTGAATATCGCTCAAATATAGTTTGGGGGGGGGGGGGGCCAGAACGTGCACAGCATGATGCCGTATATAATAATAGGGTAAGTCCAAAGGGGGTGGTGTCACCTTGCACATGTGACCCCGATCTCTGTACTCGTGAGTGAACTACTGGTAGCACTGAGCTAGAAAGGGATCCTTTCTGAACTTGGACTCGAGTCGGTAGAACTGTTGAAGAGTGATCGCGCGAGAAGCACCTAAAACAGTATGGTCCTGGGCAAAGGGCAAAGGGCAAAGAAACTACATAACACCCACTCCCGTCATGGCGAGTTTGACTAACAAAGAGCTGCTCAGCCTCTAATCAGCTGTGGTGCATCAAGACTCAATCTCGAGCATTTGACGAAGAAGCTGATCCGTCTCGCACATCAACAGAGACGGGCGTGGCTGCCACGTCGAAACGAGCGGGGTTCTGAGAGAAAGGAACAATGGAGGGAGAATCCACCAAGTGACCAATTAGGATTTGAGAACAAGACGTCAGCGAGAGCAATGGTATCAATGCGGGATAATATTGAAGCACAGGGGCTATGGAGAAAAGTTTCGCACAGCCACCCGAGCAGCCTTGGACAGAGCTGCCTGGACCTTAGGAAAGAACAAGGGTTTACGGGAATGGGGCAGCTCGGTATGCTGGGGACAAGAATCCTTGGCTTCACGCTGGGGAGGGTCCGACTAATCACCAGGCGCAACACCTGAATATCTTCTTTTAACCCATTCGATGCGGGGAAAAAAAAGTGATGTAACGCCCCATCCTGAAAATTTTCATGTTTGATATTTGACATTGCGGTTTTTTTTTATTCTCATTATTGTTTTTTTTTATTCTCATTATTCACTGAAGGGCTTGCAACTGTGCGAGGCAGGTAAAGACCGACAACCTAACGGTCGGAACGATTAGAAGGGAGAGGCTCACAAAGAGAGGCATGGCATCATATGATGCCACCCGCACGGGACGAAAAACCACCATGGCATCATATGATGCCATCCGCACCGGATGGGTTAAGGCCTTGGGGAGGTGCAATCTGTACTTTCGAGTCCATTCAGGACAAGACAATTTTTTGATCTAAATGCAACATGAGACTCGTGTCCCAAAGAGCGTGGTGTGTGATGGAGAGGACTGGTTCATCCGAGTTGAAGGTTTGCAGTTCGGCGAGTGGACTAAACTGAACAAACTCCCGATGCAAGTGGCCCATCACGAGCCACCCCAGTTCAGAACTAAGGAGCCAAGGAGAGTTCCCTTCTGAGGGAATTGTTTGAGACAGAACTAGCTGCATATAAGGATCTACGCCAGAAGAAAGATCGATGTCATCCCGCTCACTCAACAAAGAGTCCGCAAGCTTGTATCCCACGCTCCAGGTATGAGGCCAACGAGAAACTAGAGGAGGTCAAGGGAGCTGTGACCTGATCTACATCATAGGCTAAAAAGGATATTCTGTGCCCAGTTCAAGTATGCCAAAAAAGTGACGACTTGCTGTCTGCGGCTGGGCTCCCACACCCAAGACTACATAGTTGATCGGTGTCACCAGTAAAAGCCAGTTTGTGGTAGATAAATGGGATTTCAGACCCCGTGTCAAGCAAAGCCCTGCAGACTCCACGGGGAGAGGTAACGTCTGAGAACACCCGAACTATAGCAGTGGGAAGTAGTCCCTTTGACCGTGGGAAATGAAAGGTTCTATTCTTTGAGAGAACTGAACTAGACTTAGAATGACCCCATAAACATTCCTACTAGTGGACGTATGAGAACCAAAGTTACTCGCTATGATCGATCGGTGGGGCTCGCTAGACGTTTGCGGATAATGTGTGCCAGGCCTATGACCTAGGGAGTTGGTGGCACTACGGGTCCAATACGGTTATTAAGATCTACTCTATTACTAACCAAAATAGTAATGCAATGGATCCCACTTCTCCTGTGTATGGCACCGTTAGGTTTCAGCAGAGAAGGGTCCTTCAACACTTGAGGCAGTTCCAAACAGTAGGCCTTTGGTGTTTCAGTCTAATTCGCCCAATGATCTGCTAGTTCTTACACCCTGTCATCTCCTGGTGCAGAGGCCCCCTACTGCTCTACCGGAAGCTACTGTCAGCCCTTCTCACTTACGGGATTGGTAACGTTATGAGAGCTGAAAGGGAAGCGCAAATTAGAACTAATAGGAGCCTTAGAGTCTACCTCACCACCTTTCACTCCCTGCCAAGAGCTGAGCTTTAACATTGAGTTAGAACCTGAACCATTGAGCTTTACTTTGCGAGTACTGGCTCTGGCAGGAATTTCAGATGATGGGCCATCCACAACGACTGCCAGCAAGGTCCTAACTAGACGAACAGGAGCCCTCGCCTGTTTGGTGAGTTGTGGAGGGGGGGGGGGGTTGTGTCGTACTCTAATGCATGATGAGAGCAATCTGAACAAGAATGAAAGTTGACCGGACATCAAGACGGTCACGGAGGACTACTAGCACAGTGGGTACCCCTGAACTGGAAACTTGGGGGCCGGGGCCTGGGAGCCAAAGGTTTTGGTTTCCCCATATACCTTAACTGTTTTTTGATGGCGATGACAGATCGTCCAGATTCCTCGTTGACATGGAGTAGGAAGTGGTGTGATCCTCCGCAATGGTACTGTTGGAGTGAATTACAGTTCTGAGCGGAGTTGTGCTTCCACAAAAAGCAATTTATGCAGAGTCCGGTGGATCTGATGAACTCTCGACGCTGACCTACCGGAACTCTTCGCAGTGGTATAGGAAGTGAGGTCCTGAGCAGTGATGACATTTGAACCGCTCCCTCGTGACTGACCGAGCGAGGGTGGTCGATCTGTTGTGCGAGGAGTGGGAGGGGGCCTGGGTTTTCGCTGCTTACTGGAACCCCTTTCCTCAGAACTTGATCTAGGTCGTGACCCCTGGGGAATCATCTGGGCAAATTTGAGCTATTTCGAGGAGCTGCTTATATGAGAAGATCTCGTCTTCCAACTCCCCCCTGGTTGAACTTGTTCTTAATAGCCGGATCCAATTACTGAGAAGATCTTCAAACAGAAGGAAGCATGCCAGATCATTAGTGGAAGTCCCTCCATTGAACTCACCCAGCTCCAGGCAGATGAGAGAAATCCGTCAATCTGTATGGCATCCAGCTGCTGCAACCTTGGGATGAGTCTACGGTTGGTGTGCTAAGCTAATACTTGCCCAAATTTTCAGCGCACAGTGCTTCATACAGTTCGGGATATCTGTAACCAGATCGACGGAATGATGATTGCACTTCAGGGCTAAGTTGAATGAGAAGTGCTTGGTACTTTATTTCATCAGGCAGATGTGGCACTGCGCAGTTGAATATCCTTTTGAACAATGAGAACTTGGTATTATCCCTGTCGTAGATGGGGACGGTGGGCAACAGCAAATTCATGTACACGACTGCTTCAAAAGTGGACCAAGAGCTGCCGTTACTTTCCAAAGGGAGATCGGACGGAACGAGTTTTGGGACCCAAGTCAAGCTTACAATCAGTTTGCTTACCTTAACAATGAGGATCTCCTCCATGGCATCCTCAAAACCCGCCTGAGCCACATCGTTTGTAAGAGATCGACCCTGAACTACAAACTGCTGTACTAGATCCTCTGTCCATTGATCCGCAGTTAGAGCTGGGCCCACCTGAAGGCTCCAGGTTTGTAAGACCTTGTAGATCCGTGTTCAGCAGAGCTAAAATGGCCACGTCGAGGATAATTTTCAAAGATCTTGGGCTCATTATGACGTCCAATGACAACCTGTCTACCGATTAAAAACTACAAGTTAGGCGAATGACCGCAGTTGAGCTTAACCTCACACGCTGGATAGTCACTCAGCCATGGGGCAGAACTTCCCGGGTTTCGGCACCAATGAAAAGTTCTCGGGATAAGCACTAGCTCTGGATCGATCATGAACACAACTTTATATTCGACAAAATACAGATCTTTTTAGGTACAAGTTCGGACTATTAATATACTAATTTCGCAAAGTCAGAAAGTCTATTCACATGTATGTAGTGGCGTCTTAGTAATATTCACACAATGAATCACAATATTAGAACTCAGCTCGGGCCCAGTGCTGACTACCCAGGCACGAGATTGCCCCGTCCATTCCTATATTTTCTCGCTCTTAAGATCAGTTCAAATTGCACACCCAATCAGCTCGATGATCCTAGAACGATGTCCCGCTCGACTGAATAATGATCCTAAAAGAATAATCTCAAGATTAAGAGCTACTGAGCATGGATCAAGAGTTCCGTTCATGACCGAATCATGGCCTCATTCGACGATATCCTTATACGGAGGTCAAACATTTTGAATTCATGTATGTTTGAAGTATTTTGGTTTGAATAAAAAGAAAACGCTGCAAATCCCTGCACAACGGTTTATTATTTTGTACGGAATACCCTTCTGTTACAGATCACAGCTCTCTGTATATATATAACCCGTCTATATAATATAATATGTGAATCGCAGACCCTCCGTAGGTTAGTACCTAACCCCGTACTCGTTACTAGGTACCTACCTGAATCACGAGTCAAATGTTGCTAAAATAATACAGCCGATGACAAACAGTAACTAAAACGGCAAAAAGAAACGCAAATAATGAGGTTCTAAAGGAAAATTGTTTATGTGGAGTGAAATAGATGCCCCTTCTGCGTTGATCACTGTTTTCTGTGGTCAATACCTGTAATGAACCGTTGTGTAATAACTTGCCCATCAATAATACTTCAACGGTTGTTCAAGTTGCAAAAGTACCGATCAACAAAATCCAGACCCTTCTTGTTAGATGAACCGTTGTGTAATAATTTACTGTTGTGTAATAATTTACCGTTGTGTAATAATTTACCGTTATGTAATAATTTACCGTTGTGTAATAATTTACCCGTCAATAATACTTCAACGTTTGTTCAAGTTTCACAAGTACCCACCAACAAAATCCAATAGTCCATCACTCATATCGCAGAACAACCAACTCGACTTCATACAGCCATCCTTGATTATAATCAGGTGCTCCCTAGTGATGATATCCCGGCCGGATTTATACCGTTTGATTCACGATCGTGTTGACGAAGCTTTTTGGTGCACAGGAACGGTTGGACATACTAATGCTCCGGGTGGCCTCAAAAAAATTGTTTAGCTCAAGACAAATATAATAACGAGACACGCTGGCTCCTGTCTGGTTGGAGATGATCATTTTAATTACAATCATAATGAAATATTTTCATAGATAGATTAATATCTCCCCATTATGCTTGGGTGAGAATCAACATTTCGAACATTCACCTTAATATTATTTACATAAGTAGGTGGGTATCATAATAAGCCCACTGTTTCGAGTGTCAAGTAGGTGGGTAGGTATTCATGGTCAAACAGGATTTCCAGAAATTCCGAGGGACTTTATTATGCTTACCTGATAGAATTAAGTAGGTAGGTATTCATAATCAAAACGGAATTCCAGGAATTTCAAGATGGTGGAAGGGGGTCTTCATTATGGTTATCTGATGGAATTAAGTAGGTAGGTATTCATAGTCAAAACGGAATTCCAGAAATTCCAAGATGGCGGTGGTAGGTGGTGGGTGACGTCATTATGATTACCTGATACCATTAATTAGGTAGGTATTCATAATTAAAACGGTATTCCAGAAATTCCAAGATGATGGGAGGGGGTGGGTGACGTCATTATGATTACCTGATACCATTAATTAGGTAGGTATTCATAGTCAAAACGGTATTCCCGAAATTCCAAGATGGTGGGAGGGGGTGGGGTGACGTCATTATGATTACCTGATACCATTAATTAGGTAGGTATTCATAGTCAAAACGGTATTCCCGAAATTCCAAGATGGTGGGAGGGGGTGGGGTGACGTCATTATGATTATTTGATAGGTACAATTAAGTTGGTAGGTATTCATAATAAAGGTTGAGGTGATGGGAGGGGTGGTGGTGTGAGAGGCTGTGAGGGTGGAGTGGGCGATGGGGGAGGGGTGTGAGAGGCGGTGAGGGTGGAGTGGGCGAGGGGGGAGGGGTGTGAGAGGCGGTGAGGGTGGAGTGGGCGAGGGGTGAGGGGGAGTGAGGGGGTGAGGGCGGTGAGGGGGGGGGGGGGTGGTTGGTAAGGGGTGGGTGAGGGGGTTGGTGAGGGGGTGGTGAGAAGGTGGACTCGCCCGCTAAGGCAGGAGGCAGCTGGTCCGCCTGACGAGCATGTTCAAACAGGAATGTCCCAGAACCTACATTTCTACCCTACTCGCGGTAATTAATTTTTGACCTTTAAACAATCCCTATGTAGGATGTGTAGTTCTGAATGAGTCGCGAGAAAGGTTATCACTACTGTTACCATCCGCTTCTCAGGTATGTCAGGTTATCTTCATTAGCCCCTGCGCCAGAACATACTTTTCTCCTCTACTCCTCAGATATGAGCCGGCGAGCATTTCATAGGCACGCTCCCGTGTCGGAAACTCTGCTGGATGCCAGGTAGGAAAACCACTCGATACCTCCAACACCCTCAGTGGTGGACTGAACCTCTGTTTTCGAGCACGTCGCGCGTTTCTCCCGGGTTCGGAGGATCGCGGCGGTCGATTAGAGTTGTGAACATCGGTCACTCATGTGTCGAACGATACGGCCACGGCTAAAGCGGGATCAAAGTATGACGTTGAAAGGTCTCAGTGTGGTGATGCCACTGGTTCGAAGACGAAGTCCCGAATCCAGACTGCATGGCCGTCACCACCACCTTTTTTGAGCGCCTCCACCCTCACGGATCACACCGCGAATGGGTGGAGGAAGGTCTATCCCGTGGACGCGTATCGTGGGCCACCTCACACAGATGGTGGTGACACGTCCCGTATCTGACATTTTAGAACTGTCGACACAATGACGATACTCCTTCTCTTTATCTCGACCGACCGCCTTCGTCACGAGGGGCTCCGCAATCGACGCGTTCTTGGTGAGGGGATGTCCACGGTGCGGGGTGTTGAACCAACGAGGTGTCGGCCTCAGTGGGGACCCAACAGGCATCACCCATACGCAGACGCTCCGTTTCGGGTATGGTCGTCGCCGAGTCTGCTAGGAGTGTCGAGAAGAAATAGGTGGCGGTGGTGCTAACCCGAACCACACTTTCCCACCTCGCTCCGTAACACAGCGAACCGACCTCAGATCAGGTGGGACTCCCCGCTGAATTTAAGCATATTAGTAAGCGGAGGAAAAGAAACTAACCAGGATTCCCTCAGTAGCTGCGAGCGAACAGGGAGAAGCCCAGCACCGAATCCCGGAGGCCTTGCCTCCAGGGACATGTGATGTTCGGGAGGGTTCCCATATCCGACACAGCTGCACCGCGTCCAAGTCCATCTTGAACGAGGCCACGGTCCCGAGAGGGTGCCAGGCCCGTAGCTGGCCGGTGCTGGTTTCGGGTGAACCTCTCCTTAGAGTCAGGTTGCTTGAGAGTGCAGCCCTAAGCGGGTGGTAAACTCCATCTAAACCACGAGACCGATAGCGAACAAGTACCGTGAGGGAAAGTTGAAAAGAACTTTGAAGAGAGAGTTCAAGAGTACGTGAAACCGCTCAGGGGTAAACGGAAAAGACCCGAAATTTCCAAAAGGGGAGATTCACGTCTTCTCGCTGGTCGGACGACCCGCTCCTCGTCGACGGCTCTATGCCTCATTCGGATTCATCCGGACCGAGTGGTGGAGCCGCCGAGAGTGGGTCCGTACGGCCGCGGCGGACCGCACTTCTCCCCTAGTAGGACGTCGTGACCCGTCCGGCCACGGTCTAAGGGCTTGGGTGGTAGCCTGTGTGAGCTGTGCAGTCTCGCGCAGACCCCCTTTCTCCCGACCGTGGATCGCTCCGGTTGGTATCAAAAGACGGTGTCGAACCGCTCTGCGGAGGGAGTCATCCCTCTTCGAGAGCGCGATGTGGCCCTTGACAAGGTTGTGAGTCGCGTGTCAAGGCGGGCCTCCGCCCGTCTGACTGCTCTCGCGCCTGTATGGTCGAGTGTGCCCTTACGCAGGTTCATTCAAATGGCACCAGTCCACGGCGAATCAGTTTTGGGCTCTTGTCCGACCCGTCTTGAAACACGGACCAAGGAGTTTAGCGTGTGCGCGAGTCATTGGGTGTCAAAACCTAAAGGCGTAATGAAAGTGAAGGGAACTCCGCTTTCCGAGGGAGGATGGGTCGAGTCCCTTTATACGGGCCGGCCTCTCACTCCCGGGGCGTCTCCATCTCATCGCGAGAGGAGGCGCACCCAGAGCGCACACGCTGATACCCGAAAGATGGTGAACTATGCCTGGCCAGGACGAAGCCAGGGGAAACCCTGGTGGAGGTCCGCAGCGATTCTGACGTGCAAATCGATCGTCGGAGCTGGGTTTAGGGGCGAAAGACCAATCGAACCATCTAGTAGCTGGTTCCCTCTGAAGTTTCCCTCAGGATAGCTTGCGCTCGAACGAAACGAGTCTCATCCGGTAGAGCGAATGATTGGAGGCCTTGGGGTCGAAACGACCTCAACCTATTCTCAAACTCCAAATAGATGAGAACCCCGGCTTTCTTGAACATTGTTTATGAAGCCGGGGGCTTGGATCAGAGTGCCAAGTGGGCCAATTTTGGTAAGCAGAACTGGCGCTGTGGGATGAACCAAACGCGGAGTTAAGGCGCCTCAATCGACGCTCATGTGAAACCATGAAAGGCGTTGGTTGCTTAAGACAGCAGGACGGTGGCCATGGAAGTCGGAATCCGCTAAGGAGTGTGTAACAACTCACCTGCCGAAGCAACTAGCCCTGAAAATGGATGGCGCTGTAGCGTCGTGCCTATACTCCGCCGTCAAAGGCAACGCAGGCAGTCGCCTCACGGTGACGGCGCTGTTACGCCTTGACGAGTAAGAGGGCCGCGGCGATGAGCGCAGAAGGGTTTTGGGCGTGAGCCTGCCTGGAGCCGTCGTCGGTGCAGATCTTGGTGGTAGTAGCAAATACTCCAGCGAGGCCCTGGAGGACTGATGTGGAGAAGGGTTTCTTGTGAACAGCTGTTGCACAAGAGTCAGTCGATCCTAAGCCCTAGGAGAAATCCGAAGCGATGGGTTGCCGTTGAGTGGTGTGTAGCATAGAACCATTGAAGGCACCATCTGGGCGAAAGGGAATCCAGTTCCTATTCCGGAACCCGGCAGTGGAACCGTTCCAAATCGGGCCCTCATTGAAGACTCGTCAGGGCAACCTGAAAGGACCCGGAGACGCCGTCGGGAGATTCGGGGAGAGTTGTCTCTTCTCTATAAGCGTTCGAGTTCCCTGGAAACCTCTAGCAGGGAGATAGGGTTTGGAACGCGAAGAGCACCGCAGTTACGGCGGTGTCCGAATCTTCCCCACGGACCTTGAAAATCCGGGAGAGGGCCACGAGGAACCCCACGCCGGCTCGTACCCAAATCCGCAGCAGGTCTCCAAGGTGAAAAGCCTCTAGTCGATAGATTAATGTAGGCAAGGGAAGTCGGCAAATCCGATCCGTAACTTCGGGATAAGGATTGGCTCTGAGGATCGTGACGTTTGCCGGGCTTGATGGAGAATCAGGCCGGTGTCAACGAGCCGGGCCTGGGCGAGGAGATGGGCGTTCACGCGTTCCTGAACCGAGCTCGGTCCCGTGCCTTGACCACCTGAGGACCTTTCTTGCTGCGAGCTTCAGCCTGTCAAGTCGCTGGCCTCGTGCCTGTGGACGGGGCTGTTGTTTCTTCGGCCGTCATTCAACGATCAACTCAGAACTGGCACGGACCAGGGGAATCCGACTGTCTAATTAAAACAAAGCATTGCGATGGCCCCAACGGGTGTTGACGCAATGTGATTTCTGCCCAGTGCTCTGAATGTCAAAGTGAAGAAATTCAAGCAAGCGCGGGTAAACGGCGGGAGTAACTATGACTCTCTTAAGGTTGAGCCGTGGGACTGACCATCCGGAGGCTCTTCCTAGCCAACCTGCTACCTCCTCGTGGTGAGAGTCGGGCAACGCACAAGGGGCTAGTAGTGATGTCTGAATGATGTGGTCCTTCTGGTGCAGCATCACTCCTTGTGCGGCTGAAAGCAGGCTCTGGTGTTCTTGGGGGGTCTCATGCACTTGGGACCTGCCCACTTTCCACTCCCCGAATATGTTATGAACCAAAACAACAATCAGTCTCATAACCCCCGCCGGCCCCCTGGCACGCGGGGTATCGGGAGTGGCCATCCAGTGCGCCCCAGGCAGGGGCGTCAGGACTCACAATCCTCGACCATGTCGAGCGGATCATCCCGTTCGAGTTCTCCAGCTTCGAGTGCGAGTAACGAGTATTTATGTGACATTGGAGACTGTCAGCGTTCGTTCAGGAAGCCTCAGGGACTCGGGCAGCATAAGCGGCTGGCGCATCCCACGGAGTATAATGCTGCGATGCAGGTGGATCGCCGACGCACTCCCTATTCGGATGAAGAGATGCGACGGGTGGCGAGGGCTGAGGCGGAGGGCATTCTTTCGGGAGTGCGGTTCCTAAATCAGCACCTACTGCCATTATTCCCCGACCGTACCATAGATGGATTAAAGGGTATGCGGAAGCGCCCAGATTACAAGCTAATGGTGCAGAACTGCTTGCAGCACCTTCAGAATGCCGACCCCCCGGAGGTTGTACCGGTGGTTGACCCGCCTTCTGTTGGCGTGGTGGATGTGTCGGGAGAGGGAGTAGCTATGGAGCCTTCGGCACTACTCCTCGAAATACGACGTTTGGGTCTGGTGGTGGCCCGCGTGAATGGATACGATTCTGCGTATTTGCAGCTCCTGGCTCAAGAAGCTTTTCCGGGCCAGCCAGAGCTAGAGAATGATGTGGCCGAGTACATCGATAGGGTGTTCTCAAGAAGTCAAGGCCGAGCCCTTTCCCTTAGCCACGCTGATCCGTCGGCAACAGGGGGCACAGGGAGGACTCAACAACAACAATCAAGAAAGGCGGAGCGCCACCGGCAGTATAGGACCACCCAGGCCCTCTGGAAGAAGCACCCCTCCCGAGTGGTACAGACGATCCTGGATGGCGGCGAGCAAAGTGAGATGCCTTCCTTTGCTGAGATGATGGACTATTGGCGGCCCATTTTGGGTGCCCCTGGCTGTGTCATGCCTTCTCGGGCTGCGGAGCCCGCCCCCACACGCAATTCCCTTGTGGATATAATGAAGAAGCCCATCTCCGGTACTGAAGAGAGGGCCAGCAGGGTTCCTGGCAACACCGCAGCGGGGCCGGACGGGGTATCCCCGCGGAAATGGAACATGGCCCCACAGAGCATTAGGCTACTGGTTCTGAACCTGTTGCTTTTGGCCGGCAGACCTTCCGGTGACCTGAGTAAGGCTAGGACCGTGTTCGTGCCGAAGAAGGGCGTTAGGGGACCGGGCGGTTATCGGCCCATCTCTGTCTCCTCTGTTATCTGCCGCCACCTTCACAAGGTGCTGGCTTCACGACTGCTCTCGGCCGACGTCATTGAGGATCCTCAACGTGGTTTCCGAAGAGCAGATGGTACAGCTGAGAACCTCCTGATCCTGCAGTCGGTGCTGCTCCATGCACGTAAGAAGAGGAAGCAGCTCCATGCTGCTACCATTGATATTTCTAAGGCATTTGACTCCGTTAGCCATCAGGCTATATTGGACTGCCTACGTGGAGTTGGTGCGCCTGAGGACCTTCAGCAGTATATCGCGGCACTCTATCAAGCAGCAACTATCAACGTATGTGTTGGCAAGAGTGTTTCCGAGGATATTAGAGTCCAGCGAGGTGTCAGACAGGGCGATCCCCTATCATCCATTCTTTTTAACCTGGTGGTGGACACGGCATTGCGCGGCCTCCCGCCCGAGGTGGGTTTTGATTTACAGCAGAACATTCGTGTGCAAGTTCTCGCCTTTGCCGACGATGTGGTTTTGTTTGCTCAGACGCGGCGTGGGTTGCAGGTCCTCCTTGACAGCTTTACGGAACAGATGGAGGTCTGCGGGTTGACAATTAATCCGCAAAAAAGCGCCACGCTGTCCTTGGTGCCTGAGGGGAAGACGAAGAGGGTCAAGGTGGACTGTGGTGGATTCACCGTGGGTGGCACGGAATTGCATGCCAGAGGTGTGACTGAGGCCTGGCAGTACCTTGGCATCAACTTCGAAGGGGTTCGTGTGGTTTCATCAACCAAAGTGAGTGTTGAGCGAGCTCTCCAGCAGATATCTAAGGCGCCTTTGAAGCCCCAGCAACGTTTGCGGATGTTGAGAACTTACCTTCTGCCTAAGGTCCAGTATGGGCTCACGTTTGGCAGAATTACCGCGGGGCGCCTTAGAAGGATGGACCTGGTAATACGAGCGGCTGTGAGGAAGTGGCTTGGGCTTCCTCATGACGTGCCGTCATCCTACATACATGCTGCGGTTTCCGATGGCGGCCTCGGCATCCGGCCCCTACGACTTTGTGTCCCCGTGAAGCGTATGCGGCGACTGCTCGCCCTTGAGGGTTCCTCGTGGGGCGTTGCGCGGTTTGTGGCGGGGGCTGAGCTGGTTCGGAGCCAGGTCGACTGGTGCGAGCGTATGCTTCCTAGTGACCTTCGTGACGGTCGGGCGATCGACGCGTCTTTTGCCCGCCAGCTCTACGAATCATGTGATGGTAGGGAGTTAAGGCAAGCCAGCAGAGCTCGGGTCTCTTCGGCATGGGTGTATGCCGGTGCTGAGGGGATACCTGCGAGGGAGTATCGGCGGTACCACGCAGTCCGGATTGGAGCCCTTCCCACCAGGGTGCGATCCTCTAGAGGTGTGTCAGAGGGTGTCCGTGAGACGAGCTGTAGGGCGTGTCGCGCACCGGCGGAAACCTTAGCTCATATCGTCCAGAATTGTCCGCGGACACACGGTGGGAGGATTCGCCGACATAATGCTGTTCGGGACGTCATTGCAGGGGCTCTTGCTGCTGGGGGGTGGGAAGTTGAGAAGGAGTACTCCTACCGACTGACCCAGCAGCCTGTCACTACCACCTCGAGGAGTGGGGACACCACTGCGCGTCGTCCCCCTACGCGACGGATGCCTGACATTGTGGCGAGGTTCTCCGATGGCAGAACGGTGGTATTGGACGTTCAGATCGTCTCTGCAGCGGCTGAGGAAGACCACCCAGCCCGATCAAGTCTCCGTCTGCGCCGCTACCGTGTCCTGGAGGGGTATTTGGTCGTCGACGAGTGTGGAAGATCTATTGAAGCTCGGCGTCTCCAAGGGGATCCTGCGCGGTATCACTACGCGTGTTTTGCTGGGATCCTACCTGAACTACTTCACGTTTAATCGCGCAACGCAGAGCTACAAACATGGAATTCCAGCAAAAGGAGTGAGGCTGGCGTCGGGTAGCTTGGGGGTCGCTCCCACCAAATTGGGTGCCACCTTCCCTTTGGCTGTCTGGCTTCACCAGCAGCAATTCAATGGTGAGTTTATTTTAAAAAAAAGAAGAAAAAAAAAAAAAAAAGCCAAATGCCTCGACGCGCATGAATGGATTAACGAGATTCCCTCTGTCCCTATCTACTTTCTAGCGAAACCACGGCCAAGGGAACGGGCTTGGAACAATCAGCGGGGAAAGAAGACCCTGTTGAGCTTGACTCTAGTCTGGTACTGTAAGGAGACATGAGAGGTGTAGCATAAGTGGGAGATGGCTCGCCATCGACAATGAAATACCACTACTTTCATAGTTTCCTTACTTACTTGATGAAGCGGAAGGCGTCGGTCGGGGTATCTCACTCCGGCCCGACGGACTTCTTGCGCCAAACGCCAAGGGTTGCCGGTGGTCGTTGGAGAAGTGGGTGTCTTTGCTGGTGAGCGGGTCGCTTCATTCGTGGGGCGTGCCCCTCGCTGGTGGGTATTCACGGACCCGGCGTGCTTTTCCGGCAACAATCTCCCTAGCGTGATCCGATTCAAGGACACTACCAGGCGGGGAGTTTGACTGGGGTGGTACATCTGTCAAATAATAACGCAGGTGTCCTAAGGTCAGCTCAGCGAGGACAGAAACCTCGCGTAGAGCAAAAGGGCAAATGCTGGCTTGATCCCGATGCTCAGTGCGCATAGGGACTGCGAAAGCACGGCCCATCGATCCTTTTGGCTTGAAGAGTTTTCAGCAAGAGGTGTCAGAAAAGTTACCACAGGGATAACTGGCTCGTGGCGGCCAAGCGTTCATAGCGACGTCGCTTTTTGATCCTTCGATGTCGGCTCTTCCTATCATTGCGAAGCAGAATTCGCCAAGCGTCGGATTGTTCACCCGCCAATAGGGAGCGTGAGCTGGGTTTAGACCGTCGTGAGACAGGTTAGTTTTACCCTACTGATGACTAGTCGTTGCTGTAGTAATCCTGCTTAGTACGAGAGGAACCGCAGGTTCGGACATTTGGTACACGCACTCGGTCGACAGGCCGGTGGTGCTATGCTACCATCCGTGGGATTAAGCCTGAACTTTGAGGTATAAAGAGAAAATTCACTCCTTTCGTTTTTAAAGATTTGAAAGATGCGAGTCACGTTTTTGTAAGGGTTGACAGGATAAAAGCCTCCCTCCACCACCCTTACGAAGGACCTTTCAAAATCAAAGTACAACTTTTTCTTCCACCTGGAAATCTTTGATGAGCGTTAGCACTTCCTTGTACGAATGGTCTTCATCTTTGAGTGGAACAGGATCTTTATTTATAGTTTTCGCCACGCTAAAAATGCTACTGCTTGGCGTTATTTCTGCAATGCGGTCTGCCATTAGTGCTACTTTATCTATTGTCTCATCACTAACAATAATCACGTTTTTGATTGAGTCCGGCAGTTTGTCCAACCATAGTGTTTTTAAAACCTTATCAGAAACGTCCTTAGCTAAAGACTTCATCATTCTCAACAGCTGACTAGGCTTTAAATCACCTAGTTCCAACCCAGTGAGAAGTTTCCTAATTTGTTTCTCATCGCTTTCCTTAAAAATTGTGAGTAGGCGTGATTTTGCAGCTTGGTACTTATCCGTTTCTTCACTTTCAATTATATCCCAAATATTTTCGAGAATTTTTGGATCTAAATGTGCTACCAGATGGTTGAATTTTGCTGAATCGGATCTTAAACGTTCTATTAACTTTCAATTAACTTTCACATTTACATTTTTGTACACCCGTACAGCCTCTAAGGCCGAATCCCGACTATTGGCAACGATAAAGCTTTGAGTCCTGTGAGTCGAAAGGCTCAAGTCAATGTGACTTTACTAGGCGCGCACGGTCTCGACCGTGCCGTCGCACGAGCCCTGTGGACCAGTTTCCCTCGTGTGGTCAGACGTCGGTACACTCCGGTCGCTCTGATCCGGTGACTGGTCGTAACAGTGTTCTTCCCTTCGGGGAGTTCGATGTCGGGACTCTGAATCGTCTGTAGACGACTTTCTTGCTGGGCAGGGTGTTGTACTCGGTAGAGCAGTTGTTCCGCTGCGATCTGTTGAGACTTATCCCTAGCTCGGAGGATTCGTCAAAGCGGTCGCTCGCCCGACACGCACGACGAGGAGACCTCGGGGTCTATAAACATAAAAGAACAAGCAGAACAAATGGTCCAGGTGAACCCTCAACCAAAGTAGGGTCACCACAGGGTGGGGGTGTGGAATGCTACAGACCCCGGCATTTACACCCCCCACCCGCCAAACCACTGGATGGTTGGTAAGATTAGGGATGACGAGAATGAGTTGTTCAAGTCGGATTCCTCTCCGAAATGTGACAGTCTAAAAGTCGAAGCCCGGAGGATTCGTCAAAGTGGTCGCACGCCCGACACGCACGACGAGGAGACCTCCAGCACTTGTGTGCCGGGTTGTGTCGAGTGTCACAATTGGCTTGGTGATGGTACGAGGTATTTCGTCGAGCACCCCCACACCTGAGAGAATATTATATTGTGGGAATGAAGACCAAGAGTCTAACTGACTCTCGACTACTGACGCCTCGTCAGTACGAAAAAAGTCATAATTCTCTCAGGTGGGGGGTGCTCAGCATAAATCTGTTGATATAATAAAATTCGAAAACTGGTGAAGGACAACATGTCAATTGGATTATGCTTGTGGACAGCCTCACTGCGGGTAAATGTAATTCTCTCAGGTGGGGGGGTGCTCAGCATAAATCTGTTGATATAATACAACTCGAAAACTGGTGAAGGACGAACTGTCAATTGGATTATGCTTGTGAACAGCCTCACTGCGGGTAAATGTAGCTGAGCTAGACCCCTCAGATCCGTGGTAGGATATTTTTCAGTTTTCGAGTTTTATTATATCAACAGATTTATGCTGAGCACCCCCCCGACCTGAGAGAATTACATTTACCCGCAGTGAGGCTGTCCCTGGTGCGGGTGAAAGCACAACGGGCACGTTGAAATTGAACCCCTCTCCCCCTCCCGTCTATCGACAATCACCACCTCACCTCCCTTCCACTGTACAGCTCCTCTATTACTCTCCAACCCCTACCCACCCTACCATTTTTATAACTATCCTACCACGGATCAGAGGGGTCTAGCTCAGCTACATTTACCCGCAGTGAGGCTGTTCACAAGCATGATGCAATAGACGGTTTGTCCTTCACCAGTTTTCGAGTTTTATTATATCAACAGATTTATGCTGAGCACTCCCCCACCTGAGAGAATTACATTTACCCGCAGTGAGGCTGTCCCTGGTGCGGGTGAAAGCACAACGGGCACATTGGAATTGAACCCCTCTCCCCCTCCCGTCTATCGACAATCACCACCTCACCTCCCTTCCACTGTACAGCTCCTCTATTACTCTCCAACCACTACCCAACCAACCATTTTTATAACTATCCTACCACGGATCTGAGGGGTCTAGCTCAGCTACATTTACCCGCAGTGAGGCTGTTCACAAGCATGATGCAATAGACGGTTCGTCCTTCACCACTTTTCGAGTTTTATTATATCAACAGATTTATGCTGAGCACCCCCCCACCTGAGAGAATTACATTTACGCGCAGTGAGGCTGTCCCTGGTGCGGGTGAAAGCACAACGGGCACGTTGCAATTGAACCCCTCTCCAAATCACGTCGAACGACAGCCATCACCTCACCTCCCTTCCTTTGTACAGCTCCTCTATTACTCTCCAACCCCTACCCACCCGACCATTTTTATAACTATCCTACCACGGATCTGAGGGGTCTAGCTCAGCTACATTTACCCGCAGTGAGGCTGTTCACAAGCATGATGCAATAGACGGTTCGTCCTTCACCAGTTTTCGAGTTATATTATATCAACAGATTTATGCTGAGCACCCCCCCACCTGAGAGAATAATATTTACCTGCAGTGAGGCTGTCCCTGGTGCGGGTAAATATAATTCTCTCAGGCCAGACAAACTGTATATTGGATTATGCTTGTGAACAGCCTCACTGCGGGTAAATGTAGCTGAGCTAGACCCCTCAGATCCGTGGTAGGATAGTTATAAAAATGGATGGGTGGGTAGGGGTTGGAGAGTAATAGAGGAGCTGTACATAGAAGGGCGGTGAGGGGGTGGTTGTCGATCGAAGGGAGGGGGAGAGGGGTTCAATTCCAACGTGCTCGTTGTGCTTTCACCCGCACCAGGGACTGCCTCACTGCGGGTAAATGTAGCGGAGCTGGACCCCTAAGATCCGCGGTAGGATAATTCAAACCTGACGGGCGGGTGCTCAGCTACATTTACCCGCAGTGAGGCTGTACACATGCATAATCCAATAGACAGTTTGAAATCCTTCACCAGTTTTTGAGTTTTATTATATCAACAGATTTATGCTGAGCACCCCCCCCACCTGAGAGAATAATATTTACCCGCAGTGAGGCTGTCCCTGGTGCGGGTAAATATAATTCTCTCAGGCCAGACAAACTGTATATTGGATTATGCTTGTGAACAGCCTCACTGCGGGTAAATGTAGCTGAGCTAGACCCCTCAGATCCGTGGTAGGTTAGTTATAAAAATGGATGGGAGGGTAGGGGTTGGAGAGTAATAGAGGAGCTGTACATGAAGGGAGGTGAGGGGGTGGTTGTCGATAGAAGGGAGGGGGAGAGGGGTTCAATTCCAACCCGACGGGCGGGTGGGTTGGGGAATAATACAGGTCTTGTTCCTGTACTTAACGGGGGGAGGTGATGTGGTATTTGTTGATAGGAGGGAGGGGGAGAGGGGTTCAAGTTTATCATCTCAAAGCTAGTCCCGACTACAAAAAATGAGTTTCGGACGCCTCGTGAGCTCGCGGGTACCCTATTAATTTCGGACTCGGACTCGGCCTCGCCCTCGCCAACAGGCGTGGGGGGAGGGGGTCGTTTGTCGGCCGGTAGTAGTTCGGGTACTGTGGCTCATCATCGAGAGGTGGCGTGGCAGCGCCGCGTCCTGGTATCTGGACGGGTCGACACCCTAGTTGTTACTCGACGCGATCCGTCACTACACGGTCACCGGGGAGGAAGCTGGTTGGTGGGCACGGGGATCCCCACGTGATCCCATCCCACCTCGTCCGCATCACTCCAGTGCCACGTGTGAAGGGTATCGGGATCAACCTCACTCACTGCATGACTGCGACGTCGTTAGCCTCTAGCGCTCGTCCCAAAGCAGTCAATCTGAACCTGTTCCACGCGGATCACCCGCATCAACCCGTCAACGGGTTCGACGCGAGGGGCCGTCGAGGGGACCGGTAACAAACACATTCCAAGAAGCCGGATCAATTATCGGATCCCTCCCCATTTCCACGAATGACGTGGTGTACGGTGTGAGGCAGACCGGGGCAGTTTTGACGCCCGAACCCCACCTATGTGTTGGACTCGGCTTTTCCAGGGGCCGGGTCCACCTCTCAACTCGGGGTAATGGCCCATCATAGCGCATGGGAGCCCAGCCCGGGTCGGTTTTACAACGAAGTGAAGTAAAGTAAAAGTAAAGTAACAGCCATTTCAGGCTGGGGCTTTTCGTCCGACTGCCCAGCCTGTTTCTTTGTCATTGCTGACAATGTGATACCTGGATCGCATCAGACCTCTCCAGAGGTCATTTTCACGCCCGAGGTATGGAGGTTTCATTATTATTCATAGCTGACAACGAAGTGAATCACCCCGTCACACGGCGTTGCGGGCGCTGTGTAGGTCCCTCAGGGCCTCCCAGCACAGCCCGCCGTCTGTGGCGACCCTAATATCAGAGCCGGCTCAAAGCCGCCGTTTGGACGGCTTGGACGGCCATATAAGGGATACAATGGCAGAGGAGGACCCACAGGAGGGAGGACTACGGGGAGGACTGGTGACCGGATATGACGCAGCGACAGTAACACTTAGGGGAGCCATTCATATGGATATGGCCGGCCCGTGGGTACAGTCGGAGGCGGGTGCCTTGGCCATTCTCTTGGAAGCTGCCAGCATGGCCGTTCAGGGTGCTGATCCTGATTTGGCGCTGCAGGAGTGGTGCAGGGCCAGGTTCGGTGGCCGGGCGATGGACACGGGACGACAGCGATTGGGGGGAACGGTCAGAAGAGAAGAGGCAGTGGATCGGGACCTGTGGATTACAGATAGGAGAGCAGTCATTAGGGATCTAGTTGACGGGCCTGCGGGGCGAGCGGTTATACGGGCCCCGGATGTGACCACAAGGCAATATTGGGAGCAGCGCTTTCAGGAACCGTCTCCGCCGTTCAACGCAATTGTCAGGAGCCCGGTAGATGGGGATATGGGGGCATTGTGGACCCCAATCGTCGAGGAAGAGTTGAAGGCCACTAGGGCCGGAAAGACGGCGCCCGGATTAGATGGTGTTACCTCGAGCCAATGGAATGGTGTTCATTGGAGAGCCAAGAGGATGATCTTTCATATCATTATGCTGAGGAGGTGTCCCCCTGCATGGATGGCGGCGGGGCGGACCACGTTAATTCCCAAATGCCCTAACCCGGTGGGACCGGAACAATTAAGGCCGGTTACGGTCCCGTCGATAATCTTACGACAGTTTCACAGGATATTGGCCGGGCGACTGAGCGGTGCAGTAAAGCATGTAGAGGAGCAGAGGGGTCTGGTCCGGGGAGTCGACGGTATAGCGCAGAACGTGACGTTGTTGGAAGAGATACTTCAGAACGCTCGTGTAAAGAAGAGGGAACTCCACCTCCTTGTCGCGGACGTGTCCGGGGCTTTTGACTCGGTGAGTCACCACGCCATTGCGGCCATAGTGAGGGGCAGGGGGTGGCCGGAGGCCCTGGTGGGGTACCTGGGGGCCCTTTACGGGTCATCAGTGACGTCAATCTCCGGCGGGTCAACGGTACGCTGCACACGTGGGGTGCGGCAGGGTGACCCCCTGTCGTCAATTATATTTAATGTAGTGATGGACCATGTTCTGATGGGGATGCCCACCAGAGTGGGATATATCATGAATGGGCGTAGGTGGTCACGATTAGCATTTGCTGACGATGTGGTGCTGGTTAGTTCCTCCCAAGCGGGGATGATGGTGATGGTTGGGGATTTTGTTAAAGCCCTGGAGGAATGCGGCCTGGAGTTGAACAGGCGGAAGTCTCTCTATATCCCCTTACAGCCGAGATTCGGGAGGCTGGTGGTGCCACAGGATGCGGGCATTGAGGGCATTCGGGTCGCTGAGGCGCGGACCAGGTGGAGGTACCTGGGCGTGGATTTTACGGTGACAACTCTGTGACCAAGCGGTCCCGCCTCGAAGGGGCGTTTTGAGGAGACGGCGGGGCGAGAAACACTTTCTCTGTCCCACTGGCCGAGATCCGTCTCCAAAAGCGGTCGACGGGCTTCAATGAAGCCGCCCACCGGCGCTACCCCTTCTCACGAGGTCTTTCGAGACTCCTCGGCGAGCCTCTTGGTTGCTTGACTTTCTTCTCTGCTCATGGAAGAGCGGGGGAGAGCTCGAGTCTTTTGATCGACCGGTTCTCATTAATGATCCTTCCGCAGGTTCACCTACGGAAACCTTGTTACGACTTTTACTTCCTCTAAATGATCAAGTTTGGTCATCTTCCCAGCGTTCATCGATACCGACAAGTCAGTAGGGATGACCGCCAGTCCGAAGACCTCACTAAATCATTCAATCGGTAGTAGTGACGGGCGGTGTGTACAAAGGGCAGGGACGTAATCAACGCGAGCTTATGACTCGCGCTTACTGGGAATTCCTCGTTCATGGGGAACAATTGCAAGCCCCAATTCCTAGCACGCAGGAGGTTCGGCGGATTACCCGGGCCTTTCGGCCAGGGAGGCACACGCTGATTCCTTCAGTGTAGCGCGCGTGCGGCCCAGGACATCTAAGGGCATCACAGACCTGTTATTGCTCAATCTCGTGCAGCTAAAAGCCGCCTGTCCCCTTAAGAAGAATGATTGTCGCCGGTGGCGGGGACACCGGAAAACGCCTAGTTAATAGGCTAGAGTCTCGTTCGTTATCGGAATTAACCAGACAAATCGATCCACCAACTAAGAACGGCCATGCACCACTACCCACTGAATCAAGAAAGAGCTATCAATCTGTCAATCCTTCCAATGTCCTGGCCTGGTGAGGTTTCCCGTGTTGAGTCATTAACATAATTTATTAGTAATATATAGATACATTTCACGCTTTACATTTGAATACTACATAATTATACACTGTCTTCATCCATCTTCTGCTGGATTGTCAGCTCCCGAAGAGTTCTGCCATCAGGGCCACCGAAAACACAAAATGATACCAAACGCGTTCTGCATTATATGCATTAGCTGAAATCTTAATCTATATTTTTTTATATACCCAGTCAGTGACTGGGTATAAATACTTATAAAGCTCCCTACAAATCTCTACATAAATATTCTTCGACTAATTACTCCAAAGCTTTATTCAGTCGACGACTCTGCTATACTGACCTTGTGAGGGCTCCCCCAATGCTAGGGGAGCCCTCCTTCTGGCTTGTCGCATATAGGTGGCCCAGATGAAGCCGCTCCCGTCTATTGCTCGTCGTGCCGCCCAGCCCAGCAGGACCCCCGGGAAGATCCTCCTCAAGTCGTCCGCCGAGGCCCTCAGCCAGACTCCTCTCCACGACAGCACAGCAGGGACGCAACGTACGGTCTCCACCTCAGCCAGCTCCTTGGCCGCCATCATCATCTCGTCGACTTCATATTTGCGCCTCTTCTCGCCGCTAACGCGGCTCATGGGGTACTGCTCGCCGTTGGTCGAGATGGCAACATCAATAATTACTGCCTCCCGATGGAGTTTCACGATGAGGTCCGGTCGGTATCTTCTTCCATTTCCCACGATGTCCACCTCTCGCCACGTGCTCCACCCTTTCCTTCTGGCATAGCCCTAAACAGCGCACAGACTGCGTCGTGCCGCCTGCACCGCGCCCACCGCGTCGTTGGACACATCTGAATGATGTGTCCCGCCGTCTCCAGGTCCGTGCACCCCAAACGGCATTGCCTATCCCCCACCCTTCCTCGCAGGGATCTCACTCGGGTGGGGATCGCGGCACAATGGGTCTTAACCGCAGCCAGGGTCCTCCACCGGGGCACACCTGCATCGTCCTGACGCAACCAATCCGTGCTCTCACGAGCCCCTCTCGAATCCTTTAGACCCCCGCCATCCGCTGACAGATGCCACCGTGCAGCTCGATCACCAGGCCGTGGCACCAGCTCCACACGATCAGATGCCTCATTTCCAAACAAGGCGCTCCTGGCATCAGCCACCCTCCGGTGCCTCATCCCCGGTATAGCCTCCTCCATTCTCATTAGTCCGAGGCCTCCATCCCTTGTAGGGGCATACAGATATGAATTAGGGGTGTCCCCCGGTAACGCCAGCCTCCTTCTTATCAACCGCCTGACCCCCACGTCGAATCTCCGAAGCTCCTTCTTGCTAGTTCTGCCCAGGACCATCTGGTGTAAGAAGGACGGCATAAGGTGCGTTCGTAGGGCCTCCAGCATCCGCAAAGGAGTAAGTGGCGCTCCGAGAACCCTTCGGACGTTCTCCAAAAACAAGTCCATCGGCGCTACCCCCACCCCATACACCGTAAAATCCACGCCCAGGTACCTCCACCTGGTCCGCTCCTCAGCGACCCGAATGCCCTCAATGCCTGCATCCTGTGGCACCACCAGCCTCCCGAATCTTGGCTGTAAGGGGATATAGAGAGACTTCCGCCTGTTCAACTCCAGGCCGCATTCCTCCAGGGCTTTAACAAAATCCCCAACCATCACCATCATCCCCGCTTGGGAGGAACTAACCAGCACCACATCGTCAGCAAATGCTAATCGTGACCACCTACGCCCATTCATGATATATCCCACTCTTGTGGGCACCCCCATCAGAACATGGTCCATCACTACATTAAATATAATTGACGACAGGGGGTCACCCTGCCGCACCCCACGTGTGCAGCGCACCGTTGACCCGCCGGAGATTGACGTCACTGATGACCCGTAAAGGGCCCCCAGGTACCCCACCAGAGCCTCCGGCCACCCCCTGCCCCTCACTATGGCCGCCATGGCGTGGTGACTCACCGAGTCAAAAGCCCGGGACACGTCCGCGACGAGGAGGTGGAGTTCCCTCTTCTTTACCCGAGCGTTCTGAAGTATCTCTTCCAACAACGTCACGTTCTGCGCTATACCGTCGACTCCCCGGACCAGACCCCTCTGCTCCTCTACATGCTTTACTGCACCGCTCAGTCGCCCGGCCAATATCCTGTGAAACTGTCGTAAGATTATCGACGGGACCGTAACCGGCCTTAATTGTTCCGGTCCCACCGGGTTAGGGCATTTGGGAATTAACGTGGTCCGCCCCGCCGCCATCCATGCAGGGGGACACCTCCTCAGCATAATGATATGAAAGATCATCCTCTTGGCTCTCCAATGAACACCATTCCATTGGCTCGAGGTAACGCCATCTAATCCGGGCGCCGTCTTTCCGGCCCTAGTGGCCTTCAACTCTTCCTCGACGATCGGGGTCCACAATGCCCCCAAATCCCCATCTACCGGGCTCCTGACAATTGCGTTGAACGGCGGAGACGGTTCCCGAAAGCGCTGCTCCCAATATTGCCTTGTGGTCACATCCGGGGCCCGTATAACCGCTCGCCCCGCAGGCCCGTCAACTAGATCCCTAATGACTGCTCTCCTATCTGTAATCGGCTGTCGAACGAAAGCGCAAATGATAGTAATCCTACTACCCGAAAGCGCAAAAACATAGAATATGTGTGTGTACGAAAGCGCAAACACAGACGGGAACGAATGCGCACATAATTCATGCGTCATAAAACATATTTAATCGTCAATTTACAATATTTAATATAATTTATATTATACGTACTGCAATTTGTCGTCTTCGTTATTATAATATGGAGCTATATCCAAGTTCCAGATTGTGGTTCCTATAGTTGACAGTTCTCTCCTGATCAGTTTTGAAGGTCTTTCGTCCTTTCCTTCCTTTTGCACGAATTACGAACGACATGTCTTTCAACAATCGAGGGCTGAATGCGGCATGACTATGCTCGTTTTCGTTGCTGAATATTTGACTGCACGAATCATTGGTTACTACGGAACTGTTACACGTTCTGACCGTACAACGCCACGATACACGACCGTCATTCATCACTCTGTAACGCCGATACTTAAATCCTTCGCATATATAATGCACTGAACACCTTAATTGGTAACTGTAACTCGAAACATTCTCTCTAACTCAAACACAACAGATGGCACTAAACTGAAACAGCGGTTACTGACTGCGTGAGACGTTAGACCAGGTTGATTGTGAAGAGGTAAAAGAGGTCATGTAAATATTTACCTGATTGTTTATGAATTTTGCCTCGTCCATGAACTGTTGTTTGGGCTTCCGGCGGAATCTCTTGTGCGCTTTTCGACCCCTCATCTTTGCGCTTTTCAACCCATTACATTTGCGCTTTCACGCACCTGTCAATCAGGATTAAATGGGATTCGCGCATTCGTATTCCACCGCTGTAATCCACAGGTCCCGATCCACTGCCTCTTCTCTTCTGACCGTTCCCCCCAATCGCTGTCGTCCCGTGTCCATCGCCCGGCCACCGAACCTGGCCCTGCACCACTCCTGCAGCGCCAAATCAGGATCAGCACCCCGAACGGCCATGCTGGCAGCTACTTCGGCGCCTTATAAGCCGCAACCATGCCTCACTGTGCCGTTTTTTCCGCAACGGCCACTCCTCTGGGTGGCATCCCTCATGGCAGAATACCTCCAGGCGTCGGCACCTTTGAGGTCCCCAACCACGGACGCATTACTCATTATCACCAGATACCCATACATGGCGGCGTCCCGCCAAACGATTTCGGGTTGGGTGACGGGGGTGCTGAGGGAAGCGGGGGTTGCAGATTGTTTCACGCCGCATTCAACAAGACACGCGTCAGTGTCAGCTGCGGACAGAGCGGGAGCCTCCTTAGATACCATTTTTAAGGCGGCAGGGTGGACGAGGAGCTCGGCGGTGTTCGCTAAGTTTTATAATAGACCCCTAGTGGCTGACGACTCACTTATCGCCCATGTGTTTGGTTCCACACCGGAGTCATAATCTGCTCTATGATCGTTTCAGGTGAGGCGAAATGGAGGGAGCGTCACCTCCTCAAAAGGCGGAATATGAGCCACACATGGAGACTGCATCTGTTCTCCCCTTTTTTGGGTTTTTTGGTTTATTTTGTATGGTGGTCGGGCTGGCACCCCTTGTTTATATATACAGTAGTTACATTTACTTGTTTATATACAGTTTATATATACAGTTGATATATCCAGATTAGCCGTGGTTTGTGTCCTTTCCTCTCCCTGGAGTAGAGTTTAAGAACACTAGTTGGGTGATATGTGGATTGGGGCCTCCCAGCCCCGACACTGGCAGGGACAAAAAAGGGGAGGGGGAGACGTTATATCGGGAGAAGACTAACTGAACCCAGGGAGGGAGCCCAAGGAGGGGTGAGTTTAGGTGCTCCGGGTCTGGACTACACAGGTCTCAGAGACCGTTTTTCGACTTTCAGATTTTAGTCTTCTCTCTGGGCGTTTTTTCCCTAGAGCAACTGCCTAACTTGGTTTGATTCTTTAAACAAACTACATGTAAACGTTCTCAAGTGTCCCACAGATATAATTGATGAATAAACGAACTTGTGAAGTTCATTCCTAATTATATCTAGTGGGACACTTGAGAACGTTTAGGACCCTCCACACCCTGCCCTATTGTCTTGGACATGGCTGGCAGTTGCTGATTTTCGTCTTTCAAAGAGTGATGAATCATCGGAGCGCCGCCAGTGTTGCCGGCGCCGCGGTAGTAATTAGTGGCGAGGACATTGGAATTTCAATTTGACGGATGTTTTATGGTAAATATTTACACAGTTGTATATGAAGCAAAATTGAGAAGACCATGTGGCCAAATCAGTTTTTAATTTAAAATTCAAATTGCAATAATGTTTTGTTTATAGAATTTCTTGTAAATATTTTCACTTTTATTTGAGGGGTTCCCCACAAGAACCGAATAAGTCCAAAATTGGCAAACGCCAGAAACAAGCATTTGTAAAACGCTCTTCTCAGAGGGAAATGCTCCCCGGGCTCCAAAATTCCAATGTTTTAAGTTAACAATATGGTAAGTTGACTTTGGTCGTTTGGTTTGTTTCTGGTTTTTGATTTCACCATTTTGTTTTCGGGTTTGTGAACAATTCGTTCAGCTCTGCTTTTTGAAATGCAGACTGATTCTGGGGGGGGGGGGGGGGTCAAGACCCCTGTGACCCCCCCCTTGGATCCGCGCCTGCCTAGAAAGGAGTATTCAAAGTCAGGGGTGGGACAGGTCCAGGCTGGGGCGGAACATCATCCAATGTGATTAAAAACACAGCACTATTTTTAGCATTCCCCCTCTTACTCACATAATTAACCTGAGTTTATTACAGGGAGAATTTACAAATTGCCTCAAAATAGCTGTACCTAGTGCGAACTCTGCATAATAAAGGGCCAAGAACACTAGAAATTTCGCTTCTATCAAACTTCGTGAAAATATTAGAAAAAATAGCCAAGTACTAACAGAATAATATAATTATCTTGAATCAAATAATCTCTTATCCCCTATCTAATTTGGATTTTGACAGCACATGGGAACAGAAGATGTGCTAGTTAATCTAGTAACGGAAATAACAAAGGAGCTCCACGAAGGAGGCAAAATAGTATCAATATTCGTTGATCTTACTGAAGCATTTGATTCAATAGAAACACCGAGATTAGGTAGCCCTTAAAATAATTTGACTTGATAAAAGTACAGTTAGATGGTTTAAATCGTACCTCACAGATAGAGACATCAATACGTGCAAATTCAGGATAGGTACTTATAACAGTCTAAAAAATAAAATAAAATAAAACTGCTTTGGAGTACCTACCCGAAGGATTTGTCCTTGACCCAATTTTATTACTGATAATGTACATATAAATGACCTACTTACTATGAACTTGAGATGCAAATCTATACCTTTTGCAACGGCCTTATCAGGTGGAATAAACCGGTTCCCGTGAAATCACCAAAGTTAAGAAACCTCGAGCATGGTTAGTGCTTGGATGGGTGACCGCCTGACACGTCCAAGTATGACCAATGTAGCTGTTGGGCGAACCCCTCTCCACTCAAGGGGGCGAGGCAATGAGTAGCCAAGTAAAGAGCGAAATGATCAGATCGAATTCTGATCCTCCATAGGAGGACAGCTGATCACGTCCGCGACGCTGGCAGGGCAGTCGGACGAAAAGCCCCAGTCTGAAATGGCTGTTACTTTACTTTTTTTTGCAGATACCTATTGCAGAACAGCTGTTGTGATAAATGAGAACACCTGGGAGCTAGGGCACTTTATCGAAGAAATGACTGTCCATGAAGTAGCCAAATGGTTTAGTACCAATAGTCTCACCATAAACTTTCGAAAACTAAATAGGTACATTACATTATCAATAAATAAAACAGGACTTCCTGATATCTCTAAACTCAAAGCGCACAAGGAAAACAGTAGCGTAGTAAGAAATTTGTGCAGCTGCGCGGAAACAGAAAGGCTGCATACTATAAAATACCTAGGAGTGCATGTATAAAATACCTAGCTGCATTGGCCAAAAATCAGGAAATCCATGCACTTCTTTCTGGTGTTAGGAAGTTGGCTAACGAAAGAAAATCTTAAAATGGTGTTCTGTGCTCATGTATATAGCATTTTACCTTATGGCAGCATTGTCTGGGTAGGTACTTAGGTGGCTAACTTTAACAGTATAAACAGCAATGAATACAATTTTGAGAATAGCAACTAATTCCCTTAAACGTATTTCAACTAGTTAACATGCGAACATTTCGATGTTCTCCCAGAATGTGTTATATTCATAGAACCGTTCTGGATGTACATAAACACTTTATTTACTAAGCACTCGGTGATTAGACCGACGCAAGCAAATGCCAACTGTCATCCAGATACCTGTCACCTAATGAAGTCCTCCGGCGGGTAATTGGCGCATCGCAGTGGCTATCGGTGCTACCGACAGCTGCAGACGGGTTTGACTTATCAGCCACTCAGTTCAGAGACGCTCTATCCTTAAGATATGCCCGTACTCTCCAAGGTCTCCCAAGGAACTGTGTCGGCTGTGGATCGGCATTCACTCTCTCACACGCCCTAAACTGTAAGAAAGGAGGCATGGTAAAAAGAGGGCATGACGACGTACGGGACGAGGTAGCAGGGATAGCCAACCTTGCCTGGGGTGGTGCCGTAGTTGAGCCGGTCATGCGAGGGGCAGGCAACGGCCAGCCTGCGTTAGTGGGCGACGTAATGGTAAATGGGGTCTGGGAGAGTGGGAGGCCAGCGTTTTTCGATAATCGCATAGTTAATGCTGACGCTGCCTCCTACCTCTCCCAAGACTGGCAACAGACAGCACGAACTGCAGCGCTAGCAAAGCACACCAAGTACGACCGAGCAGCTGAGGACCACCGAGGGTCGTTCACCCCCCTAGTGTGCTCATGTGACGGAGCCCTGGAGCGAGAGTTTGGAGTTTTCCTGAAGCGGGCGGCGTACGTCCTGGCAGAGAAGTGGAACCGGCCATACTCACAAATTTCAGGATGGGTGAGGGTGAAGATCCAATATGCCATCATTCGGGCGGTATCCCTTCAGATAAGAGGTGCCCGGAGGAAAGTGCGGCCACTTCAACTGGAAGACGGAGCGGCCGTGCCCCGGTTGGTCGACATTTGAGGAGATGATAGGAGACGGCCCCCCCCCCCCCCAACTCAAAGCATCAAAAACCTCCATTCCCCATCTGAAACCCTCCAGCTACCCGGACTATAAAAAATTTATGTTCCACCTTATATCCCGCAATAAACATTCAGATTCTACGCTGGTCAATTTCGGTGGTTAGCTCCAGCTCTATTTGAACACTTACCTAACAAAAACTTCAACATCAACAGGAAAATTTTAAAAACTGGTTCTAGAATATTTTGAGCTTGAAAACAACGAAATTATTATTATAATCAAGTTTAAATTAGGATAATACAAATCAGCCTTAGTACTTATTTTTTGTATTGAATATAAACTAAGTGTACTTATACTTAGCAGTAAATATTGTTGTACGTTCTTGATCTATGTAACTCATTCTTATAGCACTAACGGTGTGCTTTGTCAATGAAACTGTGGATGCATGCATACTCAGATATACGTAGCAGTTGAAGAGACGAGCCGGGACGGGCCATTGACCTTAAACTCATAAACCACAGTAAGTTTAAAACTTCTGTTATAAACTCTTGATATGTGATATTATGCGCGATCCTCGTGGAGAAATAAAAATAAAAAACCAACAGCGTCATGAGGGGGTTGTGTATTGGTGGATACCGGTTTCGACAAGTCCTTCAGTCTCAATTCTCTGCAGGCACAGACAGCGAGATTTAGAAGGGGAGGGGGGCACAAACCAAAACTCATACAAATACAACCCATTCGACTACCCCAACCCTCAACAATTAGCTGTCTCAAAATACATCTTAAAGTACTGCTATAGGTACCACCTTGATATGTGAAGTATAAAGTTTTTTTTGAATAAAATGAATTGAAATAATTGGGTCCAAACCTTTGAATCTTTCGTTTCGGTATAAGCCTCTTCCAAAGAAATGTTATTATCCAGCAGTACCTATGAGAATGAAGGTATAAAACTTATGATTTCATTAGATTTCAATTTTTATTAGTAACAAGTTGTATAAATATACTTGCTGATAGTTACATCCTGCTTTCAACACACAATGCCTTGCAAGACCCTCTTGGTTATCTTCCTAGGGGTTGTGACCTCCACTTTAGGCAATGTCGCGTGAGTGTTATAAATACATTCAGGCCGCCCGTGATCATGGGGCGCATGGATCAGGTTAGTCAATTATTTAACAGTAATACTTGGGAAAAAATAAGATTAAGTCGGATCGGTCGATTATAACTTATTTATGAAAAATTGTACATTATAAAATACTTCCAACACGAGACTACAAAGTTTTATACATAAGGCATTAGATATTGTGCATTCCAGCTTGGGAAAGTGAATGTTCTTGAGGAAAACAGATAGGTGGATAACACACAAATACTCCAAACTATTTCGATTTGTTCTGTATAGGTAAGAACAACTTGAACTCTGCAGGAAGCTCATCTTCAGCATAGAGTCTATCTGAAAAATACACTCGACGTATGCGGCAGTTAGCGTGGATTTGAACTCTGAGCGTCTCAACGTAGTTGGTGCCGTATGCCCTTCTCGTGAAGTCAGCCAAGTTGAACTGAATTTGGTTCCAGCCATCATCCAATCGCATGGGCATTGTGCAGATGAAGGGCTTCACTCGCGTTGTTGATTGATAGTTGCTCGCTCTAAAACGTCTCCTCACGTTTTTGTCATCAAGGACCTTCCCTCAAAAAAAAAAAGTCGTGCTGAACTTGCAGGTAAGTGGGGGGAAACTGATACGCATCAACAATACCAAACAAATAATGCAAGCAATCGAACGATCAACTGTATAAATTATGCAAAACATTATTTTTATTGGTAGCAATATTGTCACAGTCATGATACATACAGGTAATGCACTAAATAACAGGTAAATACATAGGCACTCAGTCGATTTAACAGAGAAAGGACTTTCTGTCGCGAATCCCAGCCTCGATAGATGAGAAAAGGGAGGGAGGCGACAAGGTCCTTCTAGCTTTCTCCAACAGACATGGAAAATAAAGGAAAAATGGTAAAATCCATTCACTTAAAAAACACCTCAGTAGTGTATTGCAGCGATTTTTTTTTACCCCCCCCCCCCCCCCCCCAATTTTGTCTTGAAAAATGATCATCAAAATATTATTTTCCAGTCTAAGGTCATCATTCTATACCACTTTTGGTGAATTTACGTAAATTTTTTGTGAACAGTCCTTTTTCATTAGCTACCTCTCAGCAATAATCGAGTACGTACCTATATAATATACCTTGAGATATTCCAGAGGTTAGTCAAATTTGAAATCGCAGATAACCCCTTATTCAGAAGTATCTAAATGTGGTTCTGTATCTAGATGATGGGTGGGGGCGACCCCTCAATAATAGGGGGTGAAGAAATGGCCCTGATAGAGAATTTTGAGGTTCGTAAGGTTCAAGTTGGACACTGAACTACTCTACTAGAGCGAAAACAATCTATCTTTGTAGCGAACAAACTGAGCAGACAAGGCCACACACAGGGCAGCATCTGAACTAAAGGCCCCAGCCTCGGTCAGCTGGACCCCTTGTCTTTTAAGGGAAAATGTCACGGGTTTAGTTCCAAGGACTACCACCTCGTTGTGCTTCAAAATGAGCCAATCCAATATTAGATTTCCTCTTGAATGGTCAATTGATTTTCAATCTGTAAAATTAATGTTCTGTAATCGTTATAAGCAACCTCAAGTGGCAACATTCAGTTTTGAATTAAAATTTTTGTTACTGGAGTTTTTGACATTATTTTACTTAATTTCAACTTCTTGAAAAAAGCAACTAGTACTTTTGTAGGGAAAAAATCAAAGAATCCAAATCCGTTTTAAGATTGAAGATCGTTTCATTAGATCGAACGGCATTTGGGAAAATTACTATAATAGGGGCCTATTGTTAGTCCCTAATACCCTACCTGGGCCCACCTTACAATGTTGCCGTCCCTTTCCCATTGATGTGAGCCAACAGCCGTACCTCCACCGAGATTAATTGAACTCAGTCCACCTGATGGCTCACATCAAGGGAAAAGGGACGGATTAGGAACTGTTTGTGCTTGCCTTCATTTTCGACTCCGTAATATTGTCTAGAACATAACAAACACACATTTCTGAATGTATTTTCCACATCAAACTCATGGACTTGTTGATTTCCGTTGTCTGTAACCTCAAAATATTAGCCTTAAAATAACCTGATGTGTTGTTGCTGTATCTTGTTACCCATCGTGATCGCACGCTGTTGGTTATTCACTTCATGGTTGGAGCATGGATGCTCGTTGCGGTTTTCTCTGGAGTATCCATAATCCTTATTTTATTTTCTTGTTGTTCTTGGGGAACTTACCCACCCAATTTTATATTTATCAATTTATTACATTATTGAACATCTCCAAGTAATTTTCGATGGACTCCTTCATGTGCTTGAGTGACTTTTTCATATCATGTTTGCAAGCTGCAGCCATTGAAAAACACCCGCCTGTTGCTGGAAGCCATCTTTGTCTTCACTTCTTTTAAATGAGCCCTCCTGTTAACAGCCTTGTGGGGAACAGTTGTGAGTCAAGTTTTTGAAATCCACGATAATCACCACTTAAATCGCCCATCCACGCTTTGGTTCCATTGCATCCTCCCCAGAAACTCGTTTACTACCCCTGGAGAGCTCAGGACTGCTGTACCCTGAGGATTTTGGTGCAGTCTCATCCTACACATAGGAATTGGGTAAACCTGCATGGAGCTGCTTCAAGTGCTTGGACATCCTTCTGGCAAATGATTCATCTTCCCCTCGTCATCAAGGCTTCATCACATCATCAGTCAGACCAGATAAGTCATAACCATTTGTTTAGCCTTAAGCTGACATCTAATATATAATTTTTGTTGGTCCTTCGAGTATTTGTTTATCCTAAATTGAAGTCATTAATCGTATTTATTGTTGGTCCTTCTAGCCGGATACAAGATTAGCTAAGTAACTTGCTGAGTCATTCACACTGTTGTTCCAGCAACATCATACCTATAAGTCCCTAGCGTATTATTAATATCATTATACCAATATCATACCAATCTCGGTTGTATTTATATTGTTGCAGTCAACATTTATTGTTGTTAATATATTATAAGCATTCTATTTTCAGACAGCAACAACTTGATCTATCATTAGGATTCTTGTGACATTTTTTCTTTACTGTTTGAGTGTGGATGTTTGGGCAATAACCCCCTTATTTAATTTGACCATTTCCTTATCTTGCATTATATAACCTTATCACATAACATTGTTCAACATGACGAGTGGCAGTGAGGGTTTTACTGCTCCTACAGCATCAAGGGGGATCCTCAATATCAAAAGGAAATATACGGAGCTGGGTGAGGATATTTGTGAAAT
The DNA here is from genome assembly GCA_954871275.1 of Leptopterna dolabrata. Taxonomy (NCBI): domain Eukaryota; kingdom Metazoa; phylum Arthropoda; class Insecta; order Hemiptera; family Miridae; genus Leptopterna; species Leptopterna dolabrata. The sequence goes on along the minus strand of OX940976.1, from coordinate 75,268,254 downwards.
TAAACTCAAAGGTGCTTCTGTAATTAATAATGAGGGCGACCGCACTGTTTTCATAGGAATGTGTGGTACACTAGATCGTCAGTTTGAGACGTTTATGGAGCGGTCTAAGGAAGCAGTCAATTATGGCGAGACACACTGCCTGGACCCGGCGTTTCCTGCACCTGCCGATACCCTGTATCAAGCCACTGTGAAGGCCTGGAATTATGAGGCATTAGGGTATAGGGAAATACTTCAGCGTAGATACAACCTATCGCTTGAGCAGTGTATGGCTGCCTTAAACATTAGTGGCCCTCGATCCTCTACTCAACAGTCTGCTACCATACCACAAAAGCTTTTCTTACCAAAAATTAAAACCAAACTTCATATGTAAAGGGGTACATGTTATTCGAGTCTGTGATCAGTTTATCAATGCTACACCTCATCAGCGCTTGCATATGCTGAAACAGTACCCAGGATGCAAAAACTGTTTTCATCCACGGCATAGAACTAAGGATAGGATTGCCAATCTAAGTATCGTTGTCGGCGTTGTGATGGCCTGCATAATTCCAGCCTTCACTTATCATCCAGTAACTCAGCATCAGCAGGTTCCACTAACAAATCCTCTCATCGAGCCGCATCTGGAGACAGTAGCACTACAGCTTCAAAATCTTCTTCATTCACGGGTTCCAGCACATCCTCTGGAAAGCATGGAGTTCTGTTGGGCACTGTGGTGGCTTCCATTAAGGATGTCGATGGCCACATTAAACGTTATCGAGGTATCTTGGACATTGGTTCTCAATTCTCTTTTGTTACAGAAGTGTGCTCGAGATTTGGGGAAGTCCTCTTGACCATTCCACGGTGGTATCACTGGAGTCAATGAGTCCACTTTACACCAAATATCAGGCAAGATCAGTCTCACCTTTCTATCAAATCATCAACAGTATCTCTTGAGGCGGACGCCATTGTAGTGCCCTCCATTACACCTCCTCTACCACAGGTGGTGCTACGATCTTCTATCTGGCACGATTATCTATCGTATAATCTTAGCTATCCTAAATTTATCATACCAGGTGATATCTCCTTTTTGATTGGTGCCGATCTATTCTCTGATGTAGTCACTGGGTAGTCCCCAGTGTTCATTCATAGTAGTCATTCCTAGTGATGGACCCTTTATCGACACTATCTTTTGTTATACTGTGGTGGGATAGTACAGAGACAAGTCTCCCCACCATACTGAAAAGTCTGTATCCTTGCTATCTTGTGACACTACCTCGACTCTCATTGAAAGATTTTGGGAGACTGAGGAGCCATCTGTCAACCGTATCATTTCTCCTGAGGAGAAAATGTGAAAACCATTTTGTATCCACGCATCGCCAAGCCGAGAATGGTAGGTACATCGTATCATTACCTTTCAAACAACAGCAAGCTAGCGTTGTTCCGTACATTAGTAAAACTCTTTCTCGTTTGTACTCGCTTGAAAACAAGCTTGCAAAGGATCTAAAGCTCAAGAAGGATTACATCGAGTTCATGTCTGAGTATCTATTCCTTGGGCACATGTCAGTTGCAATTGTGAACCAGCTTATTTAATACCACACCACCCTGCATATAACGTAGATGCTGAGGGCAATGGTAAACTCAGGGTTGTCTTTGATGCCAGTTTCAGGACTGCAACTGGATCGCTCAATGAACACTTATTGGCTGGGCCAAAAATCCAGGCTGATATTGGTGATATCGTGTTGAACTTCAGACATTTCAACAATGTGTTAACTTGTGACATTGTTAAGATGTTCCGTCTTCTTGTGGAGCCCGCTGATCAACGCTTCCAGCATATTGCTTGACGAATGGATCCTAGTGAACCCGTAACCTTTTACCAACTAGAAACAGTAACATATGGCTTACGGTCATCTCAATTTCTAGCACAACGCGTCTTACACCAGCTTGTTAGTGATGAGGGGTCTGTGTATCCGGAAGCAGCAACAGCTATTCTTTACCATACCTATGTGGATGACATAGCTACGGGATGTGACCGCAGTGAAGATCTTTGTAACCTCAAAACCCAGTTAATCATGCTTTTGGGTAAAGGGGGTTTCGAGTTGAGCAAGTGGAATACCAAACATCCACCGCTCTTGAAAGATGATGCTCCTCTTTCTGATTCAGTACAGCTGTGTCCAGAGGAGGCTTCCACGAAATTGCTGGGAACGGAACGGAACCCTGTCTTGGATACCCTATCATATAAGGTTGATCAGCCACAGCATGGATTCATCAAACGGGTTATCTTGTCAAACATTGCTCGTCTATTCGACCCCCTTGGCTATACTCCAATAATTTTTGGTGCAAAAACCATAATGCAGGAAACCAGGAAGGTAGACATTGGATGGGATGAGGAAGTCCCCAGTAACATTAAATCAATGTGGGAAATGTTTATCAGTGAGCTCACAACCCTATCTAGCATTCATATACCTCGTCTTCTACCCAAAACCATTTCATCGTATCAACTTGTCTGTTTCTCAGATGCTTCAGTGAAGGGTTATTGCGCAGCGGTCTACCTTCGATCAACTCAACTATCATCAGCCTCGTTAACGTTGCTCAAGGCCAAGTCACGTTTGGCCCCCCTCAAATCCTTAACAGTCCCCAGGCTAGAGTTGTGCGGAGCAGTTCTACTGGCTCAACTTATCAGCTCATTAAAATCTCTTGTTGAGAACCTTAATATTTCTCAAACCTTCTGTTTTACAGATTCCACTGTGGTACTTGCATGGCTGAGGACAGTTCCTCATCTCTTGCAAGCATTTGTGGCAAACAACAGGTGCTTCAGGTCACTGATGTTGCTTCTTGGCATCACATTAAGGGAGTGGACAACCCTGCCGATATGGGTTCCCGAGGAATCCTTCCATCTGCTCTGGAAAATCACCCACTCTAGTGGACGGGACCACCGTGGTGTTGTCATCCCATTGATGAATGGCCACTGTCAAATGATATCCCTTTAATAGATATACCGGAGCTCAAGAAAACTCCTCTGCTGTCTCTAGCACCCTTTGATGCATGTACCAATTTCATCAAGTTTACTGAACGATTTTCACATTTTCCTCGTTTGATAAGAGTGCTAGCATACATCAAGCGATTCATTCATAACTGCAAAATACCCAAGCGAAAGCGATATAGGCAATGACGAGGAGAAGCTGTTTCTTCCTTGGAGTTTGACAATGCAAAATCACACTGTTTCAGGCTCATGCAGAAGCATTATTATCCTGAACCCTTCAGGACTCCTGAGTTCAATGAATGGCCTCAGGAATTGCGTCGCCTTTGTTTCTGGATCAGGCTGGAGTGCTGAGGTTGGTGGTCGTTTGTCTAAGGCCCCTATACCAGTTGATCATAAAATATTCAGTACTCTTACCTGCCCGATCTCACCTCACCACGTTGATTGTTAGACACTTCCACATTGCCAATCACCATGCCGGTCCATCTGCCATACTTGTTACCATTAGACAACAATTCTGGCTGCCTCGCGCCAGAGCTCATATCAAGCAGCAGAAGTTAAAGTGTGTCACTTGTGCGAGATACTCAAGGTCTGCAGCTGTGCCATTCATGGGTGATCTTCCTGTTTCCAGATTCAGCTCTGTCAGACCCTTTGTTAATGTTGATATTGTCTTCTACAATATCTAAACAACATCACCGGGTGTTTTAGTTTTGTATACGTGAATTTCTAAGTTTTCATTGGGATATATTTAACTGCACGGCAAAAAAAGGTATTTTCCCTTCTGCGAATCTCCATCTAAAAAGATTATCTTCACTTCAGAAAAAGTAAAACTCCCAGCATAAAGTAAACGTCAATATTGACTCCAATCACGGCTGAATAGGTGATCAATACCTATTAGACGGGCGTCTCCCAAATTAGCCGTGCGACTCCCAAATTAGCCGTGCGATTCCCTTTTTTGATGTGCGAAGTATTTTTTGGACGTGTGTTTGAATTAAAAGCTGTTACGCCCGCCTTTTATGTAGGGAGTAACCTCTATTTTGCCGGGCCGATAAATCACACCCGTTTTCATTAAAGTTGTGACCACTGAACAAATTGCGGCAACTATTATTCCAACAATGATTATGAGACTTATTACGTGTTAAGTACCGGGAAGAAAGAAAGAAAAAGAAAATAAAAGGAGATGAGTCTGATCAAGATTGAACCATTAGGTCGGGAAAACTACGATTCATGGAAAATACACGTTGAGGCCCTGTTGACAAAAAATGACTTTCTGGGGTATGTTGTTGGTACCGTTGTGAAACCAGAAGAAGAACAGGGTGCAAAAGAATGGGAATTGGCAGACAGCAAAGCAAGGGCTGAAATAATTCTCACCATCAGTTCGAGTGAGTTGAAGCAAGTAAGAGGTTGTAAAACTTCCAAGGACGTTTGGGATAAATTAAGTTCGATTTATGAGTCAAAAGGGCCAGCAAGGAAGGCATCTTTGTTGAAAAACTTGGTTCTGAAGAGAATGAAATCTGGTGACAGTGTGAGGGACCACTTGAATGAATTTTTTGACGTTGTAGACAAGCTGGAAAACATGGAAATTGCTATCAATGAAGACCTGCTATCCATCATGCTCCTTTATTCCCTACCACGTGAGTTTGAGAATTTTCGAATTGCTATGAGACAGCCTTCCAAAACCTCAAGCCCTCAAGATAAAGATCATTGAAGAAAGTGATGCACGGGCAGAGAGTGTGACCGACAAAATTGAGCAGCAAAATTCATTCTTGGTAGGAGAGCCACTGAAACGGTCTCCTCATTCAAAAGAATCACGGCAAGAGAGGTTTGATCCAAAAAACGTGAAATGTTATAATTGCAGTAAGTTTGGACACATTGCTCGATATTGTTCTACTAAGAAAATCCCCCAGCGTCAAGAGGAATCAGCAGTGGCGAGTGAAAATTGGGGGAATGATGATTTTGGGCTCCTGGTGAGTGAGTCCTATGATGCTAACTCAACAGGTACACGTTGGTGTGTGGATAGTGGGTGCACATCCCATATGACCAGTGAATTGAAATCCCTTGCCAACCGAAGGTTTGATGGTCAAAGGAGTGTCAGCCTAGCTAATGACTCGCAGACATATTCAAAAGGTATTGGAACTGCTGTGATACCCATAAACAATGGCCGAAACAAGGTAACCTTGTCAGACACTCTATTTGTCCCTGAGTTGAGAACGAATCTCATTTCTGTAGGGAAGTTAACTGACAAAGGATACAGCGTGACATTTCACAAAGATTCTGCAGTTGTTAAAGACGAGAAGGGTACAATAAAGTTGGTAGCTGACCGTATCAATGGACTGTACTACCTCCGTCAGGGTAGAAAGAAGGAATATGCTCAAAAGATCTCAGAAAATTGCTCCCTTCTGTACTGGCACCAGAAATTTGGACATTTGAATTTCACTGACTTGAAACATGTAATCAGAAAACAGTTAGTAAAAGGCATTCAGGCAAACCCAAATGAAGTTGTTCCACAGTGTGACACGTGTATTCAGGCAAAGCTAACCCGCAGGTCGTATCCAAAATGTGAAAGAAAGTCGTCAGTGCTCCTAGAAATAGTGCACACTGATCTCTGCGGGCCCATGAGAGTCCCCTCATTTGGGAAGTCGCTCTACTTCATCACATTTATTGACGACAGTTCACGATGGACAGAAGTGACATTTCTCAAGAATAAGCATGATGCCTTGGAGGCATTTAAAAGCTACAAGAACAGAGTAGAAAACATGACGGGCAAGAAAATCAAGTATTTACAGAGTGATAATGGTGGAGAGTATGACAGCCGAGAGTTCAACACATTTTTAGATAGCTGTGGAATACAGAGAAGATTCTCTTGTGCCAGAACTCCTCAGCAGAATGGAGTGGCTGAAAGGCAAAACCGGACTCTGAATGACGTGGCCAGAAGTTTCCTTATTGATTCCCAACTCCCACAGACGTTTTGGGCTGAAGCAGTGTCAACTGCCGCACATGTTCGTAATAGATGTCCATCAGATGCCTTGAATGGTGAGCTTCCATATACTCGTTGGACTGGGAACATACCCAGAGTAGCATACTTTCAGCGCTTTGGAAGTCAAGTTTACGTCCTGAACAAAGATCCCAGTCGGGGGAAGTACGAGTTTTTGTTGGCTACCCATCATTTTCTAGAGGGTATAAAATTTGGTTGCCACACGAGAAAAAATTTGTAACCTCCAGCGATGTCAGGTTTGTAGGAAAGGAAAAGAGGGAAATTGTGGGGACAAATAATGAGGAAAAATCTGTTTCAGAGTATTATTATGTCGCAAATTCAGGAAACTCAGAACCCTCAAACTCTCCTCAAACTACCTCTGGGTCAGTGGCACGTTCTCCATTGTGCCAAGAGACAGAAGACGTGAGAGAGGATATCATCGAAGGAAACCAGATGAATTCAGAAAACATGGAAGAGGGTGAAAATTTTGAAGAAATTAGAAGATCAGCTAGAGCAACAAAAGGTATCCCCCCGGATAGGTACAAAGCCCTCATTGCGGACTGTAATCAAGGGTCAGTTTTTGAACCTAGGACATGGAAAGACGTCAATAATTTGCAAGGCCCTGATAGAGCAAAGTGGATTTTGGCTGCTCAGGAGGAGATGAAATCATTAGCTCAAAACAGAACATGGAAATTAGTTGAGTTACCAACTGGGAGGAAAGCAGTAGGGTGTAAATGGGTGTTCAAGGTTAAATATGGAAATAATGGTCATGTGGAAAGATACAAAGCGCGTTTGGTGGCAAAAGGGTTTTTGCAAAAATATGGAGAAGATTATGACTTAGTTTTTGCACCAACTGTAAACCCTGTGACAGTAAGACTGGTACTAGTGATAGCAGCGTCCTCAAATTAGGTTGTGAAACATTTTGACGTGAAGACAGCCTTTTTGAATGGTGAGCTAAAAGAAGACAATATCAACACCTCCCCTCAACATCATCCGGTAAGAATAACCCAAAACGCAGACGGAAATTTTGGAATTTTCTTCCTCCAACAGGGTTTGTGAGTATGTCGGCCAGGTTTTCATCCGTTGGACAATATTCCAGCGCTATCTCTCTAGCCCGGATGAGCTCCCTGACGTAATACTTCCTGACATCCAGATGTTTGATCCTTCCACTTGCTTTCTCATTTTCAATAAATTTCATGCAACTTTGGTTGTCTTCGTAAACAGGCGTAGCTGTATCCTGGGAGAAACCCATATCGCGGAGAAGTAGCCTGATCCACACTGCCTCTTGAATCCCTGAAGAAGCGGCGACAAGTTCTGCTTCTGTCGACGACAGAGCGACTGAAGTTTGTTTCTTACAGAGCCACCCAATCGAGCTTGACCCTATTCTGAATAAACAACCGCTGAATGACTTACGATCATCTCTTTCCCCCGCCCAATCAGCATCTACGAAGCAGTTTAGCTTGATTTCGTTTTCTGACCTCAGTCTCAGCTTGATGTTTACTGTGGACTTCAAGTAACACATTACCCTCTTTACCCCGTTCCAGTCACCTTGCGTGGGCTTTTCAACTCGGCGTGACAACGTTCCAACTGCCGAAGAACTGTCTGGCCGAGATGTGATTGCCAAATAAAGTAGAGACCCTATCGCCCGACGATATTCATCATTATCTGGCAAAGGTGGCGAAGCAGCTGTAGAACTGATGAACCCAGCTTCCATTGGTGTTCTTACTGGTTTGGCATCTTGTAGTCCAAATTGAGGAACAAGTTCTTGTATTTTCCTGCCTTGATGTAATAGATAATTATTACCGTATTTCTCGAATTCAACTCCTAAGTAATTTGAGACTCCTCCCAAATCCTTCAACTCGAACGAAGATGACAACATCTGAAACGTCTTGCTGACAGCTTCTTCAGTCCCTGCACAAAGAATATTATCAACGTGAATTACGACGTATGTCAGCTCCCCATCAAGTTCCTTCACGTACAAACACGGATCCGCATCACTTCTATCAAATCCCATTTTGGTCAACTCGCTGTCAATCTTTTCATTCCAGGAGCGCGCTGCCTGCCTCAGTCCATATAAGCTTTTCTGTAGTTTGCACACTAGGTTTGGTCTATGTGGGACCTTCTGGCTGAGTCATGTAAATGTCTTGTTGATATTGTCTTCTACAATATCTAAACAACATCACCGGGTGTTTTAGTTTTGTATACGTGAATTTCTAAGTTTTCATTAAAGTTGTGACCACTGAACAAATTGCGTCAACTATTATTCCAACAGTTAATACAGTTAATACATTCCTTTGTTAAGTCAACCCCCCGCCGTAATGCTCCTATCAGCAAGTGCTACCTTTGCATCTTTATATGTTTAGCCACCAGGGCAGTACACTCCTGGAACTAGTTACTGCATTATCTGTTGAGGCGTTCTTAGATGCCTTCGGCCGCTTTGCTGCTCGGCGGAGCCTGCCATCTCAGATTATATCAGACCGTGGTACCAACTTTATCGGCGCTGCCAATTATATCAAGGACCTTCTGAGCGGTATAATAAAGAAGGTACACAGTCGGCCATCATCCATCACACTGCTCACCTCTCCGTGAAATGGAACTTCAATCCTCCATCCGGACCGCATTTCGGTGGAAGCTGGGAATCAGCCGTAAAATCAGCAAAGGCGCTACTTTATAAGGTCTTCGGCAATCATTCGTATCTCCAGGGTGAACTGTCCACAATGTTCACCACGGTCGAAGGACTGTTGAACTCCCGACCACTACTTCCATTGTCCGATAGCCCGGATGATGTGGAAGCATTGACTCCAGGATATTTTTTGGTGGGACAACCACTCAATGCTCTCCCAGAACCAAACTTCAATGATGTTCCCTTCAATCGCCTGAGCCGTTGGCAGGTCCTTCGGGAACGAGTTCAACATTTTTGGGATCGCTGGCGCACATAATATCTCAGTTCATTGCAAGTACGCCAGAAGTGGTATAACAAGCATATCAATCTCAAGGTGGGAGATGTGGTCATTGTCCGGGATACTCGCGCTGCCCCCTCCCACTGGCCTCTGGGGCGAGTTACAGCTGTGCACCCTGGTGCTGATGGAACGGTCAGGGTCATCACGATGCGGACATATGGCGGGTCCTTCAAACGACCATCAGTTAAATTGATACCCCTACCAGTGGATGTTAATTCCGATGCATAACCCTGCAATATACCGTTCTCTTTATTTGATCTTTAAATAATCTGCTGTTGAATTGATATAGTCGAAAATAGGGGGGGGGGGGGGGGGGAATGTTTGCACTTACCTTCATTTTCGACTCCGTAATATTGTCTAGAACATCACAAACACACATTTCTGAATGTATTTTCCACATCAAACTCGTGGACTTGTTGAATTTCGTTGTTTGTAACCTCAAAATATTAGCCTTAAAATAACCTGATGTGTTGTTGCTGTATCTTGTTACCCATCAGTGATGGCACACTGTTGGTTATTCACTTCATGGTTGGAGCATGGATGCTCGTTGCGGTTTTCTCTGGAGTATCCATAATCCTTATTTTCTTTTCTTGTTGTTCTTGGGGAACTTACCCACCCAATTTTATATTTATCAATATATTAATTATTGAACAGCTCCAAGTAATTTTCGATGGACTCCTTCATGTGCTTGAGTGACATTTTTCATATCATGTTTGCAAGCTGCAGCCATTGAAAAACAACCGCCAGTTGCTGGGAGTCATCTTTGTCTTCACTTCTTTTAAATGAGCCCTCCTGTTAACAGCCTTGTGGAGACTAGTTGTGAGCCAGTTTTTGAAATCCGCGATAATCACCACTTATATCGCCCATCCACGCTTTGGTTCCATTGCATCCTCCCCAGAAACTCGTTTACTACCCCTGGAGGGCTTGGCCGGCTGTACCCTGAGGATTTTGGTGCAGTCTCATCCTACACATAGGAATTGGGTAAACCTGTATGGAGCTGCTTCAAGTGCTTGGACATCCTTCTGGCAAATGATTCATCTTCCCCTCGTCATCAAGGCTTCATCACATCATCAGTCAGACCAGATAAGCCATAACCATTTGCTTAGCCTTAAGCTGACATCTAATATATAATTTTTGTCGGTCCTTCGAGTATTTGTTTATCCTAAATTGAAATCATGAATCGTATTTAGAGACTAACAATAGGCCCCTATTGTTATAGTAATTTTCACAAATGTCGTTCGATCTAATGATCCGATCTTCCATCTGAAAACGGATTTGGATTCTTCGATTTTTTTTTTACAAAAGCACTAGTTGCTTTAAAAAAAAAAAAGTTGAAACTGAGTCAAATAATTTTGGGAACTCCATGAAAAAAATATTTTAAAATTCAAAACTGTATGTCGCCACTTGAAGTTGCTTATAACAATTACAGAACATTTTACAGATTGAAAATCGGTTGACCCATTCAAGAGATAAATCTAATATTGGATTGGCGCATTTGAAGCACAAAGTGGTGGCAGTTCCTGGAACTAAACCCGTGACCTTTGCCCTTAATATCACTTCGGATATTTCTAAGCAAACACATCGCCTGTATTGTGGGTAAGGAAAGCTGATGCCTCATACCCGAAATTTAATACTGCAATTTGGTGAGACATAAAACCAAATAATGTTAAGTGTATTGTGGCACAAATACCAAATAGGTAAGTACATAAATAGTAATAACTCAGATAGCTACCTGAACTTCGAAGGTGAAATATTTCTTGAGGTTTTTTATTATCATAACGAGAAAAGGCAGTTTGATGCCAAGTGTTTTTCTGGTATCAGCTGGACAAGTTAGGTAAGCAGTGCTTACGTTGGTTCCAACTATCTCCAAAACGAGTGACTGGATGTCGTTGTCAGTGATCCTCTTTATGTGGCCATTTCGAACCTGGAAAATAAAATGAAAGATACCAATAATGATTGTTACAACAACAAAAACGCTGCAAATCCCTGCACAACGGTTTATTATTTTGTATAGAATACCCTTCTGTTACAGATCACAGCTCTATGTATAGATAACCCGTCTATAGATATAATATGATATGTACTATTCAATACATATTATGTAGATCGCAGACCCTCCGTAGGTTAGTACCTAACTCCGTACTCGTTACTAGGTACCTACCTAAATCACGAGTTAAATGTTGCTAAAATAATTCTGCCGATGACAAACAGTACCTAACAAAAAGAAACACACATAATGAAGTTCTGAAAAGAAATTGTTGATGAGGAGTAGTACCTACCTACCTACCAACTTCTACGTAGATGGTATAATGAACCGTTGTGTAATAATTTACCGTTGAGTAATGATTTACCGTAGTAATAATTTACCCATCAATAATACTTCAACGTTTGTTCAAGTTTCACTACCTACCAACAAACTCCAATAGAGCCATCATTTTTCAAATTAAATAATATCACAGAACAACCAACTCGACTTCATACTCCGCCAATATAATCAGGTGATCCCTACCAATGATTTCATCTCCGCCAAATTTCCTATTGTGGGCGCGTCTCTGGTTACGAGATTTGGTTTGAATTGTATACAATTTCATTCACACTGGAGTCGAAAATGCCTGTCGGTGCAAACATCGGGGCCTTACTGTGAACGAACGGCTGGACGTACGATGCTCCGGGGGTTCAAGAACTATTTAAAACCGTAAAAATATTCACGTTAAAAAATGGTATAGGCGTTTTGAAAATTTCAACCCCTATTTTGAACCCCTTAGAGATGACTCACAGTAACGTCGAGCTTCGAGGACCAACTAGACGCCGAACGGAACCTATAACCCGAATTTCATCAATTTTTTTTCATGGTGTTGAAATAGGATCTTCAAATGAGATGCCTCCATGAGCACTTCCTCTATGGAACAGAGTTCATAAATTATCCATAGCATTTGTTCTATTCTACACTATGTGTACAACGAATCGAATAGAAAATATATTGTATAGCTCAGAATTAATCTACATGTATATATATAACATAAACGTAATATTGTCTCTATGAACTGTTATATTATTCGTTTATTCATGTAAGGATCATATGTTTTATGAGCTGTATAGTTGGCACTACTGTTATATAGAAAATGCGGTGGGGTTTGTTAACCCCTCTCCTTCTCAGCTTCTCAAGCTAGGTTCACATGGAGACGCAATTTCGGACGGCAATCCGGCACGGCAACGCATTTGCCGGAATTTTTGCCGCAGAGGCGTTCACATGGCAGCGGAGTCATAACAAAATGCAATCGCAAAAAACAAACAATTGCTCGAACTCGAAACCGCAATATCAACCACATAAATGTCGAATTTCAATATGGCTGAACAACCAAACAAGAGAGGTGTGCGCAGTAACCTCCGCGCAGATCTGGCAACGCATCCGACAGCGGAAAATATCTGGAGATTTTGATATAGTATCCAAGGCACTGCGTTGAAATAATCCATTTTGCGTTGGCCAATAGCATTGCAGAACGCATAGCCGTGCCGGGCTACCGTCCGGAATTGCGTCTCATGTGAACCTAGCTTCACTCGCTTCCGTATCGTTGACGATGTAGCCTCTTTTACGATCCGTATAATTATTTTATTTCCTCATATTTGTGCAAGTTCTCAAATATATCGTTCATACTCTTTAAAGTCAGTTTCGAGTGCATTATTTCGTGTACTACACACAGGATCAATCCTTCAACTCCAGATTCTCCTTTTACGGTGAGTGGTTCGTTTAATTATTTGATTGCTAAAGTAGCATCTCAGTTTTCATTAACCTCACCTCCAAACGGCTTTTGACTTTGATACAATATCGTGACAACGCCGTCTTTATTGCTTTTGGTCAGGTCGTTGAAATTATATCCATTTCCATCCAGAAGCCCAACTGAAGAAAATTAGATCGTTTGAATATTCTATCAAGCCTTGGCGTGAAATCGGTCTCATGGCGTCTATTTTTCCCCTCCCCGCTAGGTAGCGTCTGAGTCTACACAGGAAACCGCAAGCGTCGGAAGATGGCCGCCGTTTCTCTTCGAGTAATTTCGATAAATACATCGAAAATTAGATTTCCCCAACCAGGTCACTAGGAGTTGCTCCGAATCAACGTAGATCGACGTCGTTGTAGACTTCCTTCATTCTTTTTGGGTTCGTCGGTCCGAAAGAGTTTGTGTCGGTTAGTATCTGTGATAGAGCAAATATCGGGACGCCGATAGCTTTCTGTGAGCCGTGCTCGAGATCGTTGCCGGATAGCTCTCTGGCTCCAGCGTGGTGGACGAAGTCTGAACTTTCCTGCTCCCGACAGGAAATTCAGGCGCCGAGTTGCGCGATAGATATTGAATCGCTAGCCCGAGTCAGGAAAAGGTTGATCATGGCGTGCACAATTTTTTAAAAATTAGTTTCGACCTCGGATCAACAATGCACATTAGAACCTCGCCTGGCGACATATAGGGTACCTCGAGTGACTGAGTGCCCGCTTTGTGATCGGGATCTTATCACCAGCACAGTCTCAAAGGCCGCAACTCAACGGGGTATGTGAATCGGGCTGGACCCCAGGAGCTAAGGTCCTCTGAATCAATCCAAGAGATTGAGGCACAGAGAAGATCGCAACTAAATTTGTTTCGATTTATAATCACGGATAGACCGAAATCACGCCAAGGGCTCGAATTTGCCTCGGAAATTTCATTCGGGACCGCCCCTATCTACTCCATCCCTTCTGAGGTAGCCGGAGTGAGAAACCAGGTGTGCCCAATTTTGGGAATTAACACATCTCAGTTCGAACCCGAGGCTCGCTCAGTGAATACATAGAGGGGACGGGTTGTTTCGTTTCGATGTGTACCTTATGGGTAACATCGGAACTGAATGGGATAGGGGTCGGAGATCTCATTTTCTTTATGACGGAAAATCACGCAAATCGGATATCTAGTCTTCGGGGAGTGCACCCCCATGAAATTAAGTTACATCTCAAAATAATGAATTATTTTGTTTTAAATATGAGATTGATTTCGTTGGAGAGTCAAGTGTCGTTTGATCCTGGAGGAAAATAATATACATATTGAACTTACCAATTAACTTTTGAAATAACCTCTTTTAGTTTGAATCATGCTATTTTTATCTCTAGAAACAGGTTGGCCAACCGATTTTGAATCTTTTCACAGGAGATTGGATATATTCCTAGTATGTATTTGAACCAAGAGTCTTATTCATGAAACAATGAATCTTTCATGACATGTATGTTTCTATCCATTCATTGAATCACCCTGGTGTCTCAATAAATAGCATTTAGGTTATGTTTTATTTGGTAAAGAAAGGAAATTGCGGATTTGTCAACTGAAATATTCTACAGGTATCAATATGTCCCAATCTGACTTGGACTGTGACGGGGATGACGTCTCGTTAGATGGACCGTTTTCCTCCAGTTTTGCCAACTGGTACCGCTTCGGAAAACTCTTCCGGTTTATTTGCCACCACTGCCCTGGTATCCCATTCTGTTCCTATGGACGAAGGTTCCACTATGGAAGTGGAGGAACCTTCCGGTCAGGAAGTTAGGAATCAATTAGACTGTGACACTTCTCGTTCTGATTCTTCCAGTGGTCCTCGGAAGCATAACCCCAACTGTTTTGTCCGGCACTCTGACCGTCACTCAGAGCATCGTGTTCGGGAGGAGCCGTACATGATACGCAAGGTTGATGCCGTCAAACTTCGTCCTCGGGACAAGAAGCTTGACAAAGAGGATCAGTTCGAGTACTGGAGGAGAAGTGTGGTCGGTCAACTTGAGACCAGAACTGCATCTTCGTGCTCGACCCTTCTGAACCTGCTCCTGGCGATTTCTCAGTACGTAATCGAGAGACTGCCAGGAAAAAGGTCAGGTATTTTATTTTTGAGTCATTATCCCAGTATTTTCAAGACCTAGTCCAGGATCTTCGTGATCCCAAAGACATCATGGACAAGTTGCAAAATACTTGTGATCCCTCCTCAAAATTTCAGTTGAAAAGACTCGTTACTGAATTTAATTCAGTTCATTTCGACCCGAAAAGTGAAAAAGCGGTTGGGTTTCTCGGTAGGTTCGACGAGATTAGAAACAAACTCATCAGCATCGATGCTGACATGCTGACACCCGAGTATGTCAAGACTATCTTTGAGTTGTCAATCGATGAGACTGTCACATACCAGAAGGCTGAACTCCATGGGTTCAAGTTCTCTCTGGGCGAGCTTCGTGACATGCTCTTAGAGGAGCAACTCAGAAGTGAGCAGTCATCCTTGGGGGGGTTCGAGCTTCAGCTTGATGAGGAGCCGTGTATTGCCTCCACTAGGGGTCGAGGTGGATCAAGGGGTGGGAAGGGTGCCGTCGCACGAGGTGGCTCAATTCCTGGGTTTACCAAAGCCCCTGGGGACAAGCTTCATACGACTCAAACTTCGAAGGGAAAAGCGGGGTACTGCATCTACTGCCGCCGAACGGGTCATACCAGGGCAAAATGCTTCAAAGCCAATAAGACCTGCTTTAACTGTGGCATTTCAAATCAGCATATTGCTAAAGACTGTCCCAGTCCACCGACCAACCTAGTTACGCTCCTCAAACGTCCTAAAAAGTCCAAGCCTCACCCCAAAAATTCTAATGCAGTTTCGCTTCCGAATCGACCTAAGTCATCGTCGGTAACCAGAAAGCCGAAGCTTTTCACGATGCCCCTAGGTCAAGCTAGAAAACTGGCTCAAGAATTTAGGGGACACCCGGACTCTGTCTTCTCGATTGTCGGTTCCTCTGAAGGGGACGACGACTCACAGGTCTGGGTCACCATGGGAGACGAGGAGGAGCAGGCAGTCAGTACGTTTAATTACGTCAGTGAACGCAACGGCCAGGGCGCTGTCTTCCAGCTATCTGAAGGTGAGCAATGTTTCAAAGCAATTATTGATACGGGATGTACAGAGCACTTGACATCAAATAAAGCCCAATTGGTCAACTTTTAACGTTTGCCATCGACTCGTAAATTTAAATGTGCTAATAGTAATGATAGTGCTGATTTGTCCGTAAATTATCGAGGTGACCTCGAATTTCTGAATAATGGCCAAGTCTCTACGTTGAAAGATGCTCTGTACACACCGGGTCTCTCATCAAACTTGTTTTCAGTTCGTAAGGTTACTCAAGCTGGGCTAAAGGTTGTGTTCTCAAAAGACAAGGTCGAATTCATTCAACCCTCCTCAAACAAGGTGATAAAAACTGGGTATTTTCGTGACAATCTCTGGTGGATTGAATTGCCAGTCGTTTCCCCTTCTACTAAGCGAACTGGGGCGCAGTGTACTGCCCTGGAATCTAAGAGACTAAAGTTGAGTCTCAGTCTCTCGGCTTCTAAGGATCAGCCTTGCAGTTCTACTGCTCCTTTAGATTCGGGTTCACAATTTGATTCAGTGGGAGGGAGAGACCACCCTTGCAGTCCCCCTACATATGACTCAATGGGAGGGAGTGATTCATATATGCCTCAATCCGTTGTGTCCACTGCAAGTCTGGGAGGGAGAAGTGCTGAGAAGCATTATGAACATAACCTTGTCAGACCAAAGCCAGCTTCCCTGGAAAAACCAGATTCACCTGACCTCAAAATTGCTAGATTCGATAAGCATAATTTAGATAAAATT
This sequence comes from Leptopterna dolabrata, assembly GCA_954871275.1. NCBI lineage: Eukaryota > Metazoa > Arthropoda > Insecta > Hemiptera > Miridae > Leptopterna > Leptopterna dolabrata. The sequence continues at coordinate 75,251,732 of OX940976.1, read as the reverse complement.
TATAGTTCACTTCAAAATTCTGACATATTGTGGCATATTCGCTTGAATCATGCCACCAAACAATACCTCGAAGCAGCTAAGAAGTTTCTCCCTGAACTTAAAAATGTTAAAGTTACAAATGCCATCTCTAATTGTGAAGACTGTCACCAGGCAAATACGGTCAGGAGATCTCATACCCAACGTAGGCACAGGGCTGAAAAGTCCTTTGCTACTCTCTACTCTGATCTGTTGGGCCCAATCAGTCCTTCTAACTTTAGAACTGGGGATTCCTATATTGTGATTTTTGTTTGTGACCATTCGCGTTATGTCTTTGCATATTCAATGAAAAATAAGAAAGAGGTTCACGTGGCTCTCGTAAGGTGCCTCCGTGAAATAGAATCAATAACCTCCCAAACGAAAAATGTTTTTAAGCTCAGATCGGATCGGGGTCTGGAATTTCAAACTTCTGATATGAGAAAGCTGTTGTTTGACGAGGGAATTATTTGGGATCCATGTCAGCCACATACTCCTCAGCAAAATGGGTGCGCTGAAACAGTATGTCAAGAAATCAAACATAAAGTTCGAGTGAACCTGCTTTCTGCTAAAATGCCTTATGCATTCTGGGGACATGCTCTCAAGTATTCTATCTTTGTTTATAACAACATGCCTCATTCCTCAAACTTGTTTCGAAGTCCCTTTGAATTTGTCAGGGGTTATCCGCCTGGCCTCAAGTTACTGAAACGCTTTGGCTGCCTTGTACACTATGTGGATGTTAATAATAAAACTAAATGCTAAAAAGGGATTTTTGCTTGAGTGTAATGAAACGGGGTTTGTGATTTTCTCTGAGCAACATAAAACTCTTGTAAATCCTAGTGATGTAAAATGTATCGAAACCATAGTGTATGGGGACAGAATAAAGGATTATCCAAGGCCACTTGCGGAGATTCTTGGCATGGGTGAGGGACTGGATTCAGCGAAACAGGCACCTGAAGATTCGCCAGGCACAGATTCCCAATCTGGGGAATCTTCAGCCTCGAGGCAGGTTGAAAAACCACACCTCTTGGTCGCAGTGAATCAGGGTGGCCCATCAGATTATGTAGTGCCTCTTTCATACCGGGAAGCTATGGCTGCGCCGGATAGGGATCTGTGGGAGGAGGCCATACGCAGTGAACTTGAATCACAAGAGGAAATGGGTACTTGGGAACTTGTCCCTAAGTCTAGTCTTCCACCCTGTACCAAGGTAATTAAATCTCGATGGGTACATAAGAGAAAAGTGGAACCTGACGGTTCATATAAGTACAAAAGCCGCCTGGTTATTAAAGGTTTCGCCCAAGGTATGTTTTGATTATTATTTATGTAGATGATTGTCTTCTAGCGTCCAATGATAATCAAATGACCTTGGATGTAATTCAGGCTTTACAGAAAGAAATCAAAATTAAGAACTTGGGAAATCCTAGAAAATTCTTGGGTTTTGAAATCGTTAGGAATGTGTCGAGTAAACAGCTGCTCATTCACCAGAGAACCATGATCCAGGGTTTACTGGACAAATTCCTACACCCAGAAGAAAGTATCAGCGAAATTCCCATGTCGCCCATAACATGCACGTTGGGTGCTCAATTAGAGTCGACTGCAGACTCGGAATCATCTCCAGATGTTCCATATCGAGAAGTAATAGGTGCTCTCTTATACATCCAAAATGGAACGAGACCAGAATGACTTCCTTCTGTTGTAAGGCAAATGTATTTAGAAAACTCTTTTGAACCTGCAATTTAGAATCGCAACTACATTAGTATCGGATTCAGACTCATGATCTTGCCGCTGGTACTGATCATTCCATGCTAATATGTTGGACCTCTGGTGTGACATTACGTGTGTCGTTTCTGTGTGCTTTGTTGCTGTCCTGTCACATTGGCCTCGTCATTTGCAGAGGAGGGAGTGTTGAAATAGGATCTTCAAATGAGATGCCTCCATGAGCACTTCCTCTATGGAACAGAGTTCATAAAGTATCCATAGCATTTGTTCTATTCTACACTATGTGTACAACGAATCGAATAGAAAATATATTGTATAGCTCAGAATTAATCTACATATATATATATAACATAAACGTAATATTGTCTCTATGAACTGTTATATTATTCGTATATTCATGTAAGGATCATATGTTTTATGAGCTGAATAGTTGGCACTACTGTTATATAGAAAATGCGGTGGGGTTTGTTAACCCCTCTCCTTCTCAGCTTCTCACTCGCTTCCGTATCGTTGACGCTGTAGCCTCTTTTACGATCCGTATAATTATTTTATTTCCTCATATTTGTGCAAGTTCTCAAATATATCGTTCATACTCTTTAAAGTCAGTTTCAAGTGCATTATTTCGTGTACTACACACAGGATCAATCCTTCAACTCCAGATTCTCCTTTTACGGTGAGTGGTTCGTTTAATTATTTGATTGCTAAAGTAGCATCTCAGTTTTCATTAACCTCACCTCCAAAAGGCTTTTGACTTTGATACATGGTAACTAAGAAAAGTGGCCCGTACAGCGTATGGCGTACGGCGGACAGACAGAAATATTTTTATTGCAGTTTTGGATTCTACATACCTTGAAACGTAAACCATCAAATTTTGAGGGGGGGTAAGAATTTTTTTTTTCATGCTCGATTCCAATGGTTCATTATTGAAAATAATAAACCAAAAATTGTTAAAATCCAACCCATATTGTCAATTGTCAGTTGTTGAGTGAAGTTCGCGTCTGACTTTGTATCTCAATAACCACCCTCAGCGAAGCTAAATCCTCCCAAATTTTGGCATCCACTTAGTTTCCGCACAGACTGGTCCCATAACCAACTTACCAGTGAGTAATTCAGTTATTAATTACTGTATATCACCTTGCAAGGTCTCCTCCTTTTCTCGTAACTTGTCACTGCCTGTCGAGTCTCTCGGTATCGCTTCTTCTTATCGCATCCAGTGGGCGTGGTTTGTTTTTGCGTCTGCAGTTCGCATCTCCTTCCACCGTCCCCCTCTCTACCAGTATCATACCCTCTCTTTTCGTCGATTTACCGTCTCTCCACTCAGCCCCACCGGTTTCCGATAGCTCGCCACACAAGGTATACTAAGTGCTTCACTTGTTGCTTCACCGTGAAGCCCGATGATGCTGTGAAATGCACCGGGTGCGGAAAATCTGCGCACTTCTCATGTGTTGGACTGACTGAGCCTAATCGAAGACTGCGACCTACACTTCCTCCTGGAAGTGTCCGTCATGCCAACCACCCCCAACAGCTACTGTCGTATCTGTTCCACCACCTTCCACTGCCGCCACCCCATCTAAAGTTGATAATTCTCTCAAAGCAATGCTGCAAGCCATGATGGATAAAATGACGGACGATATAAGACAAGACATCAATGTTGTGAGGAGTGATTTACAATCGCTCAAGGCTGATTTGAATAGCCGAATGAACCATATGCAAATTAGCATTGACTCATGTGTAGCTACGTACGAAAATTTATCCTCAGATATAGCAAGTCTTCAGGCCGATGTAGCAACGCTGAAGAACGAAAACTTGATTGCTTGGGTCCTCACCCTCGAGAATAAATCTGAATTGCCAGCGTGCAGCTCCGCAACACAAGCCTTGCCTTCTGACATGGAGTCAACTATCGCAGAACTAGAGGAGCGTCGCCGTCGTGGATCCAATTTGATCTTTTTTGAAATCCCTGCGTCTGTATCGCCCAGCCCCTCTGATGCACTAAACGACGATCTTAATTTATTAACTGAATCGTTATCCAAGCTCTCTTCTGATCTTGCTAACTCATTACAAAGATTATTATGCCACTTAGGTAAACCTACGGCGAACAAGATCCGTCCACTCAAAGCAGTTTTCGATACTGCAAACACAAGCCTCTAGAATCCTAAACTCTGCTCGCTCGACAGTACCTCCATCCGTTTCCTCCGGCAAGACCCTCATTCAACGAACTCATCTGGCTAAACTTCGCTTAGAACTTCAGGAGAGAACAGAGAGAGAGGAGAACCCGATCTTACTATCAAATACATGTCGGGAGTCCCTAAAATCGTTCAAAAGTCGTCGGCCGGGCAGAATCGTTCAAAAAACTCTCAGGCGGCCCCCCATGGCGTTGGAGTGTGCCACAGCCAAATTTAATGTTGTCCTGCTATTACCAAAATATCCGTGGCATGAATACTAATTTGTCCAGACTACACCATCAAGCGCCACACCTTGTTTACGACATAATCTTCTTTACCGAAACTTGGCTCTCAAACTATGTAAACTCCGATGAACTTAAACTCACCAATTATAATACCTACCGAACCGACAGATCGCCTACCAACAATACTGTCAAGTCCCTTCAGTGGAGGTGGAGTGCTAATCGGCGTGTCAAGTGAGTTATTCTCTTTCTAGTGGCTTCCCCCGCAGGATTCTGTGGAGCACGTGACCCTCGTACTCCCTTCCCATAAACTAATTCTTAGTTGTGTGTACCTCCTCCCTGGTTACCACCAAGCCGTGATGTTTGATGATTACTTCGATCAAATCGAATCACTCTCCAATCAATACCCCGATTACGGTATCTTGATCAATGGTGACTTCAACATTCCTGGTATCAGTTGGAACGTCTGGAACGATGAAAGCCTCTCCTCTCTGCCTAATGAAAAGTCCAGAGGTATGTATAACTTCATGAGACTACTGAACCTTAAGCAATTCAATCGGCTTGAAAATATCTCCAGCAATGTCCTCGACCTATGCTTATCTAGTATCGAAATCCCAACAATCAATGGGGCCTCTCCCTATCTTCGACATCGACAGCGCTCACCCACCCTACGAATTGCGCGTTCCTTGCCTCAAACCCAGCCTCACTCCTTCCCACCACAGCTCATTCACAAATTCAAAAGGGGGGATTATCAATCCATGAGCGATTTCCTCACAAACTATGAGTGGAGTGAATGTTTGTCCCAGCCTACAGACATTGCGATCAACAAGTTCTATGAGATTCTCAGGCCCGGCATTGATCTATTCGTCCCCAGAATTCGTGAAACTGCCCATTCTTATCCTAGATGGTTCACTGCTGAACTCATTGCGCTGATCAGGCAAAAGAGAACGGCCCACATGCGATACAAACAGTACGGCTTTCCCGAGGATTATTCCCTCTTCTCGGAACACAGAGCGTGTTGCAACGGTCTTTCGAGCTCACTGCACAAATCGTATCTTATAGACATACAATCCTCGATATCAACGAACATAAAGTCATTTTGGAATTATATAAATTATACTGACGGAATTAACGAACTACCAAACCTAATGTCATATGAAGACAGATCCGCCTCCTCCCCTCAAGAAATAGCTGAATTATTTGCAGAATACTTTTAATCCGTGAATGAACCTCGTGTGACGGAACCTGTCTCTCACCCCGACAAAGATATCGTGTCATTGGGGATAGTACAGGTTACCGAGGATCAGGTCAAACGAGTCCTGTTGGCGGTAGACCCTTCTTCCAAGGGTATGGGGTCTGGACGGTATCCCTCCAATCCTTCTCCGCAATTGTCCTTCATTATCTTACCACTGGCCCATCTTTACAACTCATCACTCACCACCGGCGTGTATCCCCACATTTGGATATCACCTTTCATTACACCAATTCATATATCGGGTTCCAAATCAGCTATCAATCACTACAGCCCTATACCCACAATATCAACTATCCCCAAAATTCTTGAAAAACTCGTCCTGAAGCAAATCAATCCCCTCTTCTCATCATACATCATCCCAGAGCAACATGGGTTCATGCCGGGGAAGTCAACGACTACGAATTTGTTATGTTTCCAAAGTTTCATTCTCAACGCTTTTGGTGAGGGTGCAAAAGTCGACTCAATCTCCACTGACTTCGCCAAATGTTTCGACAGATTGTCGCATATGCACATATTGGCTGTGTTACGTTCCTTGGGGGTACACGGCGCTTTCGTATCATGGATCGAGAGCTACCTGACCGACCGTAGTATGATGGTTCGATTGAGGGGAGTCACATCGAGCCCATTCATTGCCACCTCGGGGGTCCCGCAGAAATAGGTCCCATATTGGCCCTTGGTGCTTCTTACTCCTCCTCAATAGTGTCGGATTCCTCTTCTGTGACGTCCAATTTCTCTTATACGCAGATGGCTTGAAAATCTTCCGTAAAGTTGAATCTGATAACGACTGCCAGAAGCTCCAAAACAATCTTGATCGTCTCGCGACATGGTGTGAATTCAACCATCTCACTCTGAACCCTTCGCAATGTTTCGCTATTTCTTTTTATCGAATGCAGAACATCATAATGGGGAACTACTCGATCAACGGCACGCAAATTCACCGCAAATCCATCGCGAATGACTTGGGTGTACTCTTCGACCAGCAGCTGATGTTCGGCGACCATATAGCCAACATTACATCTCGTGCTATGAGGGCTCTTGGCTTCCTAAAGCGCACCATAAGGGAATTCCACTGTATTGAAGCCATTTTGCTCCATTATAAAGCCATAGTTCGTCCGATATTGGAATACTCATCCATAGTATGGTCACCTCACTACTCCGTCCATAAAGACAATCTGGAGAGGGTTCAGAAGAGGTTCATTCGGTATGCCGCATTCAAACTCAACACGAACCACGAGCATCACTCTCAACCCAACATGGAGCAACACGGTGTACATTCGCTTGTGACCAGGAGAGTAATATAGGATACAGTCTTCCTCTACAGATTGATGAATGGTCATCTCGACAGCCCATCACTGCTCTCAAAAATATCGCTTAATGTGCCCTCGTTTCACACCTGTCAGCCAGCTCTCTTTCATACATCACTCTCACACACTAACTACCTATACCATCAACCCTTGTTCAGGCTCCCCCGTCAAGCAAATTACTTCCTCAGTGTCACTCCCAACCTAGACTTTTCTCCAATTCACTTTCCTTCCTCAAGTCTATGTTATTTCAGTCCGTTAGTTCTAATACCAGTGACATTATGTAACATTAAATTCCATTCTTGTCCTCTATAGTGGCTTCATGTTAATGCTCTTATTATTTTATTTGTAAATGATTTTTTTCCGGTGTATTACTTCCTTTACTTAATTACTCTGTCAACTGACATCGTCACAACCTCATTATTCTTTGTAAACTGGGCTTTGCCCGTTATGTATCAAAATAAAATTAAAATTAAATAAAAAAATAAAAACCCACCAACGCCCCAGTGGAAAGGATGGATTCAGAATGCTCAGGAACGGAAAAGAATCGAAAATATTTTCAAATATTTTCAATCCTGCACATACTAAAACCTTTGACCCATTGTAATATATTTTCTCTTCGAAAATTTGAGATCGTTTCAAAAACTGTTAAGGCATGGGTCTCATCTTCTACGGAATTCATCACTCTTTCCAACGGTAATAATTATTCTTCTCGGCAAGTGCAGTTCAAGTCATACTACGGGCGGTTATTTGAAAGAAGTCACAGGGAAAAAAAACTTGAGTAACAATTACAAAGAGCTTTTTGGTCACCACAAATTAGTTGTAGAATCGACCCCTGAATTTTGAGCACCCTTGCCCACCCTATCAGGGTGGCCACTCGATCAGGATTTTCATTTTCCCTGACTTCTCCCTGACCTTTTTGTCGATTTCCCTGACTTTCCGAGATTTTTGAAGCCGGGCTTCCACCTTTTTTCCCGATTTCCCTGCTTGAATTTTAGCATATTCCCTGTCAAACTGAAATGTCTAAAGGGTAAATAAACGGGTAGGTTGACTAAATATTATATTACTAGCATGACCGCTCGCTTCGCTCGCTATCCGAGATTCGCTGTACGCAGTATCGTACTTAATTACGACGTTGCACAACTTGGGAGCCTACTGGATATTCGTGCCAAATTTGGTCGATATCCGTCGAGCCATTCAGGAGTTGACCATGGTCGACCATATTTCCGCTATGGTCAGCGAATTAAAAATGCGCCTACGTTCAGCTTGGGAGGCTACCGGATATTGGTGCCAAATTTGGTCGATATCCGTTGAGCAATTCGGGATTCGACCATGGAGGGGCCCATGGATGCGCTATGGTCGACCGCGGGGGTAGTCCGAAGGGGCGATCGTAGATAGAATTTCACGTAGATTACGAATACGCGATAAAAAATAGGGGTTACCATTTCAATTAACGAAGTTGACCATGGTCGACCATAGTTCCGCTATGGTGAGGGAATTAAAAATGCGACGTTGCACAACTTGGGAGCCTACTGGATATTCGTGCCAAATTTGGTCGATATCCGTCCAGCCATTCAGGAGTTGACCATGGTCGACCATAGTTCCGCTATGGTGAAGGGGACCGAAAAATTCCGACGTTGCCCAACTTGGGAGCCTACTGGATATTCGTGCCAAATTTGGTCGATATCCGTCCAGCCATTCAGGAGTTGACCATGGTCGACCATAGTTCCGCTATGGTGAAGGGGACCGAAAAATTCCGACGTTGCCCAACTTGGGAGCCTACTGGATATTCGTGCCATCTGTCGAGCCATTCAGGAGTTGACCATGGTCGACCATATTTCCGCTATGGTCAGGGAATTAAAAATGTGCCTACGTTCAACTTGGGAGGCTACCGGATATTGGTGCCAAATTTGGTCGATATCCGTTGAGCAGTTCGGGATTCGACCATGGAGGGGCCCATGGATGCGCTATGGTTGACCGCGGGGGTAGTCCGAAGGGTCGATCGTAGATAGAATTTCACGTAGATGACGAATACGCGATAAAAAATAGGGGTTACCATTTCAAATAACGAAGTTGACCATGGTCAACCATAGTTCCGCTATGGTGAGGGAATTAAAAATGCGATGTTGCACAACTTGGGAGCCTACTGGATATTCGTGCCAAATTTGGTCGATATCCGTCAAGCCATTCAGGAGTTGACCATGGTCGACCATATTTCCGCTATGGTCAGGGAATTAAAAATGCGCCTACGTTCAACTTGGGAGGCTACCGGATATTGGTGCCAAATTTGGTCGATATCCGTTGAGCCGTTTGGCCGTGAAAAGCAATTCGGGATTCGACCATGGAGGGGCCCATGGATGCGCTATGGTCGACCGCGGGGGTAGTCCGAAGGGTCGATCGTAGATAGAATTTCACGTAGATTACGAATACGCGATAAAAAATAGGGGTTACCATTTCAATTAACGAAGTTGACCATGGTCGACCATAGTTCCGCTATGGTCAGGGAATTAAAAAGGCGACGTTGCACAACTTGGGAGCCTACTGGATATTCGTGCCAAATTTGGTCGATATCCGTCAAGCCATTCAGGAGTTGACCATGGTCGACCATATTTCCGCTATGGTCAGGGAATTAAAAATGCGCCTACGTTCAACCTGGGAGGCTACCGGATATTGGTGCCAAATTTGGTCGATATCCGTTGAGCCGTTTGGCCGTGAAAAGCCATTCGGGATTCGACCATGGAGGGGCCAATGGATGCGCTATGGTCGACCGCGGGGGTAGTCCGAAGGGTCGATCGTAGATAGAATTTCACGTAGATTACGAATACGCGATAAAAAATCGGGGTTACCGATCAAATAACGAAGTTGACCATGGTCGACCATAGTTCCGTTATGGTCAGGGAATCGAAAATGCGCCTACGTTCGACTTGGGAGGCTACCGGATATTGGTGCCAAATTTGGTCGATATCCGTCGAGCCGTTTGGCCGTGAAAAGCAATTCGGGATTCGACCATGGAGGGGCCCATGGATGCGCTATGGTCGACCGCGGGGGTAGTCCGAAGGGTCGATCGTAGATAGAATTTCACGTAGATGACGAATACGCGATAAAAAATACACTGCCAAGGTGATGGCACAGGAGCTTCCTCGTCACAATCAGAGTGACCCATTATAAAATAGAACAGACTCGGAAGCAAAATAACATAACATTACATTACATTACATTACATAACGTTAAATTTACATATTACATAACATAACATTACATGAAATATACATATTATACATAACATGACTTCCATAATACATTACGTCCATTATACATAACTAGCCTGACCGCTCGCTTCGCTCGCTATCCGAGTTTCGCTGTACGCAGTATCGTGGAACCAACAAACGACGGAAAAATCCCATACCCTACCGGGTATTTGTGCCCAATTTTATCAAAATCCGTCAAGCCATTCAGGAGTTGACCATGGTCACCATATTTCCGCTATGGTCAGGGAATTAAAAATGCGCCTACGTTCAACTTGGGAGGCTACCGGATATTGGTGCCAAATTTGGTCGATATCCGTTGAGCAATTCGGGATTCGACCATGGAGGGGCCCATGCGCTAAGGTCGACCGCGGGGGTAGTCCAAAGGGTCGATCGTAGATAGAATTTCACGTAGATTACGAATACGCGATAAAAAATAGGGGTTACCATTCAATTAACGAAGTTGACCATGGTCGACCATAGTTCCGCTATGGTCAGGGAATTAAAAATGCGACGTTGCACAACTTGGGAGCCTACTGGATACTCGTGCCAAATTTGGTCGATATCCGTCAAGCCATTCAGGAGTTGACCATGGTCGACCATAGTTCCGCTATGGTCAGGGAATTAAAAATGCGACGTTGCACAACTTGGGAGCCTACTGGATATCCGTGCCAAATTTGGTCGATATCCGTTGAGCAATTCGGGATTCGACCATGGAGGGGCCCATGGATGCGCTATGGTCGACCGCGAGGGTAGTCCGAAGGGTCGATCGTAGATAGAATTTCACGTAGATTACGAATACGCGATAAAAAATAGGGGTTACCATTTCAATTAACGAAGTTGACCATGGTCGACCATAGTTCCGCTATGGTCAGGGAATTAAAAATGCGACGTTGCACAACTTGGGAGCCTACTGGATATCCGTGCCAAATTTGGTCGATATCCGTTGAGCAATTCGGGATTCGACCATGGAGGGGCCCATGGATGCGCTATGGTCGACAGCGAGGGTAGTCCGAAGGGTCGATCGTAGATAGAATTTCACGTAGATTACGAATACGCGATAAAAAATAGGGGTTACCATTTCAATTAACGAAGTTGACCATGGTCGACCATAGTTCCGCTATGGTCAGGGAATTAAAAATGCGACGTTGCACAACTTGGGAGCCTACTGGATATTCGTGCCAAATTTGGTCGATATCCGTTGAGCAATTCGGGATTCGACCATGGAGGGGCCCATGGATGCGCTATGGTCGACCGCGGGGGTAGTCCGAAGGGTCGATCGTAGATAGAATTTCACGTAGATTACGAATACGCGATAAAAAATAGGGGTTACCATTTCAATTAACGAAGTTGACCATGGTCGACCATAGTTCCGCTATGGTCAGGGAATTAAAAATGCGACGTTGCACAACTTGGGAGCCTACTGGATATTCGTGCCAAATTTGGTCGATATCCATCAAGCCATTCAGGAGTTGACCATGGTCGACCATAGTTCCGCTATGGTCAGGGAATTAAAAATGCGACGTTGCACAACTTGGGAGCCTACTGGATATTCGTGCCAAATTTGGTCGATATCCGTCGAGCCGTTTGGCCGTGCATAGAAGGACAGACAGACAGACAGAGCGCATGCGCAGGGCGAACCGCTGGCTCTATCATGTTGAAATTTATATGGGACCTCAATGGGCCCTACCCGCTTAATCCCTGAGAATTACATTGAAATTGGGTGAAATCTTTGGTTACTACGGCTGTAACAAGGAAATTGAATCTATTTCACGCCAGCGCATGCGCAGAGCGCACCGAGGGTCCGATCATGCTGAAATTCATACTGGAAGTCACTAGGCCTTGTCCAAACAACCCTTGAAAATTTGAGCGAAATTGAATCAAAATTGTGAATGTTATGCGTGTTTGTTGAATTTAACGTTAGCGCATGCGCAGGGCGTACCGCTGGATCAATCATGTTGAAATTTGTATGGGACCTCAAGGGGCCTTATCCGCACCATCCCTCAAAATTTGAGCTGAATCAATTCAAAATCGTGGAAGTTATGGCTGTAACAAGGAAATGCGGACAGACTCACAGACTCACAGACCGACAGACACGGAACCAAATTTGTTCAGTAGGCTTTGAAACGCAAAATGCAAGTGGAAATTTTGATTTCTGAAGACAAAAATTTTTTGGCTCACGAAAGTGAACACAAGGCTTCCGCTGCTTCGCAGACTCGGAAGCAATAGGGGTTACCATTTCAATAACGAAGTTGACCATGGTCGACCATAGTTCCGCTATGGTGAGGGAATTAAAAATGCGACGTTGCACAACTTGGGAGCCTACCGGATATTCGTGCCAAATTTGGTCGATATCCGTCGAGCCGTTTGGCCGTGCATAGAAAGACACACACACAGACAGAGATCCGTTTTTATAATGTAGTAGAGATTACACTGAATGATTTATGTATTAGTTTATTAATGTGCTAAACTAAATAAATTTCTGATTTAGAGGCGCGAAGCACAAAATAAGCTGCGTCAGCACGAAAAAACGCTGCTGGACAAGTCCTTGTCATATGGGTTTATTATTATGTTGGACATACCTACCTAAAGAAATGCTGGAAATACATTTAGTGTTTCTTTCATGTGAAATTATTGAAATAGCTATTGTTGAGGGTTTCCACCAATTTTGGCCACCAAAAACACGAAATAAGCTCTTATTTTTGACAAATTATCTTTGATCACCGATAGTGTCATTTAACTGTCTTGATTCACCTGTTGAAACTGTAAGATTAGTTGTTCTTATGTTGGCAGCCCTGCCGTCATCAACCCTCCTTCCCTCGTTTTTAAGTGTAACGACAGTTGACATACACAGATTGTAACAGAGTTGTCATGCCTAATAAACCACGTCAGAATTGATGAATAAACGAACTTGTGAAGTTCATTCCTAATTATATCTAGTGGGACACTTGAGAACGTTTACATGTAGTAGTTCCTCGAACTACCCTTCGACAGCCTGTTCTTAGAGAAATTCGAATTCAGAATTCGAATCTCCCGCCAAAGGCGAAAAAAGCAGGGTTGCATCTACGCGGAGCGCTCTGCCATCGTCCGCACCGCGGCGCCGGCAACACTGGTGGCGCTCCGATGATTCATCACTCTTTGAAAGACGAAAATCAGCAACTGCCAGCCATGTCCAAGACAATAGGGCAGGGTGTGGAGGGTCCTAAACGTTCTCAAGTGTCCCACTAGATATAATTAGGAATGAACTTCACAAGTTCGTTTATTCATCAATTATATCTGTGGGACACTTGAGAACGTTTACATGTAGTTTGTTTAAAGAATCAAACCAAGTTAGGCAGTTGCTCTAGGGAAAAAAACACACAGAGAGAAGACTAAAATCTGAAAGTCGAAAAACGGTTTCTGAGACCTGTGTAGTCCAGACCCGGTGCACCTAAACTCACCCCTCCTTGGGCTCCCTCCCTGGGTTCAGTTAGTCTTCTCCCGATATAACGTCTCCCCCTCCCCTTTTTTGTCCCTGCCAGTGTCGGGGTTGGGAGGCCCCAATCCACATAACACCCAACTAGTGTTCTTAAACTCTACTCCAGGGAGAGGAAAGGACACAAACCACGGCTAATCTGGATATATCAACTGTATATATAAACTGTATATATAAACAAGTAAATGTAACTGTATATATGTATAAACAAGGGGTGTCAGCCTGACCACCATACCAAATAAACCAAAAAACCCAAAAAAGGGGGGAACAGATGCAGTCTCCATGTGTGGTTCACACCCCACCTTTTGAGGAGGTGGCGCTCCGTCCATTCCGCCTCATCTGAAAAGATAGGAAAACAGCTTATGACTCTGGTGTGGAAACAAACACATGGGAGATGAGTGAGTCGTCGGCCACTAGAGGTCTATTGTAAAACTTGGCGAACACCGCCGAGTTCCTCGTCCACCCTGCCGCCTTAAAAATGGTATCTAGGGAGGCTCCCGCTCTGTTCGCGGCCGACACTGACGCGTGTCTTGTCGAATGCGGCGTGAAAAAATCAGCAACCCCCGCTTCCCTCAACACCCCCGTCACCCAACCCGAAATCGTTTGGCGGGACGCCGCCGTGTATGGGAGTCTGGTGATAACAAATAATGCGTCGGTGGTTGGGGACCTCAAAGGTGCCGACGCCTGGAGGTATTCTGCCATGAGGGACGCCACGCAGAGGAGTGGCCGTTGCGGAAAAAACGGCACAGTGAGGCATGGTTGCGGCTTATAAGGCGCTGAAGTTTTCAACCGGCTAGAGATACGGATGTCCAACCCCTGACCTGGACGTATCTGCACTTCCGATAACTTTATTGACGCAATAGTCTGGAGCCTCTGTCCTGTTGCCAACAACAACAGGGTTACTAACTTGTGGGACAGCCAAGGAAATCCCTGACCGGTTCTTTCCAACCACAGTAACACCCCCTGTGGGTCCCAAGTTGTGTCATACCGCGCCGCCGGCGGACGAATATGTCACACTCCCTTCAAGAAACGGGAAATAAGGGGGTCAGAACCCAAAGGCTCCGCCGCAATAAGGGACAAGGCCGATCTGTAAGTGTTAAAGGTAGCATACGATACCGAGGTGCCCTGAAGTATGGTCTGAAGGAAGTGTACCACTAAAGTAGGCTTGGGATCCCAGGGACTCAGCCCTTGCTTCCTACAAAATTTCCACCAGCGCCGAAAGCATCCTTGGTATTGGGCATACGTCGCCGGCAATAACGCGGCTAACATAGTGTCCACTGCCGGGGCGATAATCCCTCGCCTCTCGAACGCTTGCCGGACAACCTCCCTGCTATCAATCGTAGCGTGTCCGCCCGCGGGTGGGTCTGGTCCCTGAAAGGCAAGTGTAACAATCGATCATTAGGACCAAAATATAAGGGCGCGGAGATCAGTAATTCAAAAAAGGTGGGGTACCAGGGCTGTGCCGGCCACTCCGGTACGACAACTATCCCCGTTGATTCCTCCGCAATGATTTTGCGCAGCACTTTGAGGACCAGCGCAAACGGCGGAAACGCATAAAAATTCCACCCCTTCCAAGAAAAGGTGAAGGCGTCAATCCCCCATGCCCTAGGGTCCGGGTGCCAGGAAAGAAACCTGTCGCACTTCGCATTTGCTGCAGAGGCAAATATATCGATGTCGGGACACCCCAAATCGTTTATGATAGACCGAAAAACCTCCTCACCTAATGACCATTCTGTTGTCCCAGGGAGACCTCGAGAACATTCATCGGCTACTGTATTATCCTTGGAGGCGACGTAGGATGCAAAAATGACAGTACGCCTCTGCTCACACCACCGCCAGATCCGTTCAGATAGCTCAAACAGGCGGTGGGACAACATAGACCCCTGCCTATTAATACAGCTGATGGCCGTGGTATTATCTGCCCTAATGAGGATACGGCGGTCGCTCTCGACGTCACCGAAATGTTGTAAGGCTAATTCAATTGCCCTCAATTCCAACGCGTTAATATGCCAACCAGCTTCAGTTACTGACCACCAACCGTTGGTTGTGGCCTCCCCGGAGGCCGCCCCCCAGCCTGATAATGACGCATCTGTAGAAATTGTGAGGGAATAGTCGTCATTATGTAGCCGATTGGACAACGTCATAATATTGCTACTCCACCACTCAATATCTGACCGTATGGATAGTGGTAACTGAATTTTTGCGTCAAAATTCTGGTTATTTGCCCTTAGGGCCTCAACCTTAACCCTTTCCAAATGCATTGTGTACAGTTTTCCATAGGGGGTTGCTGGTATCGCGGCCACTAGTGTACCTATCAGACCTGCTAAATGTCGAATTGAGCAGGTTTGTAGTTTATGGAATTTACACAACGACTCCCTGATCCGTAAGCGCTTTTCCTGCGGAAGCGAAATTGTCAAGTCTGCCGTATCAAACAAAAATCCCAAGAACACGAACTGTTGCGAAGGGGAAAATTTACTCTTAGCGTCATTAATGATAAACCCCAAATGTCGTAAAAGGTCCGACAAAATGGTAATATTCCTTGCACATTCCATCTGAGACGACCCCACGATACCAAAATCATCCAAGTAGTTTACACACTTTATGCCCTGCGAGCGAAGACATTGAACAATGGGGCGCATGAGCTTATGAAAAACATACGGCGAAACCGACATGCCCATGGGCAAACACGTAAATTCGTACAATTGATCTTGGAAACAGAATCTGAGAAAAATTCGAGATTGCTCTGCAATTGGCACCATATAGTATGCGTCCATGAGATCGATTGTCGCCCCAAAGCTCCCAGGTTCAATGAGGTCCCGCATGGTGCGGTGATCCTCCAATTTAAAGTGGGGGGCGTCTATAAATAAATTTAAATGTCGTAAATTTAATATAAATCGTTTTCCCCCTGACGCTTTGTCCACCAAGAAAAAGGGGGAAACCACTTGACCCGGGTGTGAGGTACATGTTTTCACGACCCCGCCCCGCACCATCGTGTCTAAAATAATGGAAAATTGTTGAACAAACGCCTTATCTGACGAGTGTGGACGCAACCTAGGGTTGGGGGTCGGTATCGTGTGAAAAGGTATCTCAACCCCGTTCAACCATGAAAGAATTATGGGATTATCCGTGATAGCCCGCCAATTCCCTATAAAATTAAATAATCGACCCCCTAAGGGGGGGTTAATTACCTGTGGGGGCGCCGAGCTCAGCTCCTGCTGTGCGGCCCCGTCGACCCTCTGAATGGGCGGCGTTGTGCCCTGGAGGACTGGTTCCCTCGGGATTTGTTGGCCGGTCTGTGAGTCTGCCCACCCTGACGAGCAGCTCGGCCTCTCTCGTTTCCCTGTTGCAGGCTTACTGGCCCCGAGGGCTGCTGAGGGCGAGGGGGTGCGGGAGGCGGTTTTTTGAGGGACACTAAACCCCGAGCACTGGAGGCCATCCCCAGAAATTCCTTATATCGCGCTCCCAGATTGTCCCCAAAAAGCCACTCTGATGGCGGGACATCCCTAGAAATTTTTTCGAGGGCCGGGGAGCACACCGCCAACAATAGCCGTCGCCTGGTGCGATTCACATCATAGAACAGGGCCGTCATGGCCCGTCCCGCATCGCACATGTTGACATAGCTGTCCCCCATCACGGGGACAGCAGCACCCCCTCTCTCCTCCACCGAATAGAGGCCCATACCTAGGGCCGAGATGGCTGTGGCGCATTGTCGCTGAATCCCGACGTAGTACGCGTCCACAGATTTATGGCCCGCCCCCACTGACGCCGCTATCTCCGGATTCATCTTGGGCGGCGCAAGCGCCGGCAGGTTTGCGGGGATCGTGTATTTAGCCCGAAGGGCATTAAAAACCTCTAGTGGGACACCATTTCGCAAATGGTGTTCCCAACGACCCGCGATACTCGGATGAATTCGCGGAGCAGGGGGTGGCGGAATGGCGGGATTATCTCCCAGGGCCAAAAGCACCTGGGGATCTAATCCGGCGTCAGGGCCTGGGTCTGGGGCCGAATCTCCTGCAGGAGGAGGGGTGAAACCTGCAAAATCCGATGAACCGGATGCCCCAGTCCCATCCTTAGTGGGGTCCCCCGTCCCCAGGGGTACCGGGGGCGGGATAGTGGCCCCTTCGTCGCCCCATGTGTCGTCGAGATCCGAAACGTCCCCGGAAAGTCCGCGTGCCGATTCTCGATCGGCATTACGGACGAGAGGCCCCCGAGATTCGCGATCCGGGTGAGACCTCGGGGAAAGACGATCGGAGGACCCGCGTATCAATTCACGATCGATATCGCGGGCGAACTGCCCCCCAAATTCGCGATCTGGGTGAGCCTTCCGCACATGACGACCGTTTCCGAATGAACACCCCCCAAAATCATAAAATGGGTAGGCTCCTCGGGAATCTCTGCGAGAACCGCGAGGCCCTTCGAAGAGGGTAACCTCACGTCTCCGGAGCGAACGTGATCGCGAGCGGTATCCCCGCGTAGAAAAGTCGTCGACTTCTCGATCCAATCGCGTCCGCAGATATCGAGGTTCATCCTCATCGGACTCGAAATCCCCTCGAGATCTCCACACATCATAAATCGGATCCAGAACGTCGAGAACGGGACCACGAGGTCGCCGGGGGGACCGCGGAGTGAACATCGTGAAAACGACGTTCCACGAATATCCTGAGCGTTAAAAAGAAAGGAAACTGAAAAACAACAGTCCTACCTTGACGTAGCGATCGAAGAAAAGGGGTTTTACTTGGCAAATTCGTGCACAATCACAAAAACTCACAAAAAAACGTCACGAACAAACTGTCGAAAAGGCAGCCAAAAGAAAAGTGATGAATCATCGGAGCGCCACCAGTGTTGCCGGCGCCGCGGTGCGGACGATGGCAGAGCGCTCCGCGGAGATGCAACCCTGCTTTTTTCGCCTTTGGCGGGAGATTCGAATTCGGAATTCGAATTTCTCTAAGAACAGGCTGTCGAAGGGTAGTTCGAGGAACTACTACATGTAAACGTTCTCAAGTGTCCCACAGATATAATTATATGTTTTATTTATTTTTGTGAGCCGTGAACACTACATGGTGTCAGAAGTTACTCAACAGCCGAAATGAGTGGATTAACGAACATGGTGCCTTCAGCTATTGACTTTGATTCCCCGAACTTGGGAAAGGAGTGGAAGACTTTCAAACAGCAGCTCAATTTCTATTTAGCCGGTAAAGAATTGTCCGCTGCTGATGACGTGCCTTGGAAGGAAAGGTGTGGAGGTGTTTAATATGCTGGGGTTAGCTGATACAACAACCTACAAGGACGTTATCAAGGCGTTTGATGAACATTGTGGTCAGAAAAGAAACTCTGTGTACGAGAGGTTTCTCTTCAACAGGATTGTACAACATGAAGGTAGGAATTTTGATGCGTTTTTGATTGAATTGAAGTCGCAAGCGGCCTGTTGCGATTTTCATGAGAATGAACGGGAAAACTTGATTCGTGACAGGGTAGTAGTAGGGGTCAATGATCCTGATCTCACCGAGATGATGTTATGTCAAGGCGATAAACTGACCATAGCCTTGGCTGAGGAACTTTGTCGGGCGACGGAAGCTGCAAAACGTCAGACCAGTAGTATTCATGGAGATGGGAAACATCAAGGAACCTTATCAGTGGATGCTGTCAGGAATATTTCTGGGTCAGTGCCTTCAACCCAACAGGGGAGTGCAGGTGCAGGATACCGTGGAGATGGAAATCGGATGACCTATCGAGGTACCTCGGGTCGGCTATGCAAGAATTGTGGCTACTCGCATATACCGTACCCTGAACGATGTCCGGCGTTCAATAAGGTCTGTCACACCTGCCAGAGGCCGAACCATTTCGCGAGGATGTGCCCCAAGAAATCAAATCCGACCCAAGCTGCAACGAAGTCTAATGCTGTTGTCCAGTCCCCGAAGAATTCTGCGGCGGTACACACCATATTGGCTGATGTGGGGAATGAGAGCGATTCCTGTAACGTGGATCTAGCATGGTATGTAGATTTGGAAATGTGTAACGTTCATGTTCGTGCAAAAATTGACTCTGGTGCTGAGGCAAATATTTTAAGTAGCTCAGTTGTTAAAGAAGTTGTTTCGGGGCATGTCGAATGTATTTTGGGTCTCAAAACAAGTGTTAAATTGAATTTAATTAAGAAAATGTTCAGTGTCATTGCGGATCCGTTGTTGTGCATTACTCAGATAGTTTTGAGGGATTAGGGAAAGTAGCGGGGAGGGTAAAAATTTATGTGGATCCGAATGTTCCCCCTGTAATTGATAGACAACGTGGTGTACCTTATAAGTTAAGGGACAAACTGAAATCAACTCTGCACGACCTCGAAAGTAGGTGTATAATTTCAAAGGTTGAAAAACCTACTGACTGGGTTTCGAACTTGATAATCGTGGGGAAACCCAATGGTGATTTGAGGCTGTGTTTGTGCCCAAAGAACCTGAACAAAGCGATCAAGCGTCCCCGTTACCACATCCCTACTCTGGAGGAGGTTACTGTGAATTTAACTAATAAAACCGTGTTTTCGGTTCTTGATATGAAAGAAGGTTTTTGGCACATGGATCTTGACGATAATTCCTCCTACTTGACGACGTTTCATACGCCGTTTGGGAGATATAAATGGAATAGGTTGTGTTTTGGAGTCTCTTGTGCGCCTGAAATTTTTATGGCCAAGTGTATGGAAATTTTTGGGGACATTCCAGGGGTATTTCCTTATTTTGATGACCTGATCATTTCAGGGAATGATACAGCTGATCATGATAGAAGTCTAGAATTGGTTCTTCAACGGGCTAGGGATTTTGGGGTTAAATTTAATACAGAAAAAGTTCAACTTAGGATGTCTAATGTTCGGTTCATGGGAGTTATAGTGGGTAAACATGGCATTCATCCGGATGAAAGGCATGTGAAAGCTATCACTGAAATGCCTCCGCCACTAGATTAAAAAAACCACAGTCATGCAGCATGGCTATAAGAGCGAATTTTCGAAGTTTTCGGCATCTTCCTCCTCCGCCTAAAATTTTCTGAAAATTAATTTTCGGCCAATGTTTTCCCAACTTGATACCATACAAAATTAAAACAGGAGTAGTTTTACGCAAAGTAAAATTTGGGGTGGAAGGAGGGGGAGGGGGAAATCAAAAATGTTTTGAATACCAGAAGAGTAGGTATTGGGTACGTAACAAATTTTTTGTTCCATTTTTTGCCGAGTAACACCTCGGTTTGTAGATTTTCCAACGCTGAACACGATGGTGAAGTCAGAATTGCGATATCCCATTCCGTTATCAGATTAGAGCAGACGAACCAGGAAGAACATCTCAAGAAATAACCACGTTCCTTCATCTTCAAAGTGCTCCAGTTTGAGAACGGAATGAGATATCGCAATTCTGATTTCACCATCGTGTTCAGCGTACAAAAACCTTTAAAATGAGGTGTCACTTGTCAGACTTTTTCATTTTGGGAATTTATGGGTAATTTCCCCCCCCCCCCCCTAAAACTCCCCAAAACTCCCCCTTAGGGTGACCCGATTCTGCCCATCTTCGAACTTAGCCTGTCGATTGCCAAGACAGATTTTTCGTGCAAATTTGAACTTTTAGCGAATTTTCAAAGAAAATGAAGCTATTGCAATGGCTTCGAAATTTAAATAATATAAATTTTTGGAAATTTTCTTCATAGAAATCCGTTTCAGACCATTCTAAAACGATTCCTGAAATTTAACACTTTTTTATATGTATATATATATATATAAGTTACATCCGCAACATACCCCACCAATGCATACTTCAACATTAACGCTGACATCAGCAGCAAAACACTATAAAAGCCTCAAGCCTTCAGCCCTCGCCAGTCAGTATCCGCCCGTCTCCCGTCCACGTCACAACGTCACGCGCAGTGCTTTTATTCCCAAGTCATATTTCCGTTGTCACGTGAAATAAAGTGTTTTTTAAAAACTCATCTGCGACTCTCCATTCTATAATTGGCGCAATCGGAACCGACGAGATTTATTTTTGCTCCGCATACGCGAAAGTAAATCGAAGTACCTACGAGTGTTCAAAAACAACATTTGTATAAATCAAACAAGTGTCCAGTGAGAAAATTGGGATTACGGGAACGGAACTACTCCTTACAGCGGAATGCACATCCAACTGTAAGTAAAAGCCTGCGCAAAATTTATGAGTACACTACTGGTCAACAAACCCAGCAGATCACTCACAACGTAAATAGTAAGCGACCACCATACACGGTCTTCGCAACACTTCACCAGTCATCCGGAAATTAACGAATTTCTATCCGGAGACACCTCACCTACACCACCTCTACCACCTTTTCATCTTTCAATTATTGAGGCCATCCGAAAGGAAAGAATATCCAACCGGAAGCCCTTCATCCACATTTCTTCGCCCCTCGCCCTATCATTCAACCTAGACGCCGACACCGGCTTATCGCTCAGGAACCCGACACCACCACTTCTATCTGCCCACCTTGACTTCTGCGTACCGCCCACGCATCAAACTAAGATAACTAGATAGCTATTTAAACTAAGATAAATTCTAAGGATTAGGCACCACTGTTATCGTCATCTGTTTTGAACATAAACCGTCAAAATTCCTAAGGATTTCAAACGGTACGTCGCTGGTAGACTCGGGAAAAGATTAGGGATATTAAGTCGAGACCTTTCCCCCGAATCCCGACCTACCACCCCCATCATGGACCAATCCATCAATGTAATTGTAGAAGACGAACACTCGGAGTCGACAGCGATGTCCGACCTCCGAGAAACCCTATCAACAGCGCAACGCGTTATCAGTGACCAAAACAATAGGCTCGCGGTCAGTGAGGCAAAAATCAACGAGTTAGTGGCTGCATTAAACAAACTTCATTATGACAAGAACCCGAATGAGCCTAAACCAATGATAGGACAAGTTGTACCCGTTTTGAAACGAGAGCACTTAGACATAATTCCTGTATTCTCCGGTACACCGGAAACATTATCTGACTTCCTTGACGTAACCCAGAAATTGCATCATCGTTTCTATAACACGGTTGACCCGGACGATTTCCAAAACACGATGTTGATATCTGGGATAAAATCTAAAATCCACCCCCCAGCCTCAACCTCCCTTCTCGCTTTCAACTTGACCACCTATCAGCAAATAAGGGACGCCCTATTAAACGCCTATTCCGACAGACGGGACATTTACACACTCAATATCGAACTGACTAGACTAAGACATGGGGACCAGGAAGACCCTTTTAAATTTCACAACAGAGTAAAAGACTTACTCAACAAGATTCTGGCCCACATAAACACACATGAACCATTGTACGCCGCTGTACTAGGGAAGCATTACGAAACACTAGCTCTCCGATGTTTCCTACTTCACCTGAGGGAACCATTGGGTAGCATATTGCGAACTCGTCAACCAACCTCGCTAAACGTCGCGCTAGGCTGGATGACAAACGACTATCAGTTACTTACTGGGACTCCCAACAACCGCCCAAGACCAAATGCAAACCCACCACAGCGACAGTACACACCAAACAGAACTTACAATCCAAAGCCCGTGCACAACCCAAACAATTTTAATAACCCAAATTTCCATAATAACCCATTTTACCACCCAAAAACCAATCCCCAACAGATCCCACGATTTAACAATACGAGTACGAACCAACCGAAGACTGGACCTCCTAAACCCCCTCAACGAAATTTCCCAAGACCAACCAACCCCCAGCAAAACAAAAATTGGGAAGCCATGTCATGGCAAACGACAAACCCCAACCTGCACAACCTGAACACAGCCCCCGGAGATGAAACCCACACCGAAACGGTCACCGACCCCTATAACTATCAGTACGATCAGGCCCCACAAAATTGGGACCCACCCACAGAGTCCGAACAACACTTTCACACCGACACCCCTGAGAACGACACCCCCGACCAGAACGAGGAACCTTTTTTAGGCGAAACGGGCCTCGAACCCCAACCTATAGCCTATTGACCCTCAACGGGAAACCAACTAGTGAACTACCGTACATCCACCTCCCCGAACTCCGTCTAAAAATCCTTATAGATACCGGTAGTTCCTCAAGTTTTATAAATTCCCGTGTTGCCGACAAATTCTTTTCAGACAAGTTCATAGAAGAACCGTTTTACGTGAAAACCGTACACGGAACTTCCCTTTCAAAATTTTGTACACAAGTTCCCTGTGATAGCTTATTCCGCATCCAAGGACTAAAACTAAAATTCAACATATTCAATTTCCACCCAAGATTCGATATGCTGCTTGGATTGGACAATCTAAAACTCCTACAAGCCTCGGTAGACCTTCAGTCTAACCACATCAAAACCCCTAGAGTAAACATACCCCTACAATACCTCAATTTGGAGATGAAAGAAGTCCATGCAATAGACAGTAGGTGTATCCAACAAGTGAAAATTAAGGTGGACAACATCCAAAATGGGGATGCCATCATGCCGTACCAAAAGCTGGGCCCTTTAGAAATTCCCCAATGTCTGGTTCACATTAAAGATCACGACGCATACGTCCACATAACTAACTTGAGCGAAACTCCTACTGAGTTCACCCAGACCACCCCTATAATGGTGGAAGAATTCGTAAAACCCCCGATCAAACCTCGACACTCCCCAACGCAGACCCCAGCGATTCCCAACTTTAACAACTTTAATAACTCTAAATTTGACCTGGGACAACTCCGCCTAGACCACATGAACGAAGAGGAGAAATCGGCAGTCACGCAGCTAGTTATAAAATACGCGGACATTTTCCACCAGGAAGGTGCCCCGCTCAGTTTTTCCAATAACATCAAACACGTCATCCGGACTACTGACGAGACACCGGTCTATACTAAGAATTATAGATTCCCACAAATACATCTAGAGGAGTTAGACAGGCAAATGGAGGAGTTGCTCCAACAGGGCATCGTCCGAAATTCCGATAGCCCTTGGAACGCTCCGATTTGGATAGTACCAAAAAAAGGGGATAGCAGTGGGAAACAGAAATTCCGCATCGTTGTAGACTACCGTAAATTAAATGACAAGACTATAGAAGATAAATATCCCCTCCCGCAAATCAACGAACTACTTGACAAACTAGGACGGTGCCAATATTTCAGCACAATAGACCTTAAATCCGGGTTTCACCAAATAGAAATGCACCCCGACAGCATAGCAAAGACAGCCTTCAGCACCCCCACCCGCCACCTCGAGTGGACTCGCGTTCCCTTCGGTCTTAAAAACGCCCCTAGCACATTTCAACGCGTTATGGATAATATCTTACGAGGTATCGCCAACGAACACTGCTGCGTTTACCTGGACGACATCATAGTATTCAGCACAAGTCTACAAGAACATATCCAACGTCTAGAATCCGTGTTCAAACGCCTTAGAAATGCGAACCTAAAAATACAACTAGACAAGACCGACTTTCTACGTAGGGAAGTAGCGTACCTCGGGCACGTAGTCACCCCGGAAGGTGTAAAACCGAACCCAGATAAAATAGAAGCTATAAAAAACTACCCAATTCCGAAAACCACAAAAGAAATAAAAGGCTTCCTGGGACTCCTCGGGTACTACAGAAAATTCATCAAAGACTTTGCCAAAATAACAAAACCCCTTACTAGATGTTTGAAAAAAGATTCCCACATTGATATACACAACACAGAATACGTACAGTGCTTTGAAAACTGCAAGACCCTACTTTGCAATGATCCCATCCTTCAGTACCCTGACTATTCGAAACCCTTCAGACTAACCACGGATGCCAGTAACGTAGCCCTAGGCGCAGTACTTAGCCAATGCACAGACGGCGCAGATCTCCCCGTCGCTTACGCCAGCCGAACCCTAAACGATTCGGAACAAAAGTACTCCCCGATAGAAAAAGAACTACTGGCCATCGTTTTTGCTGTTGGCTATTTCCGACCCCACCTTTTCGGTAGAAAATTCACGATCTACTCAGATCATCGTCCTTTACAATGGTTATTCTCACATAAAGAACCTAGCTCGAGGTTGTTTTCCTGGAAAACCAAATTACAGGCCTATGACTTCGACATAGTATACAAAAAAGGAGCATTAAACACCAATGCGGATGCCCTCTCGAGAATACGGGTACCTACACCCGATACCAACGTAAACGCCCTGCACACGATCAAACCCCGCGAACCAACTAACGAATCCATAATCGCCAATGCAGACACGGACGACGATCGATCGTCAATCCACTCAGTCGAATCCTCCTTCTCAGGACTGACGCTACATTCGAATTTCATGGGGAACACCGCACCCACTATCCCCATCAAAGACTCACCCGTAAATCCTTGCCCTAATCAAATTATATTTAAAACATCCAAGTACCCAACACCCAAACCCGTACTTATAGAAAAAATATTCGAGAACAAAACCCGCATCACCGTCACCCTACCAGAACACGACTTACAGACTTCTCTCACAAATTTCATACGCGAATACGTCAACCCCAAACACAGCTACGGCATTTATTTTGTCAATGACGTTTACCAACAACTGACGTCCACGCTGATTTCAAACTTCAACAATACCAACATCCGTATGACTAAGTACAACACATTACTGACAGACGTTCAAACCAAATCTGAGCAGAGAAAAATAGTAGAACGATACCATAATGGAAGTACAAATCATAGAGGGATCGACGAGACTTACGAACACCTACGACGAGAATTCTATTGGCCAAACCAAAAAATCAGTATTCAGAGGATTATTAACAATTGTGAAACATGTCTGAAATGTAAATATGAGAGATCGCCATTGAAACCTAAAATGAACATCACACCGACGGCCTCGCGCCCGTTAGAGATTCTACACATAGATAAATTCACAATAGAAAACGTAAAATTCTTGACCATCGTAGACGCATTTTCTAAATACGCGCAAGCGTACCCGCTAGCATCATCCTCGAGCATCGAAATTGTGAACGGCATAATGAAATTCTTCTCTCACCACGGCACCCCATCCGTGATTGTTTCCGACAATGGAGCCGAGTTTCAAGGTTCCCTAGTCAAAGACCTCCTATCTCTCCACAAAATTACAATACATTATATCTCTTCACAACATCCAGCCTCAAACGGGGTAATTGAACGTTTCCACTCCACACTAATCGAACACGTCCGACTTTTGTCCAATAGAGACGAATTCAAGGGAGTCTCAACCCGAAATAAGGTCAATTACGCCATAATTGCTTACAACAATTCGATACACTCGATCTCTAAACTAGCCCCTTTCGAATTACTTTATGGCCACATCAACAACAAATCCCTAACGGACATCGACTTAGAACAAACAATGGCCAACGACTACTTGGACCAACATAAACGCAGAGTCAAAATCCTCTATGAAAATATAGCTACGAAATTCACGAACCATAAAGAGAAGGTTGCAGAGTCGGTCAATAAAAACAGACAGGACATCCCCGAAATTCCAAAGGAAATCTTTGTCAAAAACACCCAACGCCAAAGCAAATCCAAACCCAAATTCAATAAAGAAGAGTTAAAAGACAGCGATCCCTTGACAAAAACAGCCCTCATTCATCCCAGACACCACAATACGAAACAGAAAATCCACATATCAAACATCAAACCACCCAGGAAATTTTACGAAACAGCTGTTCAAAACGCTTGGGACGATTCGTTACCACGATCCGACATCCTCGCACACAAATATGGCCTCCGAATGACAAGAGAAAACTTCTTAACCTTAAAACCGGGAAATTGGGTCGACGACATGATCATAAACTTCTATATGGAGCTCATCGACGAGAGGAGCCGATTGAATCAAGCACTCCCTAACACCTTCTGTTTCAATACCTTCTTATACCCCTCAATGAAAGCACAAGGATACGATCGTGTTAGGCACTTCACCAGAAGATCGGACATATTTAATACGGACTTAATAATTTTCCCCATACACGACTCCAATCATTGGTCACTTGTTGTGGTCAAAGTCAAAGAAAAAGAAATACAATACCTTGATTCCCTGACAGAAGACAAAATTAAAGCCGGGACAGCCACTAGGGACGCCATAGAAATTTTAGAAACCATACAATCATATCTCGCTTTCGAATACCTCGAAAAGAAATTGACCCTACTTGACTCGGAAAACTGGAAAACGACCCACCTTCGTTCCGTACCGCAACAAACCAACTCCTACGATTGTGGGGTTTTCACTTGCCAATTCGCGAAAGCTCTAACGGCCAATCAACCCCTATCCTTCACTCAAAACGACATGACACAATTCCGCGAACAAATGTGTTCAGAAATACTGAAGGGCGTACTATCTTAATCTACCACTATAACCGACATGCAAAACACCCACAGACCTGACCACACCGACTAATACTTCACGTCCAACTTCCAGGTTACTGCCTTTGATCCACCACCTACTCCTCACCGACGGACTGGAAATCGAAGACATCTCCCAAAACCTAGGACTGCTACCCATAAGGCTAGGCCCCGCAAGACTAATCACCCATTATCACACCATCACCCACTACTACAAGCTAGACGGGATTTTCAACCAAATTAATGCAATCCGTTCTCACTTTAACGAAATTTTACAAATCACCTCAACCGACAAGGAAATCCTAGAAATCATCCACCCCCGAACGCAAGTCATCGAACACATGTTGACCTTAGCGGAAGACAGACTCTCTGAATCAATCCTTCCCCGTCGGCAGAAACGCGGGCTATTGAATGGACTAGGTTCCATGGTGAAGTTCGTAACTGGAAACCTAGACGCTAATGACGAGGAGAAATACAACAAAATCATTCAACACCTTTTAACGAACCAGGAAATATTGTCGGAGCAAATTAACCACCACTACTCGATAAACGACAAATTAATGGAAACTATGAATTCAGCAATTGATGAAATTAACTATAACCATGACATACTGACTTCTGAAATTAATAAATTAAAAGAAATAAGTTCACAAGATGCCCACACTAGGAAAGTAGAGAATGCCCTGGAACATAACCAATTGCTCTTGCAATTAATCCTAGACATCACCCAGGACATAGAAAATTCCATCACTTTCTGTAAACTGAAGAAACCTCACCCCAGCATAATAAAACCCCAACAATTGCAAACCACCTTAAGAAACCTCATGCCGTTTTATAGAAACCGTCTCCCTGACTTTGAAGGAGAATCATTATGGGAACTCCAAAATCACGTCAAAGTAAACTGTTTCATAAGTTCCGAAGAAATAATCTACTTCCTCGATATCCCTATCATGCAGACCGACAGTTACGACCTGATATACTTACAACCTGTACCAACGTTAGTTGATGACGCCTACGTTACAATTTCTCCTTCAACGAAGTATGTGCTGAAATCCGGCCAGAGCTCGGATTTGAAATTCTTAAATAGTCCCTGTGAACCCGGAATAGCATACCACTTCTGCCCAGACAACTTGCAATTACCTAACGACTACAATTGCGAATCGGACATACTGTTGAAAGGCGTGAACGGACGCTGCGATTTAATTCAACTCGACCTACAACGAAACCACATAGAGTTCATAGAAGAAGCCAAACGATACGTATTTCTTTTTGCCCTGAATGACCAAATTAAAATAATCGACCACGGAAATATTGAATTTAGGAAACTCCAAGGGATCTTCTTAGTCTCCCCCGAAAACAGCACCATTGAATACCTTAACCGAACCTTGACAACCCCTGCTACGCACACGACTTACACCCCGTCGCTTGTTAAATTTGTTAAATTCCCATGGGACTCCAATAAAAGTCCAGTGACCAAAATACAGTTGAAAAGCCTCAAGCACATATTGGCCCCGGCTACCCCGCTCGTTTCCTCCAACCAGATAATCACTAAATATCTCGCACCCAGCCTATGGACTGTCATCCTCTATATATTGTTTGTCTGCATCTCCTGTTATCTCATCATGACCTATACTCGCTACAAGCGAGAAATGCAATCCATTCCCCAACGAACGTGACTACTCGACGTCAATACACTAAATGTCAAGGAAACGTCAGGATAATTCTTATATTTTTCGTGTCTAATCATTCGTATTTGTATATAATGTATTTGTAATTTCGCGAAGTATCCAACATTTTATTCTTTCTGTTTCACGATTGATCAACCTTATGCTCCTAATTTTGGTATTTTTTTTTTTGCTGCTTTGGTTATTTTGTTTTTGCTTTTGTTTAACCATTGTTATCATTGGGCTCTGTCATAATATCATTGCTATATTGTCATTAAATTTGTATTATTATCATCTTCGTATTACTTTTGTGTTATATCATATTAGCATAACACCATATTACCTATATGTTATATATCATCTTATAATATTGTTATCCTATCATCATCATATTGTTATACTATTATCATCTTTGTCATCATATTGTTGTATTATTATCATTGTTAAACTATGTTTTAACCGTTGTGTTCTTCACAATTTCTGTATCATCATTGCCGCCATTTTTGTACACTTGGGAATCACGGCACTTAAAATTTTCTTTCGCTTTGCTCCCTAAAATTTTATCTCAGGGGGGAGGAGTTACATCCGCAACATACCCCACCAATGCATACTTCAACGTTAACGCTGACATCAGCAGCAAAACACTATAAAAGCCTCAAGCCTTCAGCCCTCGCCAGTCAGTATCCGCCCGTCTCCCGTCCACGTCACAACGTCACGCGCAGTGCTTTTATTCCCAAGTCATATTTCCGTTGTCACGTGAAATAAAGTGTTTTTTAAAAACTCATCTGCGACTCTCCATTCTATAATTTATATATATTTATATATATATTTATTTATATATGTGTCACTCCAGACGATAACTCTCGATAGAATTGAGATAAACAGCTCAAATTTGCACAAAAAATCTATCTTGGCAATCGAAAGGCTAAGTTCGAAGATGGGCGAAATTGGCCTACTCTAAGGAGGGTTTTGGCGCATTTAAAGTGCGCAAAAATTACCCAAAAATCCCCAAAATGTTATTTTCCAACAAGTGACCCCTCATTTTAAAGGTTTTTGCACGCTGAACACGATGGTGGAATCGGATTTTAGATATCTTGATCCGTTCTCAAATTAGAGCATTTAAAGTGCGCAAAAATTACCTAAAAATCCCAAAATGTTATTTTCTAACAAGTGACCCCTCATTTTAAAGGTTTTTGCACGCTGAACACGATGGTGGAATCGGATTTTAGATATCTTGATCCGTTCTCAAATTAGAGCATTTAAAGTGCGCAAAAATTACCCAAAAATCCCCAAAATGTTATTTTCCAACAAGTGACCCCTCATTTTAAAGGTTTTTGCACGCTGAACACGATGGTGGAATCGGATTTTAGATATCTTGATCCGTTCTCAAATTAGAGCATTTAAAGTGCGCAAAAATTACCCAAAAATCCCCAAAATGTTATTTTCTAACAAGTGACCCCTCATTTTAAAGGTTTTTGCACGCTGAACACGATAGTGAAATCGGATTTTAGATATCTAAATCCGTTCTTAAATTAGAGCATTTAAAGTGCGCAAAAATTACCCAAAACTAGGATAATCTTTAAACTCTTACCCCCACCCCCTTAGAGTGGTCAGATTGAAAAATGTGAGAAGTATTAATTGAAGACGAGAGTTCGAAGCAAAAAAGGGGGAGGCAAACGATTAGTACAACTCCTTGAATTTACCCACAGCGATCAAATAAATAAGCACTTAGTACAATTACGTAATAAACAAACGGTAGAATCAGGATGGACAAAACGTACAAATTAAAATAAATACGAAGAGAATATACATAGAAAACCAAATTTTAGACCGAAGTTTTCCTTTATTCAAAACCATAGCCATTAATTCGAATATTTCTTTGAAAATTCGCTCATTAAGTCATGCTGCATGACTGATTTTTTTATCTCAATTCTTTCGAGAGTTATCGTCTGGAATGACACATACATTATATAAATATATATATAAATATATATATAAATATATTAATTGCTATGCAATTTTAACGCCGGGGGTCATGTGAAAAAAATGTCCTGTCACAATATCCTGTCACAAAAACGCGTCACGCAAAGAGGAATGTGATGAAGATGAGCACAAAGAGGAATGTGATAAAGATGAGCACAAAGAGGAATGTGATAAAGATGAGCACAAAGAGGAACGTGATAAAGATGAGCACAAAGAGGAATGTGATAAAGATGAGCACAAAGAGGAATGTGATAAAGAATTACCAACTAGTTGTTTTGTCACACTTTTTTGTCCCGCGATACCGTTGTTAGGGATTTCGGAATAGCAAAAAAAAGAGTGTTTGTCAATGGTATCCAATTCGAGTCCGAAATAGCAAAAAAAGAGTGTTTGCATCCCCTAGCAATGTAATTTGGTATTTCGAACTCGAATTGCGTTGCAAATTCCTCGTTCTATACAAAGTATAGAAGATAAGAGATTGGGGGTCCAGGGGGCTTGCCCCCTGGCGAGGCGCGGAGCGCCGAGTAAATATATATGTATATACATATAATTTTTGGTGTCTTTCGGCAGGGAATTCAGGATGGTCTGAAACGGATTTTGGTATAAAAATCTTTCGGAAATTCGAGTTTTAAAAATTTTGGACCGAGAACAATAGCTTCCTTTTCTTCGAAAATTCGCTAAAAGGGGTATTGCGTTTTCTAGGCATGTGCAAGTATTTGTCGAAATTTATCCCAACATTTTCGAAATGTACACAACACCTCCGTGATTTGACTAGGAATGATACAGTATTTAATTGGGGCCATGAGCATGTAAAGGAATTTGAGTGTTTAAAAAAATTGCTCACTTCCGCACCAGTTTTGCGATTCTATGATCATACCCTGCCGCTAGAAATTCAAACTGATAGATCACAAAGTGGGATGGGTTCGGTATTGTTACAGGCTAGACATCCCTTAGGCTTTGCTTCTCGTGCGCTCACTGACGCAGAACAGGGTTACTCACAGATTGAAAAGGAGCTCCTGGCTTGTGTTTTTGCGGTCGAAAAATTTCATCAACTCACGTATGGTAATGTAGTTAGTATTAAGTCTGACCATCGGCCGTTGGAGACATTAGTTAAAAAAAGTTTAAATTAAGTTTCGCCTAGGCTCCAAAAGCTCTTGTTACGTCTTATGAGGTATAATGTGTCAATTTCTTATTTACCTGGCCGTGAAATGTATATAGCGGATGCCCAGTCTAGAGCATACCTTAGTGATGAGGAAGCAGATTTGTCTTACAATGTTATAACAGTTCATAGTCACACACAACTCAGTAATATTAATATTTCATCTCAACGTAAAAAACAGTTTGTGAAAGCGACTCAGGAGGATTCGGAGTTACGCAGTTTAGCTCTTTATTTCTGCGGGGTGGCCTGACGAAGGAGCCGTCCCGAAAAACTTGCGTCGGTACTATGCTGTTAAAGATTACCTCAGTGAATCTGAGGGCTTATTGTTTTTTGAGGATCGTTTAGTTGTCCCACGTAAATTAGTACCTTTCATGTTGAATCTTATTCATGAGTGTCATTTTGGGGTTGTCAAAACTAAACAACGGGCACGTCAGTGTCTTTTTTGGATAAATATGAGTACCGATATTGAAGATTTTGTGTTGAAGTGCGACATTTGCTCGTCTTTGGCGAATAATAACAAAAAAGGAGCCTCTCTTATCGTCTCGCCCTACGACCCGTCCTTGGGAAAGGGTTGGCTGTGATTTATTGTTTTTTGGTAGCCGTGATTTTTTGGTTTGCTATGATGACTACTCCAATTGGGTTGAGATGTGTTCCATTGATAATTTAAATTCAGAAACGGTTATCACCAAGCTCAAGTCAATTTTTTCTAGGCTTGGTGTGCCTGACGTCTTGGTCTCAGATAATGTTCCTTTTGGAAGTTTTGCCTTCCAGCAGTTTGCGAGTGATTGGAATTTTCGTTCGTGCCTGATTAGCCCTAAGCATAGTCAAGCAAATGGGTTGGCTGAAAGAGGGGTGAGCATTGTCAAAAATATACTTCGTAAATGTCTTAGAAGCAATCAGGATGTGAGCTATGCATTACTGGAATATAGGAACACACCCCTCAAGGATTTGGGGTTTTCACCCACTCAAATAATGATGTGCAGGTCTCTAAAATCAAAGTTGCCTTGTGCGGACAATGCTCTACAGCCTCAACCTGTTAGTCATCTGGATGTTCAGCGCCATCATGAGCAGAGTAGGGACAAGCAAGCGGTCTATTTTAACAAAGGGGCATGCCAGCTTGAGGAATTGTCGCCTGGTACTCATATTTATTTCAAGCTCGACCTTGGTGACAATCGCACTCAGTGGCGGGCGGGTGTGATTTTGGAAGCCCTTCCTTACCGATCATATCTGCTCAGGGATGGGAGGGGACGAGTGTTCAGGCGTAATCGCAGGTTCATTAGGAGGAATACGAATTTAAATGAGGGTGGGGGAGGAATTGTCTCTCATAGGTTGGGTGTTGGTACTTTTCCTAATGGGGGGGTTTATCTTTCGGGTGGCACTTCGAGCACGGTTGATTCGCCAGGGCCTCCCCCTCAATCACCAGCGGGTTCTCCTCTTCCGGGTAGATCCACCATTCAGTCTCCACCAAGTTATCTTCAAGGGGTCGCTCCTTGCACAACTAGATATGGTCGGGAGGTTAGACAACCAGCTTATCTGCGTGATTATGTTCGATAGTTTGTAATTTATTGGTATTACTCTTGTTCAATAGTTTGTAATTTGTCTGTCATTTATTTTTCAACGTGTCAACGCCATCCTACCTATTTCTTCTTTTTGTTCAATAATCTGTAATTTGTCTTTTTCTGTTGGTTCATTTCTCGTTGTGGTATCCCATGGCCTAAATTCTCTACTGTTCTGGGGCTTTCCTCAACAATTGGCGTACATTGTGTTCAACAGTCTTAGTGTATTCTTGGTAGGAAAGGTGTAAGATTAGTTGTTCTTATGTTGGCAGCCCTGCCGTCATCAACCCTCCTTCCCTCGTTTTTAAGTGTAACGACAGTTGACATACACAGATTGTAACAGAGTTGTCATGCCTAATAAACCACGTCAGAATTATATGTTTTATTTATTTTCGTGAGCCGTGAACACTACAGAAACTACTTCTAGTGTTATTATACTAGCTTATGGTAATTTCAGACAATTTCCCAGGTTTTTGACTCAGAAAAAACGAATTGTGGAAGCTGAACCTTCGTTACAACCTCTTTGGTCAAAATCCACTTCATATTCGATCTTCTCGCCCTAAAAAAAATGGAAAACGATACCTCACAAGCTCACGTTCACTAAAACCACGAAAAAACCCTCGAAAACCCATACTTTTACATCCATTTTTCACCCGTAACACCCCTGGGTGTATTTTGATCGGCCTGCCGAGCTTCGGAGCTCAACTAGAAGCCAAATGTGTTCCTAAATGTGGCCCCAAACTGAGTGTGGAAGAATGACGATTTTTGACCAAATTTTAACGTAAATTTAAGGCTGAAACTTCGTTAGAACCTCGATTTTCCACTATTTGGTCAAAACTGACTTCATATTCGGTCTCCCCGTCTTAAAAAACATGGAAAAAGATACCTCACAAGCTCATGTTACTGGAACACCCAAAAACCCCAGTTCACCCCCCATTTTTCACTCATAACACCCCTGGGTATATTCCGATGGGGCTGAAAAGTTTCGGGACAACTAGGGCCCAAATGGAGCCTTTGTGCGAAACAACGAATTTTTTAGCCCGACACTGAAGGAGAAATGCATGATATAGCAGGCGGACATTGCATTTTTGGAATCTACGCACCTTGAAACGTAAAAGAAAACGTCTGCCAATTCGAGTAGGCAGTACAGCATCCTCACTTGAATCACATGAACGTATAGAATAGTTGGGCAGGTTCATTTTGATAAGGGACCATCTGTGATCCAGCCCACGTGTACCCTCAAAATTTCAGCTCTCAACGACTATTTTTCGCGTAGTTAGAAGCGTTACAAGAAAACGGGCAACAATTCATGTTCGCGCATGCACAGAAGAATGAAATTCTTATGGAACAATCAAAGTATTATTCTTGATCGACCCTCCAAGTCTGAGCTCATTTCAACGATATTTAAAGTAGTTACGGGCTGTCAGGTCAACGGCATCAACCAAATGTACGTTGAACCTGCCATGGAATTTCAACAGTACACCTGTGGGAAAATGAACAATCGGACGTTTCCACAGGATGTACCAAAAGTGTTAATTCAGGAGTGCTGACGACCGATTTCCCAACAACTCGCGGCCACAGTCAACGACCGTGGTTTGGCCGTTGTAATCATGATGTAGCGGTAGGCGGAACCGTACCCCTTCCCGCATGTGCCAAAATTGGTACAAGATGCTGTCGTCCCGGCTACACCCAATGAGCCAAAATAATCATCCCTCTCCTCCTGAATCCAAAATTCCGATTGGGCTTCGAAAACAGAACGCCCCATCACGCCTCCGACCCGATCTGGCAACTGATCGGGAACACGAAATTAATATTATCTCTCCTCAGACGTCGAAGAAGAAACAAGTCAATAGGCTTTAATTGTGACCTTCTCACTCTTTGGACCGATCGTTTGGAGGAACCTGACCGATTCCCTCCATCCTAGCCGCAGAAGCCTGCTCCCGTCAAGTCGCCTGGACCAGCCATCAGGCAACCACTGAACTGGTACCACCAAACAGGTCAGAATCGTTTGACTATAATTACCCGTTCGCTCCCGCGTGAGATTCGCGAAAGCCGTAACTTTATCGCGGAGTGCATTCGGACATTCTCGATTCCGAGGGCGTAGGTAGGACTCACAGTAGATTGTTCGTGTATGTAAGATAAATTGATGGTTCTCAAAACTTGTTTTTTAAAAAACGTTTATTTCATTTCCCACACAATATATATGCTTTACACCAAGTACAATGAAATAGCAAAGAGGAAAGAACGAAGTAAACGCTACCAAAGATAGTGACCGACTGCCACGAGCAAGGGAGTCATCCCAGGGAGGGCAGTGCGTTCTAAGGGGGAGAAAATGTAGACGCTGCAATCTATTAGTATTAAGTCAGTATTTCTATTACTTAGTTCGATTGAGTTTGATCATTTGGCGGGCGGCTAGCTTTTAACTTTCTCCTTTGCTGATAAAATATAATTATAACATAGCAAACAAATATAATTAGTACACCATATAACATTATAGTCCAAGCACTAGGTATGATAATATATAATTAAGTTTGTTACTAGAAGGTTCGTACACTTGTATGGGTACATCATTAAATGTTAGGTTCTTTAGTTTCAGTTTGGTATCTGAAATTTTATTCTTCAACGGGTTCAGCTTGATGTTATTGATGAGATGTGGTTGACCAAACGTTTTCCTAAGTAAGCTTACGAAGGTTATTCTTATACAATATTTCGCTACCCTCGGGTTTTAATATGTAAATGCCCTCGAGGTTATGAATTTGCACATCAGTTTTTGTAATTATTTTAATTTGCTCCTCTAAAGGGAATATCAGAAGGAACTGGTCGATATCGTTAATGTAATCTACATAATTATTATTAATTTCTAGTTGGATGAAGTCACAATTAGTATTGGTTTCCTTATACAAGATTTCTATTTCGCATCTGTGATCAAAGGTGATTACTGATTGAATTGAGCACAAGTAAACGAGACCGGGTTCGCATTTTTCTTTAATTAGCTTTACTTCCGTATTAAATTTAGACTTTAATACGTAATCGACTGAGGGCGTAACAGTAATATAATTCCCATTGTACAGAGTGGGTATCGGTTGCATGAAATAAAGATCGTAATCACCTGAGTCCACAATAGGTATATCCAGGAAGTATACTATTTCGTTTACACCAATGTAGCATTTGACTTTGATATGGGATTGTAATTCCCACAGGTATTCTCCATCGAATTTCAGCATTCTATTGCCATAATGTTTGGCTAGTGTTACAAGTTCACTATATAACATTGAAGGTTTTATTATGCTAGGGTGTAATTTTCCTAAGCGACAAAATGTTATGGAGTTCTCGATATCTTGGATTAGATCTACAATTAGATTTAACATTATTTGATGGTGGTAGAGAGTATTTTCTACATTTCTAGTGTGGGTATCAAGGGAACTGATTTCTTTCAAGTTGTTAATTTCTCGTTCGATCATTTTATTGTTGTAATTGATATTTTCGATAGTTTGGTTAAAGTTTTTCAGAAGAGCATAATTAATCGAATAATGGTGTTTAATTTGTTCTTCTAAATCTAGCTGTTTATTTTGAAGGTTCAATAATATTTCGTTGTATTTCTCACCATCGTTGGCATCTAGATTGCCAGTAATTATTTTGATGAGGGATCCCAATCCACCAATAGTGCTGCTCTTTTTGGTCTTTTGGGTACCAAGGTATTATCAATTTTCTCCTGAATGAGGTTAATAGTGTGGTTGATTAATCGGGATGGTATGTGGATTCTTCTCATGACTTCCTCGTCACTATCGATAATTTTAATGGTTTCTACGAAATGCTCCCGTATGTAGTCGGCTTGTTTAATTATTTCGTTAAGGTCGTAAAAGTGAGTTATCGTGTGATAGAATTGGACGGTTTTTGCTACACCCAGCTGGATTGGTAAGAGTCCGAGATTTGAACTGACATCTTTTATTTCGGCGGAGTTTGTCCCGAGGAACCTGCAACAGGGTCGTCAGGATTGTGAGGATTATTTTGTAACTTTCTGGGTCGTTTAATGTTTGACAGGTGGATTTTTGTTTTTGTGTTATGGTGTCTAGGCTCTATTATTGCTGTTTTCAGGTTTGGATCAATTCTTTGAATTTTTTCCTTGTTATATTTTTGCTTAGTCTTGCTCTGTTTCTGGACTGTCTTAATATGAATTGCTTTAGGTATTTCAGGTAAGTCTTCTCTGCTTTCGTTTCTTTGACCAATTACATTTTCCTTATATTCCACTAGGCGTCCTTTGATTTAGTCATATAAGATTTTTACTTTCTCTTTATGTTTATTTACGAATTCGTTAGTCATTTGTTGGTTAATGTCTAACTCTAGCGGGTTGTTTACATCGACATGACCATACAGAATTTCAAACGGGGTTAATTTAGTAACAGAATGGATTGAGTTATTATATGCTATTAAGGAATATTTTATTTTAGTTCTGATGGAGTCTTTTCCAAATTGTGTCCTATTATTGATGATTCTAATATGCTCTATTAGAGTTGAATGGAATCTCTCGATGATTCCATTGGAATTGGGATGTTGGGAGGATATATAATGGATATTAATGTTATGCAATTCCAATAGTTCTTTTAGCAAAGCGCTGTGGAACTCGGGACCGTTGTCCATGACAATTAAGGACGGGATCCCGTGATGGGAGAAAAAACTTATTAGAGCATCAACTAGGTCGATGCTATTGGAGGATTCGAGGTAGTAAGCCTGAGCGTATCTGCTGAAGGTATCAATGATAGTTAGGAATTTTGCTCCCTCCAAGGTGAGTTTGTCGATGTGTATCACTTCCAAAGGGCGACAAGAAGTGGGAGTAATATTTAATTTAACTTTGATCGGATTTCGTTCATATTTGCAGGACAAACAAACCTCGCATTTGTTGATATAATTTTGAATATACCTTTTCAAATTGGGCCAGAAATAGTTACGCTTTATCTTTTTGTAGGTTTCGTCAATTCCGCGATGATTTGTTTTCCCTATATGGTAGCTTTCTAATATAGCTTCTTGTTCGTCGTCACATTCTATATCCAACAATTTTTTATTGTATTTAGTTAAATTTATTTCGGAGTATCTGAAATTAGCGACAAGGATTCTCGTGAACTCTTCATAGATGTCTTCCATGAAGAATATCCCATATTTGGTCTTTAGGACAATGTACTCTTTTATGAAGTTAACGATTTCCGCTTCTAAGTTTAGTCTGGTGAATTCGGCAATGATTCTTGTCTTGGTATCGAATAACTTTGAGACTTTGGGCTTGTTTGGGGAGCTCTTGACTATCCTAATGATTATTTGATTGTTGCAGTGGTTGATGGCTCCTTCGTTTATTGGGATTTCGACTACAGTGTTTCAGTTGAAATGATTGAAAGAAAAAAGAAATTGAGAACGTTCGGCTTTGAGCATATTATAATTAGAAAACTTGGAGAGAGGAGTAAAAGAGAATATACATGGTTGCCACTAGAATAGCGAGAATATATAGCTGGCACAACTGCCCGTGCCTTCCAGAGCGGTAAATTCAAAATTAATAAGGATATGTTCCTATGATTGTCTATCACAACACGCCCTCTACAATCATAAAACATGATCACAATTATAGAGCGCGAGCACATCAGTACGCTACCGAAAACAAGTCCAATTACCCATACATACAATTGCATAAACAGAATAATATTTATAAGAATTAACTCGTAACAGATATTTTTACAAAAAACACAGACAAATTATATGTACAAGACTATTCTAATCAATTACCCCCCAATGCCGTACTGTTCAACAATGTATAGATGTTTAAGTTTAGAAAGTGGCTTAGTCATAGCATCAGCCAACATATCCTCAGTAGGCATATAGTCTATATAAACATTCCCGTTCTTAACATTTTCTTTTATAAAGTGGTATCTGATATCAATGTGTTTTGACTTCTGACTGATTACATCATTTTTGCTAATGTGTACAGCACCCATATTGTCACACCACACCTTGGTTGGACCATTGACTGACCCAGGGTCCAACTCACGCATCAATGACCTTAACCACAAAATTTCTTGAACGCTATAGGATAGGGCCATATACTCGGCCTCCACAGTACCTACTTAGCGCGATAGTTCGTTGACGTTTAGACGCCCAAGAAATCAAACCCCCGAACATTTTCACACAAGACCCCGAAATCGAATACCTACCATTAATGATATTACCCCAATCACTGTCACTAAAAACCACGACATCACCATTAAAACACTTTGAATAGGTTAGTTTATTGCTCACAGTACCTTTTAAGTAGCGCATTACCCGTTTCACAGCCTGCCAGTGCCTGGGTTGATAACAGGTGTTGAATCTGCTCAAAGTGTTGACAGCGTAGCTGATATCAGGTCTTGAAATCTGGGATATGTACAACAGGCATCCGATGGCCTCTTGATATGGGATACTTTTGTCGTAGGGTTGCTTCTCTTCATCGCTGGTAACCAGAGTCGCTGTATCGACCTCCATCGGAGTAGCAGACGGCTTGCAGGTTCCCATCCTGAACCTTTCCAGTGTGGTACAAATATAGTCGCTTTGGTCTATGGAGAGCTGGCCATCTTTTTTACTTCGTGTTATGTTCATACCCAAACATTTTTTAATCTCGCCGAGATCTTTCATCTCGAAATGTTTTTCTAGGTGTTTCTTCACAATTTCTTTCAAATGCTGGTCATTGGAAAACACAATCACATCGTCCACCCAAAGTGCGACAACGATTATTTTCGACTTTACTCTCCTGTAAAATATACATGGGTCTGCCTTGGAGCATCGTAAACCCAACTCCTTCAGTACGGACGATATCTTTTCGTTCCAAACTCGGCCTGCCTGTTTAAGGCCATAAACAGCCTTGTGTAGCTTCCACACTTTACCATTTTCTGATGGTTCGACCAGATTTGGCGGAGGAGTGACATATTATATCTCTTCCTTGAGATCACCGTAGAGGAATGCTGTTTTCACATCAAGGTGATCAACGTCCAGGTTTTTTCCTGCAGCAAGTGAAAGTAGGTATCGTAATGAAGCGTAACGCACAACAGGTGAGAAGGTTTCCTGATAATCTTGACCAGCAGTCTGTGCACAGCCACGCACAACGAGACCAGCCTTGAACGTCTGAGGATGGTCACTGTTTGATTTGATTTTGTACACCCAACGAGTAGATAGGGGTTTCTTTCCTTCAGGGAGATCCATCAGAGTAAAGGTATTATTCTTCTTTAGTGAAACAAATTCATCAGCCATGGCTGCCTTCCACGTTTCCTCTTGTGCATAATATGTGACAAAATCAGGCCATTGCTTGGGTTTTCTTGTCCTCTGCTGCGGGCTGGGGGAGTCCTCGGCCTTCCTTTTCGAGTCAGGGATCAAATTATTTATATTTTCTTCTTCAAAACCTCGAAAATCTTCGTCATCAGACGATGGCAATGAGACCTCTAGAGGTCCAACATGTGACTCCTTATCACCAGAATTATTCAACTCCGGAGTATCCAGCTCAAAAGAAGCAGGCTCAGGCTCTTCCTTCATGTTCAAATCCTTGAAGGATTTCAGCTCTCCAACTTGGGGTGTCTTCCTAAGGATCGAATCCTGCTCATCTTCTATATTTGACGATTTTAACGATTTTAGAGGGAGCTCATTGAACATAACATCTCGGCTAATTGTTATTTTGCCAGTTTTTGGATCGACAAGTCGATAGCCTTTGGTGTTCTGAGGGTACCCCACAAAAACAAGTTTCATGGATTTTTCATCCCATTTTCTACGGAGTTGCTTCGGGACCTGCACCCATGCATCACATCCAAAGATTCTCAAGTTTGAGAGATCAGGCTTTTCTCGATGCCATATTTCGTAGGGCGTTTTTCCACCAAGGGCACGCGAGGGTGAGCGGTTCATCAAATACGCGGCAGTTAGAACAGCCTCCGTCCAAAAATGCTTAGGGAGATCAGCATCCGCGAGCATGGATCTTGCTTTCTCGACAAGAGTCCTTTGAGCTCTTTCAGCTCTACCATTTGAATTTGGTGAGTATCGAGTCGATGTCTGATGGACATTTTTCTCTCAGTTTGACGTTCAACAAGTGCCCTGAAAGATTCGATGCACTTAGGTACCTCGCTCTTCTCTTTTAGTAGGTAGACAAAAACTTTACGAGAATGATCGTCGATAAGTGTCAAAATATATCTATTGCCTCCCATTGATTGTTTCTCCATGGGTCCGACTAAGTCGGAATGCACTAAATCGAGGATTTTACTGGCCCTTTTTCCACTTGTTTTAAATGGTTTCCGAGTATGCTTTCCTCTGAGGCAAACTTCACAGAGAGATGACATTTGACAATCTGTGTCTATTCCGAGTGAGTTATTTTTCAGCACACCTATACCTTTGTTATTGAGGTGGCCTAGCCTCCTATGCCAGAGCGCCTCGTCTCCATTGACAAGAAAACTGCGCTGAGGAAATTTAGGAACGGTATTCAAGCGATACAAGCCCTCCTCCAACAAAGCAGTAGCAATCAGAGCACCATTTTTATCAAAAACTTCACCACCTTTTGAGTTGAAGGTGATAGTGCATCCGTTGTTTGCGATCTTGCTGACAGACAGCAGATTCGCAACTGCCTCAGGAATGAATAATACATCGTTCACTTGAACCTCACGCACATTTCGATCATGATCAACAACATTCAGGTCAATTTGCCCCTTACACTTGACAACCATATCAGTTTGGTCCGCAGTAGAAACTGCCTGCGTGTCTGCTGGTTGCAAATTAACAAGGGCTACGTTTGTACATGAAATATGTGAACTAGCACCTGAATCCAAATACCAGGAATCCTCTTGTTTGAGAGATCCGGCGAGCCACGCTTGCTTTTCACCGTTCTTCTTTTGAGAGTCTTTATTCTTTTGACTGCTGTTATTTTTCTTAGAATCTTTATTCTTTGATTCTGTGCCATTCACTCTCGAGTAACAGTCCCTTGCGATATGTCCGACTTTATTGCAAGCATGACAGCGCAAAGACTTGCGACGGTTCTTAGCAACCAGAGCAGTATCAGTGTTTTGAATGGGTTTGACATCCTGTAAAATTTTTACTTTTACGATGTCGCCGGTGATTCTTGCGCCGGAATTCTCTAAACCCATTATCATTGGGCGATATTCATCCGGTAAACCAGCGAGAAGCAGTGTCCCTACCCATTCGTCGCTAACAACGAACTTTAAATCGTTTAGTTTCTGAGCGGTTGTCAAGACTTCGTCACAATATTGCTCGGCCGAACTATAGTTCTCAAAACGTGACGTCACAAGGGTTCTATTAAAAAGTAGTCTTCTCGGCAAGACCTCCAATGTACAGTAGCGCTCCTATAGCATACCCGACACACAACTAATTGTGTTGTTCCTCAATGAAATAGACTCTTTGGTCAATCCTCCATGAACTAGACTCTTTGTTGAATAACAACACATATAATCAAAATAATCCGATGTATAATTCTAACTAGATAATCATATAATTACTCAGTATAATTATACTCCTTCATGTAATATGTATAATTCCGAATGTTCGAAAACAAGTAGTTCCGCATGTGATCAAGTTGGCACATCGTCCAATTCTTTTGTTCTTGAAAGGCAGTCGCCTCACTCTCTGTTCTGCTCCGCCTTCTGCTACACAGCCTTTTCAGCGTAATACTGTTTTCTGTGCAATCATAAAATTCATATTCCGTTTTGTCTCTCCGAAATACAAGGATTCCGTATATCAAGAACACTCGTTTGTTATTGACTTCACCAAATATGTAAGTCTATCTGATTCAGTAATATTCGTTATAAAACCTATCGAACAAAACCTCGCTCACCTCGCTTTTGAAACCAATGTTCTGGCACGATATCGTTAGACGTCTTCTGAACTAAGTTTCAATAGCAAATTAATGATCGAGATGCGTATAAGCGCCCAAAAGTAATTCTTGGTCGCATTGATAAATATGTTAACAATGATTTGGTTTCTCTCCCGGAGTATTGTCTAGGCTCCTTCTTGAGATTGGTCCTTGTCGAGAACGCCATCGTGGTTGCAATCGACGCTCCGCGAAAAATGGCGGACCTTCGCTGTGTTCATTTTTCGGTCCGATTTTGGATTGAATTTTTTTTTTCTTTTATATTTCCCCCTGTGCTAGGTGTCGCTCCGAAAACTGACTGTTTTGCTCACAAAATACTGACTACGTACTTACTCGAACGTTTCCGACTGGTTTTTATGGCAAATTAAGGTTCAGAGGGATTTTCTGGTTTCATCACCATGGTGTTGATTAGGGGGTGACTGAAACGCTCTGTTCACAGGTTCCGGTAATGTCCGGTAGAGCTCTCCTGTGAACAAAATCCGATCGATTTCATAATCGAGAGCGTAAACCGTGCGTTTTTATTTATGTTCTGTCCGATATCCGGTTGGAATATGGTACCTAAATTCCTTCGGATGAAATTTATGCTTTCTGTCTCCTAGCGCCATCCGCATCCGGGCGAAGTCGTACACCATCCTTGGCCCTGAAGGTGGGTGTGCGCACGAGTTCGCGCGATAGTGGTGATGCCACTAGCCCGAGTCAGGAAAGATCGACCACGGCCTTTTAGTGCACAGGCTTC
Organism: Leptopterna dolabrata; assembly: GCA_954871275.1. Taxonomy (NCBI): domain Eukaryota; kingdom Metazoa; phylum Arthropoda; class Insecta; order Hemiptera; family Miridae; genus Leptopterna; species Leptopterna dolabrata. The sequence goes on along the minus strand of OX940976.1, from coordinate 75,207,024 downwards.
CGGTTCTGTTCCGCCTAACGATTAATGAATCACGATAAGAGAATGCATTCTTTGTGATACATGGATACTTCGTGAGTGGTCGATTCCGGTGCACCTCCGTTCCGTCCGATATTTTTGTTACTCCTGGCGTCAAAGTCATATCTGACTAGGGTACCCGGTACGTAGCTCCCAATGGTGGAACGTTGTTAAATGTTCGGGCCCGGGAATAATCATAAAGCACGTATCCAAAAGCGGGGCCTACATAATCAATAGGCCCCCAAGGGCCGCGACTCAATGGGAAGATCCGTTGGGCAGTTTGAACTTCCTGGAGGTAAAGAACGGTCCGTTGATATTTATGTAACCGTCGCAGAAAGGCCGCACGTATTCCGTCAGTCACCAGGGAGAGTTTTTCCGATCCGAAAAAGCCTTATCATTGTTAACTCAAAATATCTGCAAGGGCCCGAAATGTGCCTCTCCGCTGTCAGTTCCTCTGCTATAAAATTTTCGATGTCTGTATGTACCATGAGGGGTACATAACAGCTCCTTTCGAAATGAGTAATTTCTTTAAATTACCACATCCCTAACTTTGTGTTGAACTGACGATTTGCAATCTCAAATCCGTAAATTTTGTGATAAGAAAAGTCCGTAGATTTGTGAAAAAGTCCGTAGATTCGTGATAAGAAAAGTCCGTAGATTTGTGAAAAAGTCCGTAGATCCGTAATAAGAAAAGTCCGTAGATTTGTGAAAAAGTCCGTAGATCCGTAATAAGAAAAGTCCGTAGATTTGTGAAAAAGTCCGTAGATCCGTAATAAGAAAAGTCCGTAGATTTGTGAAAAAGTCCGTAGATCCGTAATAGCTTCGTTCGCGGTGTGTTTTTCTGACGGTCAGGGAACCGTCTGAAGCCACTTTTCTGATCGTGCCAACACGCATGCGCCACCAATACCAACTTTCAAACTCACAATGGACCGGGTACACCGCGAACGCTTGGGAAGGAAATCTGACTGCAACCGCTGTGCAACCTGCAAATGTCTAACCTTCCTGATTGTGTGGTGTCGTCGTCGATCTTGATTTTTTTCTCCTTTCTGACGTTTGTTAATTTGTTATACAAATCATACCTATTTAGGTTTATTGAAAGGCTGTGACTCGTGCATGTGTGAGAAGTTCATATATTATCATTGATCTCTGCTAATTTATTTCTTCTTTTTATAACAATAATACTAACGTTCGTCCTATAGGTCATCGTTGATTTCGGCTAATTTATTACTTTTTTCATTCTTCTACTTACTCAAGTCTTATATTACGATTATTCCTATGCTTCTGATGAATGGGTAGACTATCTTCTATATGTTCCTAGTTGTAATATAGTTCCATGTTTTGCTTCGAGTATTCATCTCTTACCAATGTTATGCATTCCTTTATCTCAACTTGTACTTAGTCGAAGTACTTTTAATAAAAATAAATCGAAATCTCTGAAGTTTTCTTCCTAACTAATGACCTAATGGGATGTTTATCAAATTCGGTGATACCAGTGTACTTCTGTGGAATAATTGGTGACTGAAGAAATACCTATAATCGAAAGTTTGAAGTTCGTTGTTAGGTAGGTACCTAACTAATTTTGCTGATAACTGACTACACATTCTTCATGTGCTCATTTTTTGTTAATATAGCTATGCATTCGGTTTCCTCAAGGGTCAATAATCTGATAAAACGGCTGAAATCACCGGAAACGTCTACAAAAAAAAAAGGTAGCATAAACTGTGAATTCAGCCAGAAAAATACAATTTCAACAATCGAAGATAATTTTTCAATATTAGGAGTCTTCGAGTGGGCCAAAATTGGCAAAAACCAACAATAAATTGCTAGGCCAGTTCTTGGAACACCCACCGTAATCGTAAAATTAGGTAGGTAAGTGGCACTAAGTTTTTCAATTGGGATATTCAACCGACCACCGACGCACGAAATAAATCTATAGGCAGCAATTTTGTATGTCCATTACAATTTTTTTGTTAACCCCTCTAGTTATTTGTGCCAGTAGAATTTGCGCTGTTTATCGTTATGGTAGGAAACTTGATTCAGGGACATACTTACCTACAAGTGCTCACTATAAGATCAGTCGTTGAAGGATATAAGGTGATTGAAATACAAAAGCTTGGGTAGTTATGTAAACAATACTATAATAAATGAATTCAAGACGCTAGTAGAGATGCCAATCTGTCCCTAACAGAACGGCCAGTGACGTCTTCTGGATGAGAATGAACAAAAAAAGTTTCCTCGTCGAATACAGGAAAAACTTCTTCCAGATAGTTTTCATTTTTTTTTCACTGGATGGAGTAAGTCCAAATCATCTTCCGATGACACCTCCATAGGAGGGATCGACCCCTCATCACTGGATGAACTCATCGCGAGAAGTACCAAAACGCAAGTGAGAGAAGTGCACAGAAAACTACTATACTACGTAGAATGCTGAGAAGTGGGTAGGTAGGGTTATTAAATGAACACACAGAACGAATAACGACGAACGACGGTGCGATGAGAAATGATTTGATTGGCTTAAACGGGCGAGCGGTAGTGGGGGTCGAGCAGTCAGAAAGGAGTACATCGGAAAATCCGCGGACTGATCTGACGGTCTTGGAACTGTCTTTGAACCGCCAGAAAAACACCGAGAACAGCATCCCATGGATGCTATACAGTCCGAGACGAGTCCGCAAGACCACCGCGAACGCCAAATGATGGATCTGACGGTTTGAAGACAGTCAGATGGCCACCGCGAACGAACCTATAAGCTTCGTTCGCGGTGTGTTTTTCTGACGGTCAGGGAACCGTCTGAAGCCACTTTTCTGATCGTGCCAACACGCATGCGCCACCAATACCAACTTTCAAACTCACAATGGACCGGGTACACCGCGAACGCTTGGGAAGGAAATCTGACTGCAACCGCTGTGCAACCTGCAAATGTCTAACCTTCCTGATTGTGTGGTGTCGTCGTCGATCTTGATTTTTTTCTCCTTTCTGACGTTTGTTAATTTGTTATACAAATCATACCTATTTAGGTTTATTGAAAGGCTGTGACTCGTGCATGTGTGAGAAGTTCATATATTATCATTGATCTCTGCTAATTTATTTCTTCTTTTTATAACAATAATACTAACGTTCGTCCTATAGGTCATCGTTGATTTCGGCTAATTTATTACTTTTTTCATTCTTCTACTTACTCAAGTCTTATATTACGATTATTCCTATGCTTCTGATGAATGGGTAGACTATCTTCTATATGTTCCTAGTTGTAATATAGTTCCATGTTTTGCTTCGAGTATTCATCTCTTACCAATGTTATGCATTCCTTTATCTCAACTTGTACTTAGTCGAAGTACTTTTAATAAAAATAAATCGAAATCTCTGAAGTTTTCTTCCTAACTAATGACCTAATGGGATGTTTATCAAATTCGGTGATACCAGTGTACTTCTGTGGAATAATTGGTGACTGAAGAAATACCTATAATCGAAAGTTTGAAGTTCGTTGTTAGGTAGGTACCTAACTAATTTTGCTGATAACTGACTACACATTCTTCATGTGCTCATTTTTTGTTAATATAGCTATGCATTCGGTTTCCTCAAGGGTCAATAATCTGATAAAACGGCTGAAATCACCGGAAACGTCTACAAAAAAAAAAAGGTAGCATAAACTGTGAATTCAGCCAGAAAAATACAATTTCAACAATCGAAGATAATTTTTCAATATTAGGAGTCTTCGAGTGGGCCAAAATTGGCAAAAACCAACAATAAATTGCTAGGCCAGTTCTTGGAACACCCACCGTAATCGTAAAATTAGGTAGGTAAGTGGCACTAAGTTTTTCAATTGGGATATTCAACCGACCACCGACGCACGAAATAAATCTATAGGCAGCAATTTTGTATGTCCATTACAATTTTTTTGTTAACCCCTCTAGTTATTTGTGCCAGTAGAATTTGCGCTGTTTATCGTTATGGTAGGAAACTTGATTCAGGGACATACTTACCTACAAGTGCTCACTATAAGATCAGTCGTTGAAGGATATAAGGTGATTGAAATACAAAAGCTTGGGTAGTTATGTAAACAATACTATAATAAATGAATTCAAGACGCTAGTAGAGATGCCAATCTGTCCCTAACAGAACGGCCAGTGACGTCTTCTGGATGAGAATGAACAAAAAAAGTTTCCTCGTCGAATACAGGAAAAACTTCTTCCAGATAGTTTTCATTTTTTTTTCACTGGATGGAGTAAGTCCAAATCATCTTCCGATGACACCTCCATAGGAGGGATCGACCCCTCATCACTGGATGAACTCATCGCGAGAAGTACCAAAACGCAAGTGAGAGAAGTGCACAGAAAACTACTATACTACGTAGAATGCTGAGAAGTGGGTAGGTAGGGTTATTAAATGAACACACAGAACGAATAACGACGAACGACGGTGCGATGAGAAATGATTTGATTGGCTTAAACGGGCGAGCGGTAGTGGGGGTCGAGCAGTCAGAAAGGAGTACATCGGAAAATCCGCGGACTGATCTGACGGTCTTGGAACTGTCTTTGAACCGCCAGAAAAACACCGAGAACAGCATCCCATGGATGCTATACAGTCCGAGACGAGTCCGCAAGACCACCGCGAACGCCAAATGATGGATCTGACGGTTTGAAGACAGTCAGATGGCCACCGCGAACGAACCTATAAGCTTCGTTCGCGGTGTGTTTTTCTGACGGTCAGGGAACCGTCTGAAGCCACTTTTCTGATCGTGCCAACACGCATGCGCCACCAATACCAACTTTCAAACTCACAATGGACCGGGTACACCGCGAACGCTTGGGAAGGAAATCTGACTGCAACCGCTGTGCAACCTGCAAATGTCTAACCTTCCTGATTGTGTGGTGTCGTCGTCGATCTTGATTTTTTTCTCCTTTCTGACGTTTGTTAATTTGTTATACAAATCATACCTATTTAGGTTTATTGAAAGGCTGTGACTCGTGCATGTGTGAGAAGTTCATATATTATCATTGATCTCTGCTAATTTATTTCTTCTTTTTATAACAATAATACTAACGTTCGTCCTATAGGTCATCGTTGATTTCGGCTAATTTATTACTTTTTTCATTCTTCTACTTACTCAAGTCTTATATTACGATTATTCCTATGCTTCTGATGAATGGGTAGACTATCTTCTATATGTTCCTAGTTGTAATATAGTTCCATGTTTTGCTTCGAGTATTCATCTCTTACCAATGTTATGCATTCCTTTATCTCAACTTGTACTTAGTCGAAGTACTTTTAATAAAAATAAATCGAAATCTCTGAAGTTTTCTTCCTAACTAATGACCTAATGGGATGTTTATCAAATTCGGTGATACCAGTGTACTTCTGTGGAATAATTGGTGACTGAAGAAATACCTATAATCGAAAGTTTGAAGTTCGTTGTTAGGTAGGTACCTAACTAATTTTGCTGATAACTGACTACACATTCTTCATGTGCTCATTTTTTGTTAATATAGCTATGCATTCGGTTTCCTCAAGGGTCAATAATCTGATAAAACGGCTGAAATCACCGGAAACGTCTACAAAAAAAAAGGTAGCATAAACTGTGAATTCAGCCAGAAAAATACAATTTCAACAATCGAAGATAATTTTTCAATATTAGGAGTCTTCGAGTGGGCCAAAATTGGCAAAAACCAACAATAAATTGCTAGGCCAGTTCTTGGAACACCCACCGTAATCGTAAAATTAGGTAGGTAAGTGGCACTAAGTTTTTCAATTGGGATATTCAACCGACCACCGACGCACGAAATAAATCTATAGGCAGCAATTTTGTATGTCCATTACAATTTTTTTGTTAACCCCTCTAGTTATTTGTGCCAGTAGAATTTGCGCTGTTTATCGTTATGGTAGGAAACTTGATTCAGGGACATACTTACCTACAAGTGCTCACTATAAGATCAGTCGTTGAAGGATATAAGGTGATTGAAATACAAAAGCTTGGGTAGTTATGTAAACAATACTATAATAAATGAATTCAAGACGCTAGTAGAGATGCCAATCTGTCCCTAACAGAACGGCCAGTGACGTCTTCTGGATGAGAATGAACAAAAAAAGTTTCCTCGTCGAATACAGGAAAAACTTCTTCCAGATAGTTTTCATTTTTTTTTTCACTGGATGGAGTAAGTCCAAATCATCTTCCGATGACACCTCGATAGGAGGGATCGACCCCTCATCACTGGATGAACTCATCGCGATAAGTACCAAAACGCAAGTGAGAGAAGTGCACAGAAAACTACTATACTACGTAGAATGCTGAGAAGTGGGTAGGTAGGGTTATTAAATGAACACACAGAACGAATAACGACGAACGACGGTGCGATGAGAAATGATTTGATTGGCTTAAACGGGCGAGCGGTAGTGGGGGGCGAGCTGTCAGAAAGGAGTACATCGGAAAATCCGCGGACTGATCTGACGGTATTGGAACTGTCTTCGAACCGCCAGAAAAACACCGCGAACAGCATCCTATGGATGCTATACAGTCCGAGACGAGTCCGCAAGACCACCGCGAACGCCAAATGATGGATCTGACGGTTTGAAGACAGTCAGATGGCCACCACGAACGAACCTAATAAGAAAAGTCCGTAGATTTGTGATAACAAAATACGTAAATCCGAGATAAAATTCTTTGGAGCATATATCTGAGTAAAGGCACATTTTGGAGGACCAAGTCCGTAAAATTACCGAAGAAAGAAAACGCAAATCAGATGCTCGAACAAATTACCAATATAAATGTTGTGCACTTATCTGATATTTGCATTTAGGGGTGAGTGAGGTCCGTTTTGATCCTTGTTCCGTTATTGAGCTGTGTACTAACCTTTTGGATTCCGTTTTTCAGTATCCGTGTGACTCAGGTCCACATAATCCGTAACAAAATCCAGCGCTGGTGTTTTTGATATGTTGACAATGAGTGTTTTGTCAAACTTATTTGATATCCAAACAATGTCTGTGCGGTGTGTGTGTCCCGAATGTGATACTGCTTTCTGGTTACAGATTTTTTTTGCTCCCGTCCGTATATCTCAGATATTCTGTCTCCGTCATGAGTGGCCACCCCGACGACGAATTCTCCATTGCGAACGATCTTGAAGATCTGGCCCGCGAGAGGATCGCCGACCAGATGCCAGACGCAGTTCCGGGGCAACCTGGCGGTAATATTCCGCTTCCGATACCAGACTCATCCGCCCGAACCCTTCCGTGGAAGAGTTGCGACTCCAAGCCGCCAGGACATCCGATGAGGTCCTAGCAAGGTACCTTGAGACTTTCAAACATTCCGTGGAGGTAAGCTTTGAAAAGTTCTCTCTAAAATTATCCGAACTGGACAACAAAATCAATGCCTTAGCTGGTCATGTTCAGAATCCTCCAACCCCTGTGGCTCCCATTGAGCCTATGTTGGCAAACCCCTCTAATCCGTTGCCAACAGTTTCCGCTATTCCGATGGAAGTTGATGGAAGTGTTCCATCTACTTCCCGGGACCCTCGATTCTTAAATGTCCAGTTGTCCGGAAATGAGGGAAACCCCTATAGAGTACGTAAAATTGATTCTGTCCGCTTTACACCTGTGGCGAAGCTAAAAGATGCTGATCAATTCAAGTATCCGAGTGTCTTGACGAACCCTCCTTAAAAAAAAAAAAAAAAAAAAAAAAAAAAAAAAAAAAAAAAAAAAAAACGCTGCAAATCCCTGCACAACGGTTTATTACTTTGTATAGAATACCCTTCTGTTACAGATCACAGCTCTATGTATAGATAACCCGTCTATATAATATAATATGTACTATTATATACATATTATGTAGATCGCAGACCCTCCGTAGGTTAGTACCTAACCCCGTACTCGTTACTAGGTACCTACCTAAATCACGAGTTAAATGTTGCTAAAATAATTCTGCCGATGACAAACAGTACCTAACAAAAAGAAACACACATAATGAAGTTCTGAAAAGAAATTGTTGATGAGGAGTGAAAAAAGTTGCAAAAGTACCTACCAACAAACTTCAGCCCCTTCTACGTAGATGGTATAATGAACCGTTGTGTAATAATTTACCGTTGAGTAATGATTTACCGTAGTAATAATTTACCCATCAATAATACTTCAACGTTTGTTCAAGTTTCACTACCTACCAACAAACTCCAAAAGAGCCATCATTTTTCAAATTAAATAATATCACAGAACAACCAACTCGACTTCATACTCCGCCAATATAATCAGGTGATCCCTACCAATGATTGGCCGTATTCACAAATTCCTATTGTGGGCGCGTCTCTGGTTACGAGATTTGGTTTGAATTGTATACAATTTCATTCACACTGGAGTCGAAAATGCCTGTCGGTGCAAACTTCGGGGCCTTACTGTGAACGAACGGCTGGACGTACGACGCTCCGGATGGGCTTAAAAAACTCGCAAGTTCAAGAACTATTTAAAACCGTAAAAATATTTACGTAAAAAAATGGTATAGGCGTTTTGAAAATTTCAACCCCTATTTTGAACCCCTTAGAGATGACTCACAGTAACGTCGAGCTTCGAGGACCAACTAGACGCCGAACGGAACCTATAACCCGAATTTCATCAATTTTTTTTCATGGTAACTAAGAAAAGTGGCCCGTACGGCGTACGGCGTACGGTGTACGGCGTACGGCGGACAGACAGAAATATTTTTATTGCAGTTTTGGATTCTACATACCTTGAAACGTAAACCATCAAATTTTGAGGGGGGGTAAGAATTTTTTTTTTCATGCTCGATTCCAATGGTTCATTATTGAAAATAATAAACCAAAAGCCTCCCTCTGGTTTTGTTCCGAAATTTGGTCAGTCATCTGTTCCCTCTGGTTCCGTTCCGAAACGTAGGTATTCACAACTTCCGAAACCAAAACAAAGTCCCAAATATGCTGGGACTGGTCGCTCTATTCCGGGTCCACGTCTGTATAAGATGCCCGCTGGGCAAGCTAGGCTCCTTGAGCGGTTTTTCAGGCAGCATTCCGATGCTGTCTTCTCCGTGGTCCAGCCTTCCCTCGCCGTGTCCGAGGACGATTCTGATGTGTGGGTTGCCATGGGCCCTGAGGAAGCTCAACATGCGAGTTCTCTCAACCTTCTAAGTGAAAACCCCGGAAGTTCAGGTAATGCGACATTTTACTGAAACCTCTAGATGCTTAACAGCTGCTGTGGATTCTGGGTGCCCTGTATTGCCCCACAATTTATTTTCTGTATTGTGCAGGTATTTGTTTTCTGTATTTGATTTCTGTATTCTGTTTGTCCCACAGTTTGTTTTCTGTTCGGAAAATTGCGCGGGCTGGCATCACTGTTCTTCTTTTTCAAAAGATAAGGTCGATTTAATTCAGGCTGACACGGGTGTTGTCATCAAATCGGGATATTTCCGCGAGGGGCTCTGGTGGGTTGACTTTCCGATCGCCCACCATTCCGATTCCGTTAATTTTCTGCTATGTGGTATGTCCGGGGCCAAACGGCCCACACTTGGTGCTACCCTGGCTGCTTTCCATGGACAGCCTTGCACTTCCTCTCGGGTCGGTCTTCGGCTGGGAGGGAGTGATGTGGAAACGCATCCTGGTTCATCTGGGAGGGAGCCTAGGGAGCATTCCGAATCCTGTCCTCCTACGGTCTGTAACGACACACCTGTGACTAGCCAAGATTCTATTGACATTAAAAATTCAAATTTTTGATATTGAAAATACCGGCAAATTTCCGATCTGGTGATGACCCAAAACAAAACAATGAATCTAGAAATTCTGAAAACATTGTTGTTCTCCAGAAAAGTCAAGACAGGGATTCTGAACCCTCTACATACAAGGAAGCTATGGCTTCTTCCGATAAAGACTTTTGGGAGGGAGCTATCCGGGAGGAACTTGAATCCTTGATTGACATGAAAACCTGGGAACTCGTATCACAATCGAGTTTGCCTCCTAGGACTAGAGTTATCAAGTCTAGATGGGTTCATAAGAAAAAGCGAAAATCTGATGGGTCAATCCGCTACAAGAATAGGCTAGTGATAAAAGGGTTCGCAGATACCAATGAGTATCTGATTTCCGAAATGTTAGCTCTGGTCGCCAGGCTAGGTGACGTCCGCTTATTTCTGTCCGTAGTCAATAAATATAAATTGCACTTATTTTTAATTGGATGTAACCACTGCTTTTCTGCATGGCACTCTTTAAAAGGCAGTCTACATGGAAATTCCGGAAGGTCTTGTTGAATTAACTAAGCTGGAATAAGACCCAAATGACCCATTTGTCTGTTGTCAGAAGAGATCATTATATGGTCTCAAATTGTCACCCAACCTCTGGTATAAGAAATTTAATGAAGTCTTTAACCTGGGGTTTGAGGCCTATCCGTTTCAGTCATGCTTGTTCAAGTGACATCATGGCTCAATCTTTGTTCTAATGCTTATCTATGTTATGAAAATTCTGAAGTATCTGAAAGGTACTTCCGATTATTGTATTCTGATTTCAGGAAATTCCGAGGATCTCACTGCATATTCTGATGCGTCCCTTGGAACCAGTGAAGCCAAGGTCGCTCAACCACTGGTCACTTGATAAAATGTTTTGGGGACGTAGTTGCTTGGAGATCGAAAAAGCAGTCTCATGTTGCTCTGTCAACTTGTGAAGCTGAATATATAGCTATGTCCGATACTTGCAAAGAACTAACCAATATTCGAAGTTTGTGTGAATTTTTGACAGGTACGATGTTGATTCCGACGCTGAAATGTAATTGTGCTCCAGCAGTATCAGCTACAATGACTAATGATTCCAGAACTCTGAAGCACATCGTGAAACTGTGCATGCACTACGCGCACGAGAATTACAAAAAGAATAAGTTACAAATTGTCTGGTTGCCGACTGAGGATCAGTTGGCAGACATCTTTACCAAGGCGCTGCCTTTGGAAAAGTTTCTCAGATTCCGTGAACAACTAACCTTTCGTAATTAAATTGTTGTTCTTTCTCTGCACTTTCAGAAGCAAAGGAGCCATGGGTGTAACTTCCCCATCGACTCACCACTCCGACTGCTCCATGACTCTCCGACTCCTCCGTGAATCTCAGACTCCCGCAACTTCTCTGAGACTCTCAGATACTTCCGATTTCTCCGACATCTCCAATATCCGACATCCGTAAAATTTCCATTATTCGAACTTATAATCCGTATTGACCGAAAACAAAATTTTTTTAAAATGAATCTGTATATGCTTACGCAACTTGCACTTGCTAGCTTTGGAAATTCAGTTTTTGACTAGTGAATCTAAAATCTGTAATCTAAACCTTGTTTCTCCTTGTGTGTAATTAAGAAACAATGTCAATACAATACGTCAGATACCGTTCAAGTTAAAATTGCTGTTCAATTTAGGAAATTTGTGGTATACCACTGATCAATGTTCAAATTCATAAAAATTAATATTTGTCATATTGTCCGTTGCAAAAATTGTTTTCACTTTTTACATTTTTGGTATCTTGACTGTCTTTCCTCGAAGAGGAGGGAGTATTAAAAAGTAGTCTTCTCGGCAAGACCTCCAATGTACAGTAGCGCTCCTATAGCATACCCGACACACAACTAATTGTGTTGTTCCTCAATGAAATAGACTCTTTGGTCAATCCTCCATGAACTAGACTCTTTGTTGAATAACAACACATATAATCAAAATAATCCGATGTATAATTCTAACTAGATAATCATATAATTACTCAGTATAATTATACTCCTTCATGTAATATGTATAATTCCGAATGTTCGAAAACAAGTAGTTCCGCATGTGATCAAGTTGGCACATCGTCCAATTCTTTTGTTCTTGAAAGGCAGTCGCCTCACTCTCTGTTCTGCTCCGCCTTCTGCTACACAGCCTTTTCAGCGTAATACTGTTTTCTGTGCAATCATAAAATTCATATTCCGTTTTGTCTCTCCGAAATACAAGGATTCCGTATATCAAGAACACTCGTTTGTTATTGACTTCACCAAATATGTAAGTCTATCTGATTCAGTAATATTCGTTATAAAACCTATCGAACAAAACCTCGCTCACCTCGCTTTTGAAACCAATGTTCTGGCAGGTTCGTAAAAGGGCGACCCTCCTGGAAAGACCTGAGTCTTCATATGCGGCAGCTAAACCATCCCAGGCATTTTTAGCACTTGAAGCATTCTGTATGTGAGAATAGTTTACCTTTTCTACACAGAGGGTTATTCGTGCTAAAGCATCCTCATCCTTTACAGGATCAACCTTAACCGCTTCACTTGTCAGCTCAATGACGTCCTTCCAGAGTTTTTCGATCCTCAACGCTGCCCGCATCGCAACCTTCCATGAATCGTAGTTTTCTCTCCCCCTCAGTTTTTCTACCGAAGCGAAAAGAGACGACATAATCGAGCGAATTTATGAGAATTCAGACGATATAGACGAAAAAACACGAATCCGGAAAGCGGTGTCAACGTGGTCACTGAACGACTCAGCAACTGATAAACTTGCGATCAATTCAACGAATCGCCGACCGAGAACGCGAGACACGTACACAAAACAAAAACTTTCACGCAGGGAAACCAGGAAACAAAGGCACATAACCAGTTGAAATGATTGAAAGAAAAAAGAAATTGAGAACGTTCGGCTTTGAGCATATTATAATTAGAAAACTTGGAGAGAGGAGTAAAGCAGGGTTCACATCCATCCGGAGCCGTCCGGAAATACGGATAGGGGAAGCTAGTGAAAAGCAGTGGAAGGGATGGAGGGGAATCGCGGAAGTTGGGAAGGCGTTCATAACCATCCGGAATTTTGGCTGACAACTCGTTTCCCTCGCTTCCTCCCACAGCTTTTTCGGTTGCCGACGCCATTCTGTATGCGCAGGTGTGAACTGCGCAGATGCGGAGCGGAAAATATCTGAAAAATCAGATGCGTACAGTTCGCTTCAAAAGTGCTTCTCCGGAAAGAATATTCCCCCCTCCCCAGCTGATGTCCAACCAATCAGCTGCTCGTACGCACGTTCCGGATAGCTTTCCGGATGGATGTGAACCCTGCTTAAAAGAGAATATACATGGTTGCCACTAGAATAGCGAGAATATATAGCTGGCACAACTGCCCGTGCCTGCCAGAGCGGTAAATTCAAAATTAATAAGGATATGTTCCTATGATTGTCTATCACAACAGTTTCCTTGAAAATTAGAGTGAACCGTAGGGGCTAGTATAGATTGTTCGTCTACATTTGCCAATATAGATTCGTTGTCGAACCCGTAAAAAGGGACATTAATTGAATCGGGTTCCCCATAGGTTTCGCAATACCTGTCGACTAGTTGTTCGGAAATACTTCGGTCTAGTTCATTGCTAACAGGAGTTCCTCCTATTATTTCTCGAAATTCCCTACTATCGTGAAGGAAACTAGTGGGATCGATGGATTGGTCAATCAAATCGCTGTAATCATTTGTTTCGTTTGCATTGATCTCAACCCGTGACAAAGCGTCAGCGTTTAAATTAGTGGATCCTTTCTTATAATGGATTTCGAAATCGTACTCTTCTAGTTTTAATCTCCAACGAAACAATTTTGAACTGGGCTCCTTCAAAGAAAATAACCACTGAAGTGGTTTATGGTCCGTAAAAATTTTAAACTTTCTTCCAAAGAGATAAGGTCTAAAGTAATGAGTGCCCCAGACGCAAGCTAGACATTCTTTCTCAATACTTGAGGTTTTTCTCGTGCTCGTTAAGTGTACGGCTAGCGTACGCAATGGGTAAATCAGCTCCATTTACGTTTTGGCTTAGTATGGCACCAAGTGCAACGTTACTTGCGTCTGTTGTGAGATTGAAAGTTTTACTAAAGTCGGGGTATTGGAGTATCGGTTCGCTAGTGAGAAGCGTTTTGCATTTTTCGAAGCATTCTTTGTACTCAAGGTTATTGGGGTCGATTTCCGATCCTTTATTTAAACATTGTGTGAGAGGTTTGGTTACTTGGGCAAAATTTTTTATAAATTTTCTATAGTACCTACCCTAACAGTCCGAGAAAGCCTTTAATTTGTTTGGATGTTGTTGGGATGGGGTATTTAGAGATAGCTTCGATCTTTTGGGGATTTGGCTTAACTCCTTCCGGAGTAATTAGGTGTCCTAAATAAACGCATTCTCTCCGTAAGAATTCCGTTTTGTCCATTTGGATTTTTGAATTCGCTTCTCTGAGTCTATCGAATACTTTTCTTAACCGGGTCAAATGTTCTTCAAGGCTGGAGCTGAAAACTATTACGTCATCGATGAAGACCGTACAGATTTCGTTTTGTAGACCACGGAGGACTGAATCCACTAATCTTTGGAATGAGGGGGGCGCGTTTTTGAGGCCAAATGGCATGCGTGTAAATTCCCAATGTCCTTGTTCGGTGGAAAATGCAGTTTTTTCAACACTATCAGGGTGCATCTTTATTTGATAAAATCTACTTTTTAGATCGATGCAGCTGAAATACATGCACCTTCCTAATTTATCTAATATATCAGAAATATTTGGAAGCGGATATTTGTCGTCTATGGTTTTAGAATTAAGAGCTCGGAAGTCTATTACTAGGCGGAATTTTTGTTTGCCCGAAGCGTCCAATTTCTTGGGGACAATCCATAACGGACTATTCCAAGGACTTGCACTGGGTTTAATTATGCCTTGATTTAACATATCGTTAACTTGGACCGCAATTTCTTTTTTGAAAACTTCTGGGTATCTATAATTTCGGGTATAGGTGGGAATTTCGTCGCGCGTTCTAATAGAGTGTTGCACTTCATCTGTGAAGGTTAATTGATTACCCTCCACATGGAAGAGGTCTTTGTACTCGTGTACCAATTTAAGGATAGCTCGTCTCTCTTCTTCATTCATGTGGTTCGTTCTAATTTTGCTAGGGTCAAATATGTAATTTTCCGTATCATAATAATTCAAATTATTATTTCGGCTGGGATCAATTAACTCCTGGTTTTCTAGTTTTTCAATGCTAAGGAGTGATTCTAGACTGAGGCTGATCTGTTCTTCGCTACTATTTAATACTCCTAAGTAACATTCATTATTATTTACAGTAACCAAACATTCTGGGATTTCTAAAGCACCTTGACGTAGATATGAGATGACGCCTTCTCCTGTTTTTTGGTTGACTGGGACTTTAACTTTCGAAATGCTCCTGGGGGGAATTATTAGTTCTACGTTGTTGTTACTGGTTTTAATTTGTTTATTTGCGTTCCGATTATTCAAATATTTCATTTGTATCGTGGCTTTGGGTGTTATTAGTTTATTATTGTTCAGATCGATTTGGGCACTGAGTGTTTTTAAGTTGTCCATTCCTAGTAACAATCCAAATTGCTTATGAAACGCAAACACTTTAAAATTCAAATTTAAGTTTCTTATACCGAATAAATCGCCACATGGGATTCTGGCACTGAATTGCCCTTGGGTTATTCCATGGGCTGTTGTAACTTCAAATGGATCGTTTCTTTCTTTTGATCGAAATAACTATCCACGCATTTAGGGTGAATTAAACTACTAGTGCTACCAGTATCGATTAAAACTCGAATATTATGAGGCGGCAGCACTATGTATGGGAGAGGGTGTTTAGTGGAGTTGAGGTGCATCAAGTCGAACTTTGGGGTTCCGACTCCTCCTCTAAAAAATAATTGTCGTTTGAGGTTTCTGAGTCATGTTGGTTTTCTTCTATTTCGGGATTAAATTCGGGAATTGGGTCTTCGTCCGAAATACAATTTAAATTGGGGTTTATAGTTTGCCATGACATCGGACTCGGTTTATTAGGGTTCTGGTACGACGTTCCAGGTTGTGGTTTGTGTTGGGGGTTATTGGTTGGAAATTTCTGGAAATTGGGGTTGAAATTTCGGTTTGGGGTGTATTGAGGTTTTGAATTCTGAACCGGAGGCTTAAAATATGGTTTGTTGGATTGGTTTTGGTTGGGTTTCTGGTGTTGCTGGGTTTGGAAGTTAGATTGGGGTTTTTGGCCTTTTGTAGGGTTATTGTACCCCATCCTACGGTTGTTTGACCAAGTTTGATAGTCGTTGGTCATCCAGGAAAGGGCCTGCCCTAGGCTAGTGGGCTGCCGAGTCCTTAACTGGCTTCCTAATGGCTCTTTCAGTGAAAGAGTTAACGTTCTCAACGCCAAACCTTGATAGTGGTCTATGAGCACCTGTTGGTCACTCGGTGGAACATGATTTTTTATGTAAGCTAATGTGACACTTAGATGGTTTTTTATTCTTTCGTGGAAAGCGAACGGGGATTCGTTATCGCCATGTCTCATTGCTGTTAGGTCATGACATAGCGTGTAAATGTCTCTACGGTCTGTATAGCTTTCCAGAAGGGCTGCTTTTATTTCGCCAAAACTTGAACAGGAGTAGGTTTGCATTAAATCGGCCGCAGGGCCTTGGATTTTTTGAATTATGTTGCCTAGTGATTTTGAACATTTTCGGGATCTGATTCATCACAGAACCGATCCACGATCATGCCGCAAACCGACAAAAATTTCTGCAGTCCTTCGGGTTTCCCCGTAAAGACTGGAATCATATCCGCGTGTTTGCGTTTGAATTCCGGAAGGTTTTGTCGTTGCGGAGGGTGCTCCCTCAGGTAACTTTCTACGTGATTGTTAATCATTTCCTCAATTGCTCGTTGCTGCTGAGCAGCCAATTGAGCTTGCTCTTCTGGGGTCATTATATTGGGTCTCTTAGTTAGTGGGTTAACTATTGAGTGTAGAACAAACCTTTTAAGTGATTTAGGAATTTTGGAAGATTTTTGTTTTTTAATTTTTTGGATTTTAAATCGAATAATCAGTCCCAAGATTACCACGTTTGATTTTGAGGGGGTCTCTAAAATATGCTTGACTTACCAACTATTCGGTGTCAACAAAACTGAATACAAGTAGAAAAATATACACAAACAAAATATGGGTATGCACACAATACAATTATAAAATCAATAATAAAAATGCTTAAAACTACGTATCAACCCAATTAGTTAATTGGTTATAATTCTATCGGGATTCCGATTTGAATTTTTTTTAAAAATATATAAACAGTTTTATTCACAACTTGGGGCCATACAATGCAGACCGGAGCGTTTGCACAAACGTAAATCTCCTTCTTTCTATCCGTCCAAGAGAAGGCATCCTTCGAGCTTCAGTGCAAGTTCAGCGCTGCCCCATCCCACTGGCAAAGAAGTTCCCCAGCGCTCCGCCACTTCTTCCGCGCCCCACGCAAGCACATGCTTGATGCACGGAGAATCGCCAAGGCCAGCCTTACCCGCACCCATGCCCGGACGACACTCTGGGGTCGATGCCATCTGTCTGCCAACCTTTCCCCTACAACCTTTACAAATGCTGTCATTTGAGGGGCAAAGTGGGCATCTACTGAGCAGACCAACGGGGTGAAAGATGCATGTCGCTGCTCACTAGCTGCCAGATACTTCGTCTTCTTTTGTTCCTCCGCCGACGCAAATATTGCTGCCACAGTGCGTGGAAGGTAAGAGGGCGCATCAGTGTCCATGACACGGATATCGAACAATGCCTCCCTCTGGGGCTCCCACCCACCACGACATGCCAGGTCTCCACGCAAGCCAGGGCTAGTTTCGGAGGTCTCAATTATTATGGGTTCTTTGACGCAGTTTCCCCATGCACTCTCCATAAGCTCACCGACAAAGTCCCGCACTTCATTATGGCGTCGGGAGACTAACCCTCCAGTCTTGCAGTCGAGAGCATGTTTGAGTGAAAAGCCACTTCCACATCCGTCACACCGCACAGGCATAGCTACTGGCTCTCGTCCATATCTAACCGCCAGAGCATCACGGAATTGTGGAGGTGACTGTTGCGGTGTCATCCTGCATTAGCGGCGGCTGCGGTGCGGGATCCGTGAGCGTGCTCGGAGGTGGTTCCGCTGATAATGTCGGGGGCCTCGTCTGGGAGACCTCTGGAAGGGGCGGCTGGCGGGAGTGACTCTGCTGGGCGGCGAGGCAGGAGGTGCCGGAGCAGGTGAAATGGGCCGCACTTGCGGCGTAGCTGCAGCGGTTGGCGGCTCCTCTTGCGTCCTCTTGTTTGTTGCCTGGGTCCCAGTGGTAATTGTGTCGGGGGACACCTGTATCCCGATGCTCTGGAGCTGGGGGCGGCGGCAGCCGTGTGTGCAGCAGTCGGAGCACTTCCCGGCGAAAGGCGGGAGCATCAGCGTGATGGTTTGGTTGTGAGTGGCCGTGTAGGTCATTATGGGTATCCCCGTGGCGTCTGGCCACTGGCCGCTGACATGAAGTGGGGTGATTCCCTGTGGTGGTTTCATCATCTGATTAATTGGGTTGATGAATGGCCGAGACGGTATAGGGGCGGCGCTGGTCCGTGTGATTACCATAGCTTCTCGTACCGTTGTGGTCGGGGGACACCTCCCCGGGAGTACTGGCTTCGTCTTTCGTCTTTTCGTGGGCGAGGCGTGATGGCCCGGAGGCGAAGGTGTCAGTGCGAGGTCCCTCAGCAGTTGCTGCTTCGAAATGGTTTTCGAAGGGGTATTCGGTGCCATTGTGAGAGTGAATGACCTTCGCGGGTCGCGGTCCGTGTTTTATACCCGCGGAATCCGCGGATGAATTCGGTTGGCCAATAGGGAGCGAGCTTTCTTGACCAATCACAGTTGAGGGAGGCGGAGCTGGCTTGCATCTATCGATGGAGACTGTTGGTGTCGTGGAGTCATTGTTTTCGAAACAAATAGTCTTCCCGTCGTTTGTGAGGGCTCGAAAAGGTCCTACGTAAAGGGGTTCGAGTTTGGCTTTCGGTGTATTGATTCTTACGTATACGTGTGTTGCTCGCTGAATTGTGTTCGGTAAATAGGCCTCTGCGAAACTTCGGTACGAGTCGTGTGTTAGAAGCGGTATTGTAGCGGGTGGCGGTTGTGTGAACAGGTCTACTGGAAGTCGTGGAGTTGCCGAAAAAAGTCGCTGTGAGGGCGAGTAGCTGTCGGGGCCGGGCCTGTTGCGTAGGCCGAGAAGGAGGCCTTTGAGGTCCGATGCCCAGGTTCTTGACGAGGAGGTAGCGATGATAGTGTCTTTTAAGGCACAGTGTAGGCGTTTCACGAGGCCATATTTGGCTAGAGTATCGAGTAATAATTTTATGTGCGTAAAATGTTCTTCGATATCTTTGGAGGCTACTAGAAGGTCGTCTTTTTCGCCGATTCTGCAGCGGAAGAAGGTACAGGCGAGTTCGAACGTAGTAAGTGTGGTCGTCCTGAAAGGTATCGTTGTGAAGTCGTGGAGGTGCGGCACCGTGTATCGATCGGGGAAAGTGAGCCTGCTGAGGACGTGGTAGTCTCCGATGGGGCGAATATCTCCGTCTGGCTTCGGTACTTCGTGTAGAGGGCTTGACCAAGGGGCCTCCGATGGTTCCATGAAGCCGGCGTTTCGGAGTTCTGCGAAGTGGGCTTTTGTCTTCGTATAGCTGGCCGGGGCTAGGCGTCGGAGTTTCGCTTGACATGGCGGGCCCTTCGTTACAATATGGTGTTCGACCGGTGCCTCGCAGGGAGCTTCTGAAGGAGCGTGTGCGTCTAGTAGTGCCTGGAAGTAGGGTGTGTTATTTGAGGTTGCACAGCTGAAATTTCCCGGGCGTACGAGGCTAGTGGCTGCGTTGATGAAGCGGGCGTTCGGAAGGTCAACAAGGCTTAGAAAATCGGGGCCGAGGATCGGTGTTGAGACGTCTGCTACGGTGAATGTCCTTTCATAGGGCGGTAGGTGTACCGAGGCGCAGTGGTTGTCGTATGTGTTGATCTCCGAGCTTTTAGCCGTTCGTAGGGTGCCGAGTTGTGTTTCTTTCCGATGAAGTGTGTTTGCGTTTTCCGTCGGTTGGTTTCGCCAGGTGCAGGGTTTGATGCATTTTTTCGCTCGGGAGCCCCATTTTCTATGGTAGAAACAGAACTTCTTGTTCGGTCGTTGAGGGGATGTTTGTCGCTGCGTAGAAGGCTGCATTCGTTGGCGGTGCTGGATCACTTGAACTTCCTCGTCGACGTAGCCACACGAGGATGTGTTACAAAGGGTATAAGGCGGTCGGCGGCCGCCGCGAGCTTCGTGATATCAGGTTCTACGCTGGCTGCGATGTGAAGGCGAAGGCTCTCAGGTGGAGATCGTAAGAAGAGTTGTCGGAGAAGCGAGGTCGGAGTTTCCGAGGGAAGAGCACGTTGAAGGTGTCTGGCGAGGGCCGAAGGCAGCTCGTCTGTCACCGAAGGCTGAAGCAGAGTTGTGAGCTGGGAGCCATCTGAGGGTGCATCTGGTAGCTTGCGGAGTGTGACGCGACGATGTCGGTACAGATGTCCGCTTGGTGAGGCTCGAGCGCGAGGAAGGCACGGGTGAAGCGGGCTTCAGAATTTTTCAAGCCTTCCTGGGCGAAAATTAGTTCGAGCTGTGCGAACCAGACGTGCGGGAAAGCCGGGTCAAAAGGCCGCAGTTTGAGAGGTGCTTGTGCCGTTTCCAGTGTCTTCGTAGCTCTGGTCTCCATTTTCTTCTTAGTTGTTCTCTTGGTTGTAGATCTGAGGAATGAATGCTCCGTTGATGGTCGCTCTCGTTATATAGGCAGCGGGAAGGGCGAGATGGTCTCTAATTGGTTTGCTGAAGAGACGATAGCTGGTTGGTCGCTTGAGAGAGGACGCTGATTGGTCGTGACGAGTGGTGGGGGGTTCGCTGTCGATCGCAAGAGGACGATGGTTCTTAAAGAATCGGTGTTAGTCCGAAGATGGCCGGGGCAAGGGTACGTTGCTCTGCCGGCGTTGCGGTCGCGAAAGTCCGAGGTGGCTGAAATTGAAAGGCTGAAACAGACAGTGGTCCTGAAAAGGACCTTTGTGAGTCCGTTGAAGGTCAAGGCGAATGTGCGTTTTAAGCCGTCGCTGGAAGCGAGAATGCGGGGCGCTATTCGCAGAAGGCAGGAAGCCGGCGAAGGTGCGTATCGAGCCGTCGCTAGAGGCGAGAAGGCGGGATTTTGTTCGCAGAAGGCAGGAAGCCAGCGAAGGTGCGCATTGAGCAGTCGCTAGAGGCGAGAAGGCGAGACGCTGTTCGCAGAAGCCGGTAGCCGGTGAAGGTTGCGTGTTCGTCGTCGGGGTGACCAGTGTGATGATCCAGCGGGAGCTAAAAGTAGAAATAAATACACGAGACTACTTGAGTCGGTTTGTGTGGTCAAATGACTTGAATGCTTATTTATTGGTTAATTACATCGCCTTTTATACCCCTTATTACAGACCCGGAGGGGGGTAGGGGAACCCCGCTCCGGGAAGCCGCCAAGACGCGGCTTATACCTCAAGTGACGCTATTACATTGTTAATAGGGAGCAGCCGATCACTACACTAATCAAGTCTTATTACAACGCCTTATTTACAACCCTCGGATTCCTGGTGTATATCAGGCGGAAGGAGGAAGTAATCTCTAGAGAGTAAGATCTTCCTGCCAAAGGGTAAACGGGACAGCCCAGGGTAGATCTTACATCTCGGGACTGGGGTGACATCCCTCTAATAGGGGATTAGAGAAAACCCAGAACCAAAAAAATAAGCCCTTACAATTGGTGGAGGCGCCGAACGAAACCCCCCCACAAAACCAAAAACAATAACTTAATATTGCTAATAATCATAATAAAACCCATAATAAATCTATAAAACGACCGTCCGAAAGCCGTCGGCACAAAAATAGGAATTTATCGTCTAACTTTCATTTAATAGCAACATATATTATTTCATTGTGTCATGTATTTCATTCTGTGCATGTTAAATATAAGGTTGTGCATGTTTATTCCATCTACTACTATGTCATACTATGTACACACGTAACTGAAACATATGACTCACACACACGAAACAACACAATTTCAATACAGCGTTGCTCTGTTGAATATTTCGTTTTGCTCCGATTAAATTGTTTTGTACTAAAATAAAGGATAGGAACTTACTGCCCACAGCGTATAGGAACTTACCTGAAAAGATAAAGGGAAAATAAATATAGCTAATAAAAAGATAGGAAGTAAACAAATAAACAAAATTTCTATACCAAAGCTTACATCCATCTACAGCCATAAGCATGGGATATGAACACTAACAATCCAAAACCAAATAAGAGTACGCCAACAAACGTACTCAACGAACAATCCATTCTCCTCCAATTAATCAAGAAACTCACCAAACGTTACCATTAACCTGATCAGAAGCTTGGAAGGATAGGCCAAGAAAGAGCCTGCGACCTAACCAAATTCGCAATATTTGCAGGAATTCTCAAAACTAGTGGGGAAATTCAAAATAGAAACAGTCCGAACAGCGATAAAATGGTGGTGGAAAAACGAGAATTTTAACGTAACATCCCAAATCGAAGAAACATTGCGCATTGCACAATATGATACCGATATAGAAGAAGCCAAATTCCTGATTTCAAAAAACACAGGTTTACTATACAACTATACAACTATACAAAGAAGCTCTGCTAGATAAAACTATCACAGAACGCGAGGAGAATACATCCAGCGGATCAGAAACCGAACCCGACGAAGAAGGAGACATTACCTTAATAATGGCAGAAATTAAACCAAAAATGACCCCCCGCTACGCTATTACAACGGAGAGGGAGAACCAGTGACTGACTACTTCAACCACTATGAAAGAGTAGCGACGAACTTACAATGGTTGGAGAACACAAAGACGACCATGCTCCCAATATACTTACTGGGCGAAGCTCAAAAATATTACACGATGATAAGCGCCACTTTCACACGCACAACAACATCAAGGCACAATTCATAGACTACTTCAGAGATCAATTGCTGAGAGAAAAACTGAGGTCACAACTGTACACCAAAGTGCAGGGAAAGGACGAAAGCGCACGAAAGTTTCTAAATGATGTCATAATGTTGGCACATGAAGTCGACCCAACAATGTCACACGCCGAAATTATCGGATCGCACAATTGGGGTTCCTACCCAGAACCACCACTCTTATCGCCGCCGCTCCAAAATCGACCCTACAGGTACTACGAGAAGCAATTGGACGAGCGGAAATGTCCCTAGAATATGTAAAAATACATAATACCCAACTAAACCAAGGAAGAACTGATTATAAAATAAAAGAATTACAAACTAAAATCAATCAGTTGACACTAGAAGCCAAAAACCAACAAAGGGGTAGACCACAAAGAGGAGGGCGAGGTTCACGCCCATACCACAAGGGCAATGGAACCAGTCAGACCTACAACACCCAAAACGGTAGCTACAACACCCAAAACAGTAGCTACAACACCCAAAACGGTGGCTTCAACACCCAAAGGGGTGGCTACAACACCCAATATTACAACAGCCCGAATTATAGAGGACAGAATAATAGAGGAACCCACAGAGGCCGGGGTCGAGGGAACTACAACATGTCAAACAGAGGATATTACCAAACTTCAAATTGGGGAAACTCATACCGAGGAAACAGCTACGGCAACAGGGGCCGAGCGAATTACCAAAATTTACAACCTAACTACTATACAGAACAAAATAAAAACCATGGAAATCAAAACAATAACGTCCTCAACCAAAAAAACTCGAATTCGGGGACCCAGTCCAGCTAACCAGGGTCCCCAGGTCAAATTATATGGCGGTAATTTTCGGAAGAGATTGTTTACTGGCAGCAGCGCTCCTAGTGCGGAAGTTCGGAATTTTTTTAAAGAAAAACTGAAAACTAAAGTTTTTCGCGTGGTTATGTTGGTTCTTCTGTGGCCCCCCGGTCCTCCACTCCCACTCTCCTTCATGACGCCATTGTTCGTTCCGCGTGCGAAGTTTTCGGATATCTGTTGTTGGTTCTCACTTTTTAGTTTTTCAAAACCTTTAAAACAGTGTTAAAAGTGGTGTTTTTTTCGTTGATAATTGGTTGTTCTTCGTTTTTTTCGACGTTTTTCGTTCGTACGCAAGTGTCGATGTCGGATTCCGAGCGAGTCTCGACTCGCGTTGGATCGCGTCTTGATCGGCGTGTGTCCCCTAGCCAACGGGCTGGGGTTTTGGTTTCCCCTCATAATCAGGGAAAACGACGACGCACAGGTTCCGGCCCATTGGCGGAATCAGGAAATCCCAATAGGGACAAATTTTCAGTCCCGGGTACTTCTAAAAAGGGTACTTCCGAAGTGGCCATCCCGCCTATGTGGTGCCGACCGCGGTTGTCCGATTTCGCACCAACTTTAGATTCGGTGTCGAGAGACAACCTACACCAACCGATCTCGGACGTTGATATTTCCGATGATGATGATGTATCATCAACCTCTTCCTTTGGGTTTGAGGGCTCTCCCGATGGCGAGATGTCCGATTTTTCAGTCGGCATTGGTCCCAAAGAGGACGATGATGAGCCCGTCGAACATAGCCGCCATGAGGTACCGCCGTTGCCGGAGACGCTGCAACGTATTATGGATAAAGCCAAAAAGGCGGAACCTCAACTCGTAAGTATTCACCCGAGCATTGTCTCCACCTGGGAGTCCCAGATGAGGCAGGGTCTCGATCTTGAGTTTTATAAACGGGTTAATGAACAATACAACCCGAATTTTCATTGCCCATCTCTGGCGCCCCCCAAATTGGATGAGGTTGTTGAGGAAGTCATGACTAGCGTCACCAAAAATGCGGATAAGTCCATGGCGACTACGCAAAGGTTTTTCTCGAAGGCCTTAGTTGGCATGGGCGAGGCCATGACGTTACTCACTGAAAATTAAAATGTGGATCGCCCGAATTTACGAGACAAAATATTTGATGTTCTCTGGGATACGTCCTCCCTTTTGTGTGCAGGTTTTTTCAGAACCTCGATGACCAGGAGGTCGAGAGTCACGACCTGTTTCAAAGGTAAATACAAACAGTTGGCTTCTCGCTCCAAAGTGGGCCCGCTATATTTATTTGATGGAAAGGCGGAGGGGTGGATCCGTCGGGCCCAGGATGCGTCAAAGGCGGCCCAAATGGTTTACAGACCGCGTCAAAACACGTCCACTGGACGTTTTGAACCCACATCTTCGGGTTATAAAAAACCAGTTCAGCCTTCGGGAAACGGTCCGCAGCCGGGAAACCCCAGCCAAAGGCTGCATTTCGGGACCAGCCGCAGGGGAAACGAGGAAACTACAATTACAACCGCAATCGCCCTCACCGCAACAATTAACCCAGGTAAGACATGCTGGCCGTTTGGCTCTTTTTGCAGATAGGTGGTTGTCAACCCCAGCTTCACAGCCAGTTTTGGACTGGGTTAAAGGGTATAGAATTCCCTTTTCAGTCATCCCGCCACTTTGTGAGGGCATTACTGTTCGGCTTGCCAGTCCGATGTATGACATGGACGCCATGCATAAAAAAATTCAGGAGCTGTTGGGGCTGGGGGCAATTTCAGAAATCTCTGGGCGTGATAACGTTTTTCTTTCGCCGATTTTTCTGGTTCCCAAACCTAATGGGTCATCACGTTTCATTTTAAATTTAAAAAAATTAAATGAATATGTGGTTGTTAACCATTTTAAGCTTGAAGACTACAGGTCGGTGTTACATCTGTTGGAACCCAATATGTATGGGGCTTCGGTGGATCTTAAGGATGCTTATTATTTAATCCCAATCGTGCCAGAGGATAGAAAATTCCTAGCGTTTAGATTTCAAGATACGTTTTATGGCATGAACGCTCTACCTATGGGGCTTGCGTCTGCTCCATTTTGCTTTCATAAAGTTTTACGTCCTGTCATGGCTATGTTGAGAGAGCGTAATATAACAATTGTTAACTACCTCGACGATTGTCTCCTGCTCGCGCCCACCCATGACGAATGTGTGCGCGCTCTAGCTTCAACTGCCAGTCTGTTGACAAGCCTAGGTTTTGTTATTAATGAAGAAAAAAGTGTCTTTGAACCGTCCCGCAATTTTGTTTCCTTGGTTTTCTCTTTGATTCAGTAAACATGACTATAGGCCTTCCCGTCGACAGGAGGCGAAAGGTTCTCTCCCTGATTAACTCAAAATTGCAGGCACCTGAGGGGACTATTCGAAATTTAGCATCGTTGATAGGGACGTTGATAGCTTGTATGCCCGCCATCCCCTATAGTCAGTTGTATATTAGGTCGTTCGAAAGGGATAGGTATCTCGCATTATTGAATCATAACGATAATTATAACGGGCCTTGTTCTATATCCAATCAATCGCGCGACGATTTAATCTGGTGGACCGTTGCCTTTGAAAAGCCTCCATCTAAACTTCGATCGGATACTTATGATTATGTAATTTTTTCGGATGCGTCTGATACAGGATGGGGGGCGGCATGGGAGTCAGAACGTTCCTGTGGATGGTGGAAGGAACACGAAAAAGGTCTCCACATTAATGAAAAAGAATTACTAGCGGTGCAATATGCTCTGGAGGTGTTTGCCAGGATCTGGCGGGGACGGTCCATTCTCCTTAGGGTTGACAATGGGACGGCGGTAGCGGTGTTAAATTTTTGGCAGTGTCCGATTTCCTCACCTTTATACCGCGGCTCGAGCCATATGGCTTTGTTGTAAATCTAGGGGGTTGTGGATAAAAGCCTCTTATATTAACACAAAATATAATGTGGAGGCGGACGCTGAGTCACGCCGTAAACTTTCAAGTGGGGAGTGGGGATTGTCACCTCAATATTTTCAAACGATTGTACGGACGTTTGGAATGACTGAAGTCGACTTGTTTTTGTCGGATGACCTACATCAGTGTCCCCAATTTTTTCTCTTGGCGGCCTCAGGCGGGAGCTGCAGGGGTGGATGCATTTACTTTTTGCTGGAAGAAATATTTCTTCTACGCTTTTCCCCCTTTTTCGCTACTCTCCCGTGTACTTCAAAAAGTCAGGGAGGACCAAGCTACGGGAATCGTGGTGGCCCCATTGTGGCCAACACAACCATGGTTTTCAGGTTTCATGAAGTTGGCTAGTTCACAAATATTATGCCTTGGCCCTAATGAAACCTTATTGATGGTGGCAATCTTATCCGGAGAAGTTTCATGAAAAAAGGTAACCCACTTGATGTTATTGGGACTCTTCATAGTTCTCTTGCTCAGACCACGCTTAAGCAATACGCGTCTTCCTACAATTTGTGGATCAACTTCTGTAATAGGGAGTATACAGACCCACTTACCTTTACGACCGCTGGCGTTTTAGGCTTCTTCCAACACCTGTTGGACGAGACACCTCAGTCATATAATTCTTTCAATAGGCATCGGTCTGCCCTTGCGCTGGTAGCCGATTTTGACTTATCACAAGATTACTTAGTGAAGAGATTTCTTAAGGCAGTGTTTCGGCTGCGGCCACCAGCAGCCAAGTACACTTCCACTTGGGACCCCCAACTAGTATTACAGTATTTTATGTCGGCTTCGGATGACTCCTTGTCCTTTAGAGCTAAAAAATTGGTGGTACTTTTGTTACTGGCGTCTGGTCAACGGATGCAAACGATTTGGTTAATTGAACGGTCGCATATCGTGTTTTCGGATTCTGACGTTCGGATTTATATACCGAGATTGCTAAAAACGTCTAGGCGGGGGGCACTGCCCCTTCCATAACCATCCCCTTTTTACCCTCTCGTCCGGCCATTTGCGTAGCCTCCAATTTAAAAGATATCTGGCGGACACGGTTGATGTGCAGGGGTCGGCATTGTTTGTTACTCTTCGGCAGCCCTTTCGGCCTGTGACAGTACCTACACTAAGTCGGTGGGTAAGAAATATTATTGGGGCTGCGGGTATAGATTTAAGTATTTTTTCGGCACACTCTACGCGGCACGCTGCTGTTTCATCGGCGGCTCGCCATGGAGTGTCCATCAATGCGATTTTTCAAGCGGCAGGATGGTCGCAAAACTCTAATATGTTTCACGCAGTTTACAATCGCCCATTGTGTTCACAGGCGGACTTTGCGACGGCGGTGTTGTCCTCCGTTTAATTCGGAGCTGCAGCCCTTTGGTGACAAATTGGATGCCCATTGGATGGCCGACTTACCATTTATTTTTGTTTTGATGCCTATCTTGATGCCTATTTTGTTTTTGATGCCTAACTGATGGCCGAATTACCATTTATATTGCCTTTTATATTGACGTTTATATTGACATCTTCTTATAGGGATCATGTGTTCACTCGGCGCTCTAACCTTGACACGTTGTCATAATTTAGATATGTTCGCCTATTGGCAATCTTATACCATTTCTCTCTGACATTAATATATGTTTCTTGATAGTTGATAGTTGTTATCTAACATTGGTTATTTTCATACCATTAATTGCTCTTTCGCGGCTGTCCGTTCAACTGAACTGCTGTTTTCGTTCTTGCATAAAATGCTACAAGATGTCTCCTGTCTGTTCTCGGTCCATGGTTTCCTAGCTGTCTTCCTATGTGTTCTCCGTTACTGGCGTTTGTTTAATCTTTTCGTTCATGGAAAAGGGGAGGGGGCGTGCTCGACATGAGTCCGACGCCTAGGATGTGGCCATGAATGATACAACTGCCTACCATTCCTCATGTCTAAATGGGTGCCTTTTTTCTTTTCTCAGTGCCCTGGGGAGCTGGTGGAGGAATCTTTGAACAGCTGCCAGTAAACAATCTCTTCCGAAAATTACCGCCATATAATTGTACAATCAACTTACCTTCTGGGAAAGTCGATTGAAATTATATATAGGTAATTGGAGGAAGAGATTGTTACATTCCCACCCGTGAAGTCTGGTTGGGGGACTTCACCACCCTACCCATGCCTCCACCAGCATGTCTTCGAACTTCAATGGCGTCATGAAGGAGAGTGGGAGTGGAGGACCGGGGGGCCACAGAAGAACCAACATAACCACGCGAAAAACTTTAGTTTTCAGTTTTTCTTTAAAAAAATTCCGAACTTCCGCACTAGGAGCGCTGCTGCCAGTAAACAATCTCTTCCTCCAATTACCTATATATAATTTCAATCGACTTTCCCAGAAGGTACAATTATACACCAAAAACGACAAACATTTTAACCAGTGAACAGAAATATATGCAAACCAACCCACGACCAAGATAATTCTCCAAAACCAATTACACAACGCATTAATAGATACTGGTGCAGCTGTAAGCATTATAAAGCATATGAGAATAATACCGAAAAATCAAACGAAAAACTCTAACAAACTCGAACTATGGTCAGTAACAAACGAAAACAAAATACAAATACAGGGACTGATGAAACTACCATTCACCGTAGCGGAAACTAACCTTCGATGAGAACATACTTTCCATATCTTGGAGGACGAGACTCAACTCTACCAACAAATAATCCTAGGATCTGATTTTCCACAGAAACAAAATGCTATAATAAACTATGGCAAACAACTGATACAATTTGAACAGCCCAATTGCTCGATCAAATTCCGAATCGACATCGACCTAGGTCATCTAATATCCACGACTCGAATGACCACAGATAGACAACAAATAAACATAGGTACCGAAATATGACTTTTAGAAACGAAGGTATCGCAGCTGTCAGAAAAGCTTTAAGAATGCACGACACAAAAACCGACATTCCGAAAATCTTAGCAGCAACCGGCATAAATAAAACAAAAACGGATGAACAATGGACTCCCGACGAGATAGCCATCATAGCAAAAAAAGCTGGAACAGATGCAGTCATGGTGAACCCATCGATACAGACCTCAATATATATTTCAAGACCAATAACAGGCCAACTAGGAAAATACTATATTTTGTCCACGACCAACAGAAAGAAAAGATAACTACTGGATAATAAAAACCTCACTCTTATTACTATTCCAACTGCCATACAGAAACCCAAAATCAAGACCCTACTGAGCAAATCCGGTAAAGACGGAGATAGGCCGAAAACAGAAAACAGGGTGCACACGAAGGCGAAAAAACCAAGCGCAACTTCCACGAAACCGTCTCCGCCAACCACCCAAACACCCGTACAAATAATCAATATTTGCAACAACGCCGGAGAAAAACTACAATATAGACTAGCAAACGGACAAGCTCCCGACATTAATCCGGAACTAACGGTGAAACAACACAATTATATTGTCCAACTAATATAAAGGTACTCGGACGTGTTTTTAACACGCCCTGAGGACTACAATTTCCAAAGTACCGCCAGTCTCAATAAAATTGAAAGATAACACGCCACTAAACTCAAAACCATTCAGAAGATCACCGGAAGAGCAAAAAATACTGAATCACGAACTGCGTAAACTTGACAAATTGGGCATCATACGCGAATGTAATTCGGAGTGGAGCACACAGATTTTTCTCACCAAAAAACCAAACCATACTCAAACAAACCCATCTTATCGCGTGTTGGCAGACTTTCGGAAACTTAATAGCCAAATTTTCCGGCCAACAATTATAATGCACAATGCCGATGAAATCCAGGCAGCCTTGAATGGAAAAAGCTGCATCACTAAAACAGATATTAGTGATGCATATTTTACTGTACCCCTAGAAAAGAATAGCCAAGAATTTACTGCATTCCACGGGGACACGGGAAAAAAATATTGCTTCAACGTACTGCCACAAGGATTAAGCACAAGTAGCTACCATTACTTCAAATCAACTGAAATAATCTTCAAGGAAAAAATACAAGACATTACTCATTTATGCAGATGATGTCTTATACCAGCAGACAATTTCCAACAAGTTATAAGCGGACTGGAAATCATATTTAAAAAAAGCAAGAAAATATAGATTCAAATTGAAAATTAAAAAATGCCAAATTGGATATTTTGACACAGTTGTACTAGGGAAACTAGTAGGACGAAATGGGCTTAGACCCAACCATGAAGCGAAACAAACAATCAGAGCAATTCCGAGACCCAAAACCCTAACCAGTCTGAGAAGCTTTCTAGGCGCCATAAATTTCTATAGAAATCACGTTCACGACTTCGCAAGAATAATATTAAACCATTAAATGATGCCATGAAAGGCCTGAAAGAAAAACAGGACAAGATTCCTTGGTTCACCGAACAACAGAGCAGTTTTGAGGAAATCAAAAATGCTATTTCACAAGCTCCAGCCCTCATGCCATGGGACCAAAACCGACAAGACTGCTTGATAGTAGACGCATCAAAAAAGGGAACCGCGGGAATCTTCGCTCAAAAAAATGAGGAAACTAACAAACTCCATGTAATTCAATATATCTCAAGGAAGCTAGACGGAACAAGAGTCCCACCACCGTCAGTGGTATTGGAACTAGCGGTAGTATATTGCATAGAAAAACTAAGACATTATATTTTTGAACGAAAATTAATCATATACACCGACCATCTGTCATTAACATACATAAAAAACTTCAATCAACGAATATACGTCTTATGAGACTAATCTTAACAGTACGAGACCACGAAAAAATTGAAATACGACACCTATCAGGATCAAAAACGCTGCAAAGTCCTTGTCACATGGGTCCATTCTATTGGACATACCTACAGAAATGCTGGCTGTTCATTTATTGTTACTTCCATGTAAAATAATTGAAATAGCTATTCCTGGTGGTTTCCACCAATTTTGGCCCCTAAAACTTGAATTAGCTACGCTCCTTTTTCTTTTAAACTATCTATGATCATTGGTAGTGCCATTAAATCGTCTTGATCCACGTGTTGAAACTTTTTCTAGTGTTATTATACAAACTGATTGTGATTTCAGACGATTTCCCAGGTTTTTGACTCATAAAAAATCAATTTTGTGAGCTGAACATCTGGTACAACCTCAATTTTCCACTCTTTGGTCAAAATCGACTTCATGTTCGGTCTTCTCGTCCCAAAAACATGGAAAACGATACCTCAAAAGCTCATGTTGATAACATGTTGCTAAAACGCAAAAAGTACCTATTTTTACACACATTTTCACTCATAACACCATGGGTATATTCCGATCGGGCTGAAAAGTTTCGGAACACAACTAGGGCCCAAATGGAGCATGTGTGCGAAAGAACGAATTTTTTAGACCGAAAATGAGGCCGTTACACGTGATACGGCGTACGGCGGACGGACATTGCATTTTTGGAATCTACGCAGCTTGAAACGGAAAAGAAACAATTTTGAGGGGGTGTTATACAAATTTTTTGCTGAGCGAATACATAGGTGTATTATTCACAGAATAATAAACCAAAAGGCGCTAATATGATGGGTCAGAAATCACCGGAAGTGGGTGAAAAGGAGGAAAGAACATGGAGAATGATACCTCAAAAGCTCATTTTACTAAAATGTTACTAATACACAAAACGCTGCAAAGTCCTTGTCACATGGGTTTATTATTCTATTGGACATACCTACAGAAATCAGAAATGTTGGCTGTTCATTTATTGTTTCTTTCATGCGTAATAATCGAAATAACTATTTCTGATGGTTTCCATTAATTTTGGCCCCTAAAACACAAATTAGGTACCTACGCTTTTTTTTTAAACTATCTTTGATCATTGATAGTGCCATTTAATCGTCTTGATCCACGAGTTAACACTTTTTCCAGTGTTATTATACAAATTGATGGTGATTTCAGACGATTTCCCAGGTTTTTCACTAATAAAAAATCAATTTTGGGAGCTGAACATTTGGTAGAACTCAATTTTCCACTCTTTGGTCAAAATCGACTTCATATTCGGTCTTCTCGTCCCCAAAAACATGGAAAAAGATATCTCAGAAGCTCATGTTACCAACATGTTACTAAAACGCGAAAAGTACCTATTTTTACACACATTTTCACTCATAACACCCCTGGGTATATTCCGATCGGGCTGAAAAGTTTCGGGACACAACTGGGGCCTAAATGGAGCATGTGTGCGAAGGAACGAATTTTTTAAACCGAAAATGAAGCCGGTACACGTGATACGGCGAACGGCGTACGGCGTACTGTGGACGGACATTGCATTTTGGTTTATTATTCTGTGAATAATACACATATGTAATCGCTCAGCAAAAAATCTTTATAACACCCCCTCAAACTTTTTTCTTTTACGTTTCGAGGTGCGTAGATTCCAAAAATGCAATGTCCGTCCGCCGTCCGCCGTATCACGTGTACAGGCTTCATTTTCGGTCTAAAAAATTCGTTCTTTCGAACACATGCTCCATTTGGGCCCTAGTTGTGTCCCGAAACTTTTCAGCCCGATCGGAAGACACCCAGGGGTGTTATGAGTGAAAATGTGTGTAAAAGTAGGTTACTTTTTGCGTTTTAGCAACATATTGGTAACATGAGCTTTTGAGGTATCGGTTTCCATGTTTTCCTGGACGAGAAGACCGAATATGAAGTCGATTTTGACCAGAGTGGAAAATTGAGGTTGTACCAGATGTCAGCCCCCAAAATTGATTTTTTATGAGTCAAAAACCGGCGAAATCGTCTGAAATCACCATCAATTTGTAGAATAACACTAGCAAAAGTTTCAACACGTGGATCAATACGATTAAATGGCACTACCAATGATCAACGATAATTTGAAAAAAAAAAAAAAAAAAAAAAGGGAGCGTACCTACCTAATTTAAGTTTTGGGGGCCAAAATTGGTGGAAACCATCAGAAATAGCTATTTCAATTGTTGCACATGAAAGAAACAATAAATGAACAGCCAACATTTCTGTGCATATGTCCAACAGAATAATAAACCCATGTGACAAGGACTTTGCAGCGTTTTGGAATCTACGCACCTTGAAAGGGAAATGAAAAAATTTTGAGGGGGTGTTATAAAAATTTTTTGCAGAGCGAATACATAGGTGTATTATTCACAGAATAATAAAGCAAAATAAAATGCTCAATGCGAAAACGAAATAAATGATCTAATGAACCTTCTTATGAGTGGGCTGTATAAATGTATCAATTCCTATGGAGCTCCTTACAGTTTTAAGAAAAGAAAAGTATATTGTGCGAATTGTTGTAAAAAAGGGAGGAAAATAATGATAAGTTGAACGATCAGACCGGGATCGACGCGTGGACGGGCTGGATCTCTTTCACATCGAGACCCTCGGGCGAAGCAGCAGGAGAAGGCGGCTTCATCCACTCGTAGATGAAGAGGAAGGAAAGGGGTTCCGTCTGAACAAAGACAAAGGGACCATCTCGTGAGATTTCAGAACTGAAAACCAGTGAATCCGATATGTTGGTTTTAGGTTGGATTACTTACGTCGAGTTTGGAGATTTCCA
Source organism: Leptopterna dolabrata (assembly GCA_954871275.1). Lineage (NCBI taxonomy): Eukaryota > Metazoa > Arthropoda > Insecta > Hemiptera > Miridae > Leptopterna > Leptopterna dolabrata. The sequence goes on along the minus strand of OX940976.1, from coordinate 75,172,940 downwards.
AAATAAACTGCGATGAGTTGACGTCAATCCGGGAATCGGCCAATTTTGGAGGATGCTGGTGACCTCTTTTGGAAAATGGCGAGATGCAGGATAGACGGATGGAGCGATAGCTTTGGAAAACGGCGTTGAGGTCGATGAAATCTGTGATGGTACTGACTGCCTAGACGAAGATGCTACCTACTCCAGATGGTTTCGGAAGTGGGGACCCGACGACAAGGGGGGGTTATACAAGTTTCAAAATGAATATTTACTAAATCAACCTCTGAAGAGAGGACCCCTGGACGTTCATCTCGTCGTTCGCCTCGCACGATATCAGTGTTTGACGACAGGGATTAGGATGGATTAAATGGGAAAGTACGCTTCTCTGCGACATACCGCCCACCAAAATTTTATTTAGAGTCTTCGTATGGCTCGTCTGCCAATGGAAGAAGGGGAACGATATCGACGACTGGGCGTTGGAAGACAGAGTGGTGAGTCCTCACCGTCACCACTCTTACTGTTCCGTCGGACCCAGGATGGATGGAAACAACCCTGCCAACTGGCCAAGATAATGGAGGGACAGCTTTGAGGAGAAGCAGGACTAAATCCCCTTCTTCTATGTTTTCGTATTCTTTGCCCATTTGGCTCGCTGCTGGAGAGTACTGAGGTATTCCCGGCTCCATCTTCCTCAAAGGTTTTCTGTCATTTGTTTGACAACCTGCCATCTAGACAGCCTGTTCTGTGGAACATCTAATAGTGTTGGTTCAGGATTGACGACTAGAGGACCGCCAATGAGGAAATGTCCAGGTGAGAGATACTCAATTTCATCAAGACTAGAAGAGAGCGGACACAAAGGTCGGGAATTCAATACAGCCTCAATTTGAGATAGAAGCGTTTGAAGTTCCTCATGAGTCAGTCGAGCCATCCCAGCCACATGTTGCAGATGTGTTTTAATGGATTTAACACTCGCCTCCCATATTCCACCAAAATGCGGGGCATGAGGGGGGTTAAAATTCCATTTTATACCTCGAACATTACAAAATTGGAGGAATTTCTTTTGTTGTTCATCATTCAGGAACCATTGATAGAAATCTTTCAGCTGCCTGGCTGCTCCACGATAGTTGGTGCCACAGTCACTAAATATTTCTTCGGGAAGACCGCGACGCGATATAAGTCTTGACAAACAGGCCAAAAACGCCTCTGTACTCAAGCTGGTAACGGGTTCAATATGTAAAGCCTTCGTACGCATACACACGAACAAACAAACCCAGACTTTCGATACAGAAGCCTTTCTCTTAAGATTTTCACGTATCTCAAGAGGACCCATGAAATCGGTTCCAGCGTGCTGGAAAATACGCTCTTGGGATACACGGAAATGAGGTAAATCTCCCATTTTAGGGTTGGTTTCGATTGAGTCGCCTTGGCTTTGAAGCAATGCATACATAGAAATATGCGCCTTTTGACGAGTTTACGAAGAGAAGGTATCCAATACCGGAGCTGAACTAAGGCTTGCAAAAGATTTGGACCTGGATGGAAGTAGAGTCGATGTATGAAGTCGACGACGATCATAGTGAAATGGGCGTTATGAGGAAGCAGAACTGGGAATTTCTGATAGGGTTTCAGGTCGGAATGCTTGAGCCTACCGCCCACCCTGAGAAGTCCCTGTTAATCGATAAAGGGAGATAATTTTGCGAATTTCTGTACAGTTTTGGGAATATTCGACTCTTTTCCTTCGAAGAAATATTGGGACTGAATCGCTTTGATAATCGAGAATTCAGCTAACTCTAGCTCAACGACGTCTGGTGGTCCAAATTTCGGACGATCTAGCAACAAAATAACAACAAAACATCATCTTCATTTTCGGTCTAAAATAAAGTAACCTGATGTATGAAGAGAAGCGTTTCATCCAATCTAAGCCTTCAGGAAAATTGGATGCAAGTAGAACCAGCGACGAATCGTATTTAACCTTGATCTCTGGTAGATCATAAACGACATCATATGGGTGAGATAGCCAACAGGGAATCGGTTGGGTTAGCCACCATGGACCATTCCACCACAGAGAATGTGAAACAATTTCACTGTGTTTGATGCCTCTTGAGCTACAATCGCTCGGATTTTCCTCCGATCTCACATGTCTCCATGATGAGCTGGGAATTATGTCATGAATTTCCGTAATTCGATTTGCGACATATGTCTTCAACTTATAGGGTTGAAGACACCCACCCTAACACTATCATCGAATCGGTAAAGAAAATCGGAGGCAAAGTTGATTTCGGAAGACGATCAATGAATCTTTGAATGGACGACAGGGATAGGGCTAACAAGTGGGCACCACAGAGTTCAAGCCGTGGTATAGTGAGTTTTTTGATCGGGGCAAGTTTCGATTTACTCATGATCAAGTATGAGCGAATCTGATTTTCAAACAAAACCCTGATGTAAATTGTGGCACTATAGGCCAGTTCAGATGCATCGCTGAATCCGACGATTTGATACTGAAAAGGTTGGGCCGTGTGAATAAATCGAGGAATCTCGACTTCTGATAGACACGACAGTTGGTTTACCAATTCAGCCCATCTTAATTTCATTGATTCCAGAATAGGGTCGTCCCATCCTAATTCATCCTTCCACAATTCTTGAAGAAAAGCTTTGGCAGTAATGACGATCGGTGATAAAAAACCAAGCGGATCGTAAATTTTCGCTACATTAGAGGCGATAGAGCGCTTGGTGTTGACGATAACTGGCGCCTGGGTTCGATAAGAAAAACAATCCTTTTGAGGATCCCATTGTAAACCAAGAACCTTGATATTAGAAGGTTCTTTCGCTGAGATATTAACAGGTACGTTCGTCGATTGACAAGAAACAGTGTCCAAGAGTTCACGTCGGTTGCTAGCCCATTTACTTAATGAAAACCCGCCTTTAGCAAGAAGCTGGATTAGTTGAGTCTGCAGTTCAAGGGCTGCGCTTACAGACGGAGCTCCAGTCGGGAAGTCGTCAACAAACATGTCTCTACACAAAACTTCTGCCGCCAAAGGGAACTCGTGTCCGTGATCAGCCTTCAATTGTTGCATAACTCTCAAGGCCAAATAAGGACTGCAAGATAAACCATACGTCACCGTTTTAAGTTCATAAGTTTGCTTGAAACAGAAGTCTTGGCGCCACTGATGAGAGCACATAATGATGCATTGTTGGAGCTCCAGCACTCCCGCCGCCTGGTACTAGGAGTTGACCGCATGGCCGCAGCGTTGGAGGATATTGAAGAGAAAGTGTCCAGTCTGACAGATAGCTCCAGAGGATCTGTTGTGGAGGAAAGCCTCACCTCACTTGGAGAAGTCGGCTGGGCTGAGGCCTTCAGGAGGATGGAAAGACTGATCGAAGAAGGGAACGAGACAGTCCTCAATCGCCTAAGTGTGCTGGAGGACAAGACGGACAAGACACGAGGCCAGCTCGAAGCTCTGAAGAGGGATGACATTATCCCACTGGGCAGGAAGATTGACGTATTGTCCAGAAAACTCAAGGAAGCGGAAAGGACCCTTACGGAGGAGCCAGTCATGGCTCCCCAACCCAAGCCAGCCCCAGGAGGGCTGAGGGGTTGGAGCTGAGTAAGAACCTACCAGCAGAGGGCCTAATGGTGGTGATGGAGGATGGAGAGGGAACATTGGCGGAGACTCTCAGGAGGCCTCTGGTGAGCAGGGTGGCCCACGGAAGAGCTGGCCCCTCACCAAAAGAGAGAGGACCTGCACTGAAGCCACATGAGGCAGAACTGAGGAAGGAGAATTATAGGTTGTACTCCGATCTATTAAAAGAGAGCACAGGAAAGGAGAAGAGCCCAGTCCCACCGCTCATTATCAGTAAGAGTTCAGTTGACGGCTCCCGGTTGTCCCCCACTTCGGTGAGAAGATCAGTGGCCCAAACAGTCGATTTGGGCGAGTTGGGCATCGGACTGACAACCTGCAAACCCATGGTGAGTAAGAGTGCAATCATGGTTGTGGCCAGAAATCAGGAGGAGAGTAAATCTCTGGCTGCAACTTTGAAGGACCATGGTTTCTCGGTGACAGAGGGTGGAACCCCTGGGAAACAGCTGTTGATAAAGATTCACAGAGTTGACAAAGGAATATCCAAGGAAGAGCTCCTAGACATCATCTGGAGTCAAAACGCTACCTTAAGAGGCATGATTAAACGGGTAGAGCTGGAAGAGGGCTTCAAGCCAGCTTTCATGAAGGAGGCACGACGGTTTGATGACGTCATCTGGGTTATAGAGGTTTCCCAGAAAGTCAGACAAATCCTCATGGAGATCAGTAGCCTGAATATAATGCTGCAGAGATGCAAGGTGGCGGAGTTTATCGATGTCTCAAGATGCTTCAAATGCCAGGGCTTTGGTCACATGTCCACCAAATGTCAGGCCACGAAGGACAACTGTGGGTAATGTGCTGGGGAACACAGAACCCGAGCCTGTCAGCGTCAGAACAAACCCCCAGTCTGTGCAAACTGTCACCGAGCAGGGAAGCCGGCCGATCATCAGGTCGACGACCCTCAGTGTCAGGCTAACAGGAAAGCCATGAGGAGATTAGCTACGGCAGCTAATAATCTGCCGGCTTGATTAAAGATTGGTCAGTCCTGCAGGAGCGCGGGGAGTGCCGGATTTGTGTTAAAATCACGGCTGATGTGAGCTCGCTCTACCGAAGTGCTACTGTGGTTCTTGATCTGAGACCAGCCCCTTCGGGCCGTGATCTGGGAGTGTACATTGGTTGTGGGGTGTCGGACCCCACTCTGCTCCGGGCGAGCGCCAGGATGTCGGTATTTCCGGACTGGTAAAGCGAAGGTTGGGCCTCAGAGTACTGGGGTAGGATAAATTCCGAGGGTATACCCATTCCCAACTATTTCGGCCCGCCCCTCTGTACACGATGCACTAGTTAAAACACAAAAATGAATTCACCTACAATAATTATTAACACAAATAAAGAGTCAGAGACAGAAGAGGTAGGGTGCAATCCACTGTTACCCACGGTTATAAATCAGCTCACCACAATTTATGTGAAAGAGGCTAAAGAAATGGCAAGGTGGAAAACAGTACTAAATAGAATGCTGGACCTTGTAAAGTCCCAGAAAACTATGCCACGGGGCATAAAGAAAGGCTTGGCAGAGTTTGTAGACATCTACGATTCGCTGCAAGATCTGCAAAGAAAGAGGAAAAAATTGACCACCCTAGAGCATACAGGTATGGGGGGCCCCAGCACTCCTGTTGTCCACAGAGCTGTCGAGACCCCAAATGCACCTGGGAAGAGGGGAAGAGAGGAGGACAGCAGTTCTGATGGAGAGTCCAACTCCCCAGAGGAGACCCCTAAGCGGAAACTGAAAAAGAAGAGGAAGGATAAAGTGCCAACTACAAAGCCTTCGGTTTCCGAGTCTGAGTCCCCATGGAAGGAGGTAAAGCAGCGGGCCCCTAAGAAAAAGAGGGTGAGATCGCGCCCGGGAGCTGTCATGATCGAGGTGGCAGATGGGAAGACCTATGCAGATGTCCTTCAGAAGGTAAGACAGAACGTAAAGCCAGAGCAAATTGGGAAGGGTGTACGCGGAATGCGCCGAACTGTGAGAGGTGATCTGCTCATAGAGCTCGACCAGGATGAGGACAAACTCGCCTTTAGTAACCTTCTCAAAGGAGCAGTAGGCGATGCAGGGGATGTCCGAGAGCTGACGCCGCAGGCCTCAGTGGAGATCCGAGACCTGGACATCTTCACCACAGAAGAGGAGGTAAAAGAGGCCCTAGCAGAAAGGCTGAAGGGAGCAGAAGGGCAGATGAAGGTTTTTGTCACGCAACCCAACACGCGACAACAGCGACATGCCATTGTATCACTGGATATGAAGGGTGCTAAGGAGCTGTTGGCAACGGAGCGCATACGCATAGGGCTCATGAACTGCCGAGTACGCCTGCGCACCCAGGTAGTTCGATGCTTTAGATGCCTTGGTTTTGGCCATCAAGCCAGAAACTGTAATGGGGCGGACAGAGCAAATGCCTGCTTCAAGTGCGGGGAGCGTGACCACAGAGCCTCAAACTGCAGCCAGCCTGCAAAATGCGTCCTCTGTGAAGACCTTGGGGAGCCATCTGACCATTCCCTTGGCAAAAAAGGGTGCACTGCCTTCAAGCGGGCACTGGAGGCTGCCAAAAAGAGGGGATGATACACATCCTGCAGGGAAACATGAACAGGAGCAGAGTGGCCCACGCTCTAATAGAACAGATACTATTTGAAAGACCAGCAGACATAGCTCTTCTATGTGAACAGTACCGTCGGAGAGACAACCAGCAATGGTTCTCAGATACCCTCGGTACAGCAGCAATTTGGGCAACAAACCCTCAAAAGCTGGCAGTCACGGAACATGGGGTGGGGGAAGGATTTGTGTGGGTGAAGGCAGGGGGCACCACATATATCAGCTGCTACTTCTCCCCAAACGACCGAGCTGCAGAGTTTGAAAGAAAGCTGCAGGTCCTGGAGGACACGATTAGCAGGTTATCTGGTGATGTACTCGTAGCTGGTGATCTCAACGCGAAGTCTGTGGAGTGGGGGATGGATCACACAGATAGTAGGGGCAATGCCATCAGTGAAATGGTGGCTCGACTGAACATGATCATTCTCAACAGAGGTAATGTGTCCACATTCAGGAGGCCCGGTTGTAGAGGTACCATCCCAGACATAACCTTTGCAACAGAGAGACTGGGAGGCCAAGTTAAAGACTGGCTCGTTTCGGAAAGGTACACAGCAAGCGACCACCAGTACATTGAGTACGCAATTGTAGACCACAACACCCTAGCCCCACCAGGGCCCCCAAATCGTAAGACAGCTCAGTAGAACGTGGAAAAGGTAGATGAGGGATTATTCTCCACCATAATCGCCAATGGAAAGGGTTCCCTTCAGGCTACCACATACCCTACAGCAGAAGACCTGATCAAGGCCACCATGAAACTTATACAGCAGGCCTGCAATGCAGCTATGCCTATGAAAGGAAAGGACCAAAGGCGACCTGCTTATTGGTGGAACGACGAGATTGCAGATCTCCGAAGAACATGCCTCAGACTAAGACGTAGGGCTCAAAGGACAACCAGGGATTCCCCGAACTTTCCCACCAGAACTGCTGAGTTCAAGGCAGCTAAAAAAAGATTAAGGCAAGCTATAGCCAGAAATAAAGCTGCGAAGTGGAAGGAACTCACCGAAGAAATAGAAGAAAACCCATGGGGCCTGGGATACAGGATTGTGACCAAAAAGCTGAAGGGCATGTCAGGTGGGGCCAACCTGGATGCAGCTTTCCAGGACCGAATAGTGGATGGCCTCTTTCCTAATCACCCTGAACGAGACGGAGACCCTCCATATAGCTGTCCTACATGGCAAGAGATCCCATTATTTACTAAGGATGACCTGACCAGAGCGGTATCATCTTTTAAAAATAAGAAGGCGCCAGGGTCAGACAGAATCCCTGCAGAGATCCTGAAACTTGTGACCAGAACCGAACCGGATATGCTGCTCTGAATGTACAATAGATGCCTAGTGGACGGAGTGTTCCCTTCCCAGTGGAAAGTCGCCCGCTTGGTCCTGCTCGATAAGGGAAAAGGAGATCCATCCTCTGTCTCAGCTTTCAGACCACTATGCCTGCTGGATGCTGCGGGAAAACTATTTGAGAAGCTCCTCAAGCCCAGAATCATGGAAGCCATCGCCCTTGCAGGGGGTCTTGCCAGTAGGCAATACGGCTTTGTCAAGGGAAGATCAACCCTGAGTGCTATAAGGGAGGTGGTATCAGCTGCATGGGATACCGAGCATGGAAACCACCGTACAAGACAGATGTGCATGGTAGTGACCCTAGATGTGAAGAACGCCTTCAATTCTGTGAGATGGGTGGATATCATCAACACCCTCCAGAGGCGCTTTGGGCTTCAATCTTACCTGCTGGCCGTCATATGTGACTACCTAAAGAACCGCAGCTTAGTGTATGAGTCCGAGGGGAAGGTGTGCAGAAAGACTATATTGTGACCGGATCTGTGGAATGTGAGCTACGATGGGATCCTCCTGCTGGACATGCCAGAGGATGTGTTCCTGGTGGGCTATGCTGATGATGTAGCGGTGGTGATAAAAGACCATACTCTGGAGGGCCTCCAGTGGAAGCTCAACCAATCAATGAGGCGAGTCATGCCTTGGATGGAGGAGCATGGGTTGCAGCTTGCAGTACACAAAACCGAAATAGTGCTACTGACTAAGAGGCACATCAACCGTGTCACCCAATTTCAGGTGGAGGACGAAACCATTGACTCATCTCATTCGGTGCGGTACCTGGGAGTGACCCTCGACTGCAGGCTGACCTTCTGGGAGCACATCAAGCGAGCAGGAGAAAGAGCAGCAGCAGAGACAGCAAACCTGAGCAGGCTAATGGCAAACATCGGTGGACCATCGCCCAAGAAAAGGAAGATGCTCATGACCATAGCTGAGGCAATCATGTTATATGGAGTGGAGGTGTGGGCTGAGGCTCTACAAGTTAAAAAGTACCGAGACCACCTTCGGTCAGTGCAGAGGAGAGGAGCCCTACGAATAGCAAGTGCTTACCGTACCCCCTCCTTCCCTGCCGTTGGGATCATTGCTGCCACCATCCCAATCGACCTCCTAGCAATGGAGAGGAAGCGTATCTACCTCCGGCGATCCGCACAGGAGTCAAGATCCCTTATCAAGAAAGAGGAGAGAGAAATAACATTGCAGCAGTGGCAAAATGAGTGGGAAACTGATGACAGAGAGGCATGGACACGCGTACTCATTCCACAGGTGCGCCCATGGCTTGACAGGAGGCACGGAGAAGTCGATTTCTACATCACTATGTTCCTGTCGGGCCATGGATACTTCCGGTCCTATCTGCACAGAAGGGCGCTAGCAGACACCACAACGTGCTGGTACTGTAAAGCACCAAACGACGACGCCGAACACACGTTTTTCCACTGCTCCAGATGGAGCAGGGAAAAGGAGATCCTAGAAGAACAGGAGGGCGAAATCACACCAACTAATGTGATCGGGAAGATGATCTCCAGGCAGAAAACCTGGGAGAGGATTGTGTCCTACATAGTCCGAATCCTCAAGGCAAAAAAGCTGGACGACCCGATCCTCAGATGAGCAATAAACTGGAGACCGCAAGAAGAGATCAGAAGAGGGCGTGACTCCGCCCAGTGATCGACCCTACTCCGAAGTAATGCTGAACAAGTGATTCCGGGGTGGATTAGGTCAAGAGGATGAGGGTTAGTGGGTTTTTAGTGAGTGAAACCTCACATGGCTGCGGAGTGCGGACCCTCCAAAGCGCAAGTCTTTTTCAAGATTTTCCCACTGTTTCCCTCGTAAAAAAAAAAAAAGTTCATAAGTTTCAACCAGTTTCAACCTTATCTGATGGGTGTTTCTGCCACAATATGTGTTGATACGGTCTGTGAGATGGATCGACTAATATCTGGCGAAACATCTTGACGCAATCAGCAACAAAAACAACGGGATGAATACGAAAGCACATCAGAATTTCCCTTATATCGGTCTGCAGCTTCGGCCCTGTATAAAGTAAATCATTTAGCGAACCTATCGTAGTTTGAGCGCTACCATCAAATACCACCCTCAATTTGAGATTATCACGGTCAGTTTTGGTGACTGCGTGATGCGGAATGACATATTTCGATGGAGAAGAAGCTAGCGACATGTGACCTAAATCTTCGTATTCTCTCATGAATTCATGATACTGTTGAGACAGGTCTTGGTTTTTCCAGAATTTTTCTTCCGGATTGAGATACCTACGTAGAGACTGACGATAAGATGGACCAAAGTTTGGCTCTGGCTCTTTGAAAGGCAACAACACCACGTAACGACCACTTGGTGTGCGATAGTGAGTGTTGACAAAATACTGTTAAGCCAACTCCTCTTCGATTGATAAGGTTTTCGTGGGTTTGGGAACTTCTTCCAGCTCTCAGAATCGGTATAGTATAGGCCTCGATTTCGGGAACCTTTCCTAAAACAAGGTGACCATAGACTGAGCCGAAAAGTCGTGGAACTCCGTTGTTCAGCGAAATTACTCTCCCAGTCAAAATATCAGGAAATATGTCACAACCTAGTAGCCCCTCGACAGGGCGTTGTTCCACAAAATTTAGGATCAGCCAATTCATATTTAGTGTAGGGTTCCCACATTTCACGGGGAATCATAAAATTGGGCAGATCACAAGTAATTTGGCTCACAACTAATGCTTCGGTCAGGAATTCGGGCTCATCTGCAATCCTAGGACGTATCTTGAGAGAAACTGATCCCCTAATACCTTCGAACATCGTATTTCGTATACATGAGATTTTCCTTGGGACCCGTTTCGATGGTAATCCAAGCTTGTTGAGGCATCGACGAGTCAAATACGAATTTTGTGACTCGCTATCAACAACGAACCTTGCATCTTGAAAATTTCCCTGAATATCTTCAACCTTCACAATTGCAGTACCCAGCAAAACAGGACAGTCGCAAGTCGAAGTCGAATTCAGAGTGAAGTTAGATTGTTTACCAGAACCCGATGGGCTCGAGTTGTTCGGATTCGAAATGTGAAGGTCGGTATAATGACGAACATTGCATAGCCTACAATGATATCTCGACTGACAATGGTCGGTATCATGCTTGTAGGATAAACAATTCCAACATCCTTTCCATGACTTCAGAAGTTCCCTGCGCTTGACGGGAGACGACTCCTTGAAAATGGGACAACTTAAAAGGACATGATTCTCCCTACAAACAAAACAAACCAATTTCGACTCCGGTTTATTTGGGAGAGAAGCCTTCGATTTATCTTCGTTCCATTTGCTAGCGAGTAACGTGGTTCTAGACTTTGCAGCTCGATTGCCGGTGACCTTTTGCATTCGATGTCGATTTCGAAATATGGGTGTTCGAATCCGAATGATTTTGATCAGCCAGTTGCAGGGCTCGACACCTATTACGAACAAAGTTTGTGAGGTCGTCAAATGAAGGAAATTCCTTATCGCTGGAAGCCATTTCGAATAATTCACGAGTCTGTGGATCGACACATTTTATGGCCAAGTGGAATAAAATAAATCCTGCCATATCGGAAAGTCCGAGCATGTTGAACGCTGATTATATTTTCGCAGATCTGCGATAGAAAAATGTTAAGTGAAGAAACAGAAGTTTTGTTTCCCTGAAGCGGCTTGAAATTCAGCAGTTCGTTCAAATAAGCAGACGCTAATAGACGCTTTTTATCGTAAGCATCGAGGAGAGCCTTCCAAGCGATGGGATAATTATCAGCGGTGAGAGCGACTTTTGATACTATCGCATGTGCTGGACCTGAAACGCTGGAGACTAGATAATGAAATTTACGAATACGATCGATTTTTGGATCCTCATGAACAATAGAAACATATGCATCCTTGAAATGAGGCCAATTGGTGATTTTTCCATCGAACGACGGAATATTAAGACGAGGTAAATGCGACGAGGACAAAATCGAGGTGTCACTAAGTGTCACATTTTGACCGACCGGAACCCCTAATGATGATGACTGATGAGCGGAGGCAGCAGCTTCGGAGGCAGCCCAAGCCTTGGCCTTATCAATCTTATCCTGTATCGTAATGAAATCAGAGGTCGCCTTGTATAAGAAGCCCTTAGCTGAAATCACAATTTTCTCTTCTTCCGGAGTTGGGAAAACAGGAGCATCCTTCTCAGTCTCAAATAGCTCAACCATCTGGTCCCAGGTATCTTCGAGCCTATTATATAATCTAGACAAATTCGAATGCATGCCCCTAAAGGACGTGACTCTGGCGAATCCTTCATCGCCAACTGACCTTCATCATATATGACCTTGATGTCTGCACACAAACGATTTATTTATTTTTCTCAAAGTGGATGATTTCGATTTAAATTCAGACGGCATAGCGATACAAAGAAACCGACTCTAACGGAAAAGAAATACCTCGGGTTCTCGGAATTTCGAAGGTGCGACGACAATTGCGCAGGTACCTATTCAAACGATAGGCAAGAACGGGAGAATAGATGGGTCGATTTGTGTAGGTAGGGTTACAATTGCGCACATTATAACGTGGTAATAATATCGAATCAATTGCAAGTTATAAAATCGTGAAATATAATAACATATAAATATAATGTAAATCGACCATGCGAATGTGTCGTGCGCCTACCTACTTAACTACCAGTTGAGACTAATTTCTTGAATTTAAATAAGGTTTTAAAATCTAGTTGGCTGATCGTGGCTCGCAAGGACCAAAACAATGTGGGAGAAAGGGATGTTCAATATTTAAACACCCGAAATTCAGCCACGAACTTGGTATAATTGTTGAGAAAAAAATAAAATGCTCAATGCGAAAATGAAATAAATGCTCTAATGAACCTTCTTATGAGTGGACTGTACATATGTATCAATTCCTATGGAGCTCCTTACAGTTTTAAGAAAAGAAAAGTATATTGTGCGAATTGTTGTAAAAAAGGGAGGAAAATAATGATAAGTTGAACGATCAGACCGGGATCGACGCGTGGACGAGCTGGATCGCTTTCACATCGAGACCCTCGGGCGAAGCAGCAGGAGACGGCGGCTTCATCCACTCGTAGATGAAGAGGAAGGAAAGGGGTTCCGTCTGAACAAAGACAAAGGGACCATCTCGTGAGATTTCAGAACTGAAAACCAGTAAATCCGAAATGTTGGTTTTAGGTTGGATTACTTACGTCGACTTGGAGATTTCCAAAATAAACTGCGATGAGTTGACGTCAATCCGGGAATCGGCCAATTTCGGAGGATGCTGGTGACCTCTTTTGGAAAATGGCGAGATGCAGGATAGACGGATGGAGCGATAGCTTTGGAAAACGGCGTTGAGGTCGATGAAATCTGTGATGGTACTGACTGCCTAGACGAAGATGCTACCTACTCCAGACGAGACGTTCGGGATCACGTGTGAGCACTCCCGTTTTCCTTCTCCAATACCCACCATCTAGGCATACCCGTTCACAGCTAACTCCGCTTTTTGCTTGCCCACACCCCTCATCTTTTACCGCCGCACTTCAACTTTTCGCCCCTTCCCAACAAAGCTATCTACCTATTGTCTCTTAGTTCACTGCCAACAATTCTAGTCCGATCTAAGGGTGCGTGTCGAAAATTAGACTCGCGATGATTTGAAGATCCTGAAGATTTGAACATTTTTTAAGCTCATAACGAAGGGTAGATGCGGTGAGTTAGTGGAAATCCATCTTCAAAAACGACATGTATCAGAAGAAATAGTCTTTATTTCCACGAGAATTACTTACACTTGTAGACCGGTTTCGGATGTTAAACCATTATCAATACAACATACATCATTCTGTGTCAGTATGTTGTATTGATTGTATTGTTTAACATCCGAAACCGGTCTACAAGTGTAAGTAATTCTCGTGGAAATAAAGACTAGTTCTTCTGATACATCTCGTTTTTTTAAGCTCCCTTCAAATATCGCGGTAATTTACAAAAAAAATCCTTCTAAAATCTAACTCATGCTCTACAGATCTTGCATGAACCCTTTTCCAAATCAAATTAATCGTTTTCCAAAGCAAATGAATCCTTTTGCCAAATTAAGCCAAATGCGAGGAAACTAAAAAAATTATCAGTTCCAGTCTTGAGAAACAATGCAACAGTTAGAGGAAAACTCACTATATTATAATATACAAAATAAATTCAAAATAGAATCGATGTTTTGAAAGATAAACTATCACAACAACAATATTGACACATAAATCCAGTATTGGTATTTGACTCGAAAATATTGTAAAAACTATATTTCGCCTACCTTCCAAAAAACTTTTCAGTGTAAACAACGCTATGAATGATTAACAAACTGGAGTGCGGGTGGAAAACGGGAGTGCTCACACGTGATCCCGAACGTCTCGTCCTACTCCAGATGGTTTCGGAAGTGGGGACCCGACGACAATGTGGGGGGTGATACAAGTTTCAAAATGAATATTTACTAAATCAACCTCTGAAGAGAGGACCCCTGGACGTTCATCTCGTCGATCGCCTCGCACGACATCAGTGTTTGACAACAGGGATTAGGATGGATTAAATGGGAAAGTACGCTTCTCTGTGACAGCCTAAGAAATTCAGCAAAAAAATACTCAATCGACGAAAATAAATTTCTACTATATCAACCAACGAGAAAATCAAGCAAGAAATTACTCTACGCCCATACGACCTAAGGAAGGAAATAATCCACAACAACCATGATAAAGCCGGACATCCATCAAGAAAATACGTGACAGCACGAATTATGCAAAAATATTTCTGGCCACAATTAACGAAGGATGTCACTCAATTCGTAAATTCATGCCAAAATTGCCTGACGAACAAACAACGTCCCGGAAAACCACAAGGCGCACTACAACAGATAAAACCCGAAAAATACCCATTTGATAGGGTATACAGACCATTTCGGACCAGTTACAAAGCCACATTCAGGATCCAAGTACTGGGTACTAACCATTATATGCAGTCTCACAAAATTTATAACCTTTTACTATCAAAAGAGTACGGAAACAAAAGAGGTAATACGACCACTAGACAAATTTATAACTACCTATGATTGACCGAAAATAATACAATCCGATAACGCCACTAATTTCACTAGTACGGAAATGGAAGAATTTATGAATGAACACAAAACAAAACATTTTCGGTCGAATCCTGGGAAACCGAGTACTAATGGCCTCGTAGACAGGTCTAATGCAAAACTAGCAGCATATATTCGCCAAAACATAATATCAAATGAAACCAGATCAGATAAGGACATAAAAATCCTACTCATGAAAGCGCAAAAATCATTCAATTCTACGCCAACCAAAGCACTAGACTATAAAACACCATACTATTGTGTTTTGGGGAAAAATACAAACCAACAGGATGGACTAATGAACCCAGATGATAATAATGAAGAACGTATACAAAATCTTCAAAATACATGGCCTGAACTACACAAAATACAAGACGAAGTATTTCAGGAAAATAAAAAATCTCATGAAAAAAATCGACCAGACATTCTATAAAAAAACAGGTGATTTCGTCCTGATAAGAAGCTCACTACTAAATCCCCAACGAACAAGCAAATTGGACCCAAAATATGAAGGCCCTTATGAAATTCTAAGGCAAACGGCACCACATAATTATGAAATCGCAGTACTACATAAGGGGAAAACTAAAATAAAAAATGTTCACACCTCCCAATTACGAACTTATTACGTTAGGGACAAAATTCTCGAAGACAAAGTGTAAACCGAATGTGCAAGTATGAAACGATGAATTAAATGGCTTTCCCTTGCTGGTCAAGGGCAAACAGAACGAATCTTAATGTTGAACGAGTGTATAAGTTGTATGTATGAAAAGCTAGCAATGTATGAATGGGAATGAAAGGGAAGCATATTTCGGGAAAAACTATTATCAAGAGACCCACTTGAACGTCTGCTCAGGCAACGTATCACCAGAAAATAGGAAACTCTAAAGGCACGCACAACTTACGTTACAAACAAGAAGATAGAAACTTAACATACAGCTATGTCAAACCAACGAAATTCATAGCAATATGTACGCAAAATAATGAAACAATAAAAAAATAATAAAAACAATGGTAAAAAAAGATAAATAAAAAAATAAAATGAAATGAAAATAAAAGGGAAGAATACTATACTCGCCCAATAAAAATGAGAAAAGGAATACGCTTCCTACTAATTCCAATAGAGGAAAAGGAAATACAATATAATGCCGACAAGTGGACTGATCAACCACAAGGAAATATAAAATAAATTGAAATTCAAAAAAAATTTGTTAAGAAAAACAAAGGAAAATGGAAAAATTCAAAAATGTCCAAGTATACAAAACAAAATCTGCACCGTACCAAAATAAAAAAAATACGTGCAAATTAAATGCATCCTATATTATCGCCTAACTGACATCAATCAGAACGCGCATATGCATTTCTTTTACGGACGGATAACCAAATACCGTATAATAAAAACTGTCGTTCCAACGCAGCACAGTAAGGGCAGAGCAATCAAAGCTAATAAAACGGGGAAGCTATACAAATAATGATCCCTAGATATCGTATAAACGCACTTACAAATAAATATAAAACTAATTTCATGTATTACAATGAACTAGAAAATATTAAATTTCCTGGAGAACATTTTTGAGAAACGCTTATAATTTGATTTAATTATTTTAATCTCTAGGTACATAAATAATTTATGGTGAACAAATACTTTTTCGTGTGTAAATAAATAAAGTAGATTTATGATAATAAATAAAACGAAGCTGATGGTAAACAACTAAGTTAATTTTATGATAGGTAAATAATAAATTTTATGGGTAAACAACCTTTTTGTGTCTAGAACTAGGACAGTACTACAACAGATGAATCCATGGAATAAGGGAAAAAAACACATGAATCTGAGAAAGCAATCCTACCCTCAAGATAAGGGGAAAGAACAATGAAACTTGGAAATTGACCCAAAATAAACATAGGTACTAAACTCACAAGAGATATCCAAAATAAAAATCAGCAGCAACCAATCACATATTTCACGTTCCGGCTACCGACCCACTTCAACGACAGATACGAACTGATGCACTAAAGAAGCTGGAGCCGGCACACAGACATACAGTCAGCAGAGATAACGTAATTTAAAACCGTGGGAAGATCATCTCCCGCACTCGCTGCGTCGCAATCCAAGTTTTTCACTTCTAACAAAGCACCGCGTTTTGTTACAGAACACGCTGAAACGGATCTTACAAACTGCTGTAACAACACTGCTAAACACCAGGATACCCTGTACCTTCGTCTCGGAGACAATCCCTCGAGACACTAGATTCCTGGAAAACGAAGTAGGACAAACCCACATCATAAAAGGCAAAATCCAACTATACACGTATGTAAACGTAACCAGCCTACTAGAACTCAACCTCAATATAATAAGATAGGCGACAAATCTGACCCATTTATGTCTGAACACACTAGGGCAAGAATTCAAACACGGACAAACGGAAATTTGCATAACATACATACGAAAACGAATATTTCATCCCAATTACCTCAACGCAATTAAACGAATTGAACAAACAACCAAGTTAATACAAAATTTTAACAGCAGCCAATGTACGAAACGATCAGTAATCCCACTCGTAGGAACTGCTTACAACTACTTATGGGGTACTCTTGTAATTTGTACTTGGTACGTAGCAGATTACACAGTGAAACCACTATTAAATTGTTGAAAGTGTATTCTCACATAAAACTGGAATTCGACTGCGGGGAAATTTTGGCTTCTAGGTACCAAGTAAACTTGGAACACCTGACGCTTGTCCTTAGTGCTCGAGTTGCCTTCTTCACACTCCCCCACACGAAGACAAGCTTACTCTTGCAGCTTCCTTGGAACGCACTCCTGAAGTCCTAGATTTTCCCGGAATTTGACAAACTTGGATCCTGCCAATGCCTTCGTTAATATGTCCGCATTCATTTCTTCTGTCGGAACATACTCGATATCAACGGATCCTTCTGCGACGGCTTCTCTAATAAAATGCTCGCGCAACCTGATGTGTTTTGACCGCTTGCTGGTGACTGGGTTCAGAGCCTGCTTCTTTGCCGCCTGGTTGTCGTTGAGAAGGGTAACAGTCTTGATCTTCTGACCCATATCATTTCCAAGCTGGCTGAGATGGATGGCTTCCTTCGCTGCTTCAGAAAGTGCCATGTATTCCGCTTCACACGTCGAGTGGGCTACCGTTCTCTGCTTCTTTGATTCCCAACTCACCGCAGCTCCCCCATACTTGAAACAATAGCCAGTGTAGGACTTTGAATCGTTTTCATCGTTGGCCCAATCGGCATCGACCATGCCAACCAACTGCTCTCCTGTACGCATGAACTTCAGAGCTAGATTTCTTGTTCCTTTCAAGTATCGCAGGACACGTTTAGCTGCTTGCCAATGCTCTTCTCCATAACAAGCATTGAATTGGCTCAAATAGCTTACGCAATAAGCTATGTCCGGCCTTGTCGCCATCGCCAAGTACATGATTGAACCGATCAAACTTTGGTATGGCAGTTCAATTTCTTTACGATCATTCTTCTTTAGCTTCAGTCCTGTCTCCATCGGCGATTTCACGGGTTTGCAGTCTTCCATTTTGAATTTCTTTAAAATTTCTCCAATGTATTTTGATTGTGACGCATAAATCGCTCCGTTTTCCTTTTCAAACGCTATCCCCAAACAATAATTTAGCTCTCCTAGGTCTCTTGTCTCAAAAGCCTTTTTAATTTGCTCTTTGAAATCTTCTAATTTGTCTAAATTTGAACAGCCAATGATAAAATCATCAACATACACTGCCATGACTATCTTATCCTTCCCAAGAGACTTCGTGTAGATGGGTCGTTCTACGCTTATTCTGATTTTTCATGTAACAAGGCATTTCCCAGCCCCGTAGAATGGGAAAGTAATAAATAAATTATCTATCATTTACTACTAAATCCAGGCTTTGCGGGTGACCTTGTTTCAGTCATTCAAATCATTAATTAGTGACAGTAATTAAACATTTAATTACCTGAATGTCACTACCCTGGTGTGTCACACGCCTAAGTTGGAATATTCACATACATGAAATATATAGCGTTTTCGGATTTTCATTACCAAAACAACGGGATCACGCCACAGTTATGATGTAGTTTATGTATGTATTGTAAAATTTCAATTGGTCATTCACTTTTGATTCTGGATGAGAAAATGTGTTTGTTACAAAGTTTTGTGTCACTTTCCTGTCTATTGAGGAAACAGCCCCCCCCCCTTCCCTGTGGGGGGGAAAAATTCGGGTAAAAATCAAGTTGGCAGCATTGATTTGTCACAGGTGGCCTCTGGGTTTGTTTTCCTTTTTTAGTGTTGTGTGCGCCCTTGGAGATCCAACTTGGTACACGATAACAGGTATGCAATTTTCATATCTGTCACCTTCCTGTGCTCTGTATTTTCGTATTCATTTATTTTTTTCTTTTCCCCTTCCATCATGCCATAGGTTTACTGAAGCAGTATTCGCGTACTAAATTCCAATCCTGTACTACCAGCGGTTTGGAAGCTATGTGCAGAAAACCCCAAACAAGTCACTTTCCTGTGTGTCACTTTCCTGTCTTTTGATGATTTTCATGTAGACAGCAAAATGAAAATCAAGACAGAGTAGTGACATGACTTCACTTGGGTAACTTATTCAAGCCTAATTTTGACGTTTTTTCACAGCTAGCGGGTGTGCTACCTACTGGGTACCTCAAGGCAACTTTGGGAATTTCAGATATAGGTACATGAGGGTAGTTATTCTTGGTTTCTAGTAAAATCACTACCCTGGAACTATATTTCCTTTATGGTCACTCCCCTGCCTACCATTTTTTTTAAATTGGCCAAGTATGAATGAATTAAGCTCGCATATTAATAACTGACATCATATGATCCCTCCTGAAGAGACTGAACTGAAAAAATCGTGAGTGTGAAAGGTTTTAAGAAACGAAAATATCAGGGGTCTCAAAACCACTCTAAGCGTAGAATGACCCAGATACAGGGATCAGCAACGGATGGTATCATGCCTATTTCTTTCAATTTCTCGTCGAGCTTGACATACCATTGCCGACTTGCCTGTTTCAACCCATACAGTGCCTTTTCGAGCTTGCAAATTTTCTCCTTTTCCGACTTCCTTATGTCTTCGAGCATCTTCTTGGCTTTGTTGTACAAGGACTGATCCTTGTTCCCACTTTCTTCAAACAAGATCTCTTGTAGGAGCTTTTCCAAATTGTCAGGCTTCTTAATATAAATTTCCTCGTTAATGTCACCGTTCAAAAACGCGGTTGAGACATCCATTTGGTGCAAAATTAACTTTTCCTCAGCTGCCATAGCAAGAAGTAGCCTTATAGACCCAAGCTTCGCTACTGGCGAATACGTGTCCAAATAGTCCAACCCTGGACGTTGATTGAATCCTCTAGCCACAAGACGCGCTTTTCTTCTTTCGAGTATGCCATTCGATTTATACTTGTTCGTCAGGATCATTCTAGAGTCAATAGCGAACTTTCCATCGACCTTGTCCACTATTACCCAAGTCCCGTTTGTCAAATGCGCTTTTATTTCAGTCTTCATTGCGTCTTTCCACTCACTCGCATTCTCGCCAGACATGGCTTCGGCTACAGTCAATCCAGCATAATCATCCCCCATGTAATAGTCTTCCATCCATACTGGAGGTCTTATGGTTCTAGTCGGTCTACCAGTGTGAACCGTCTCCTCTTGGTCCTCTTCTAACGACTCTTCACTGTCTTCGGAATGAGTCTCGGTTCCGACTAGCTCCAACGCAGGATGTTCCTGGGTTTCTCCTCTACTCGTTGAAGGATGTTCTTGGGGTGCTTCTTCACACATCAAAGGTTTCTCGTTTCTTCGAATTTCGGCATCAGCATAAACGAACCCATCACCTTCTGGTTCGCTCTCACCATTCTTTTCATGTTTCATGAACTCTAAATCTAAATGTCTGTCATTATCCATGTACATAACGTTCAAAACTCTTACGTCTCTAGTTACTTCAGTCTTTTTCAACGATGGTATCCACACTCTGTACGCCTTAGACACGCAGGAATATCCAACGAATATGCCTGTGACGGTTATTGATTCAAATTTGCTCCGGTTCGGCCTTTTTTTCAATACGTGGGTTTTCGACCCAAATACATGAAGGTGTCTTACTGACGGCTTTCTTCCTGTCCATCTTTGAAATGGAATTTCGCCATTTACCGGACTACAAGGTAATCGATTGCACAGGTAGTTTGCCGTATTTATCGCTTCTGCCCAGAAATTTAGAGTCATCTTACCTTCAATTAGCAGACATCTAGCCTTCTCTACCAGGCTTCGATTTTTTCTCTCCGCCATCCCATTTTGCTGCGGCGTATACTTGGCAGATAACCTTCTTTGAATGCCATGTTCTTTTAGGTAGGCTTCAAAATTTCTGTTGCAGTACTCCGACACTTCGTTGTCGGTTTGAAGGAACTTTATTTTCATTCCAGTTGACCGCTCTGCTCTACTTCTGTATTCCTGAAACTTAGCGAATACTTCATTTTTCTGCGTGAGGAAAAATACTTCACAATACCGAGAATACTCATCGATGAATGTAACAAAATATCTTGCGCCACCGTTAGACTCGATCTGGACTGGTCCAAATACGTCCGAGTGTACGATTTCTAGCAATTCTGTTGTTCATGGCCCTTCTCTTTTCGGAAACGGAGCTCTAGCCATCTTCCCTTGAATGCATACTTCGCATTCTGTAACACTACTTAATGAATTAAACTCCAAACCTTGAAGTAGTCCATCTTTAAATGCTGATTTCAGGTCTTGAAAATTCACGTGCCCAAGTTTTCTGTGCCATTCGACCATATCATTCGCGGTTACTGCTTTTGAAGCTTCTTCTGCAATATCTGGACACACGTAGTACAGTCCATTTCGCCTTTGGGCTTCCAGAACGATATTTCTTCTCCGATCTGCAACAGTCGCTTTATCCTTTCGAAACAAAACTGTGTACCCCTTATCCGTCATTTTCCCAACGGACAATAAATTCGCTGACAGTGATGGGACATAAAGGGTTTCGGTCAAATTCATCACGTTATCATCAGATACTTGGACCCTAACTTTTCCCGATGCTCTCACCGGGGCTGTCTGATTTTTAGCTGCTAACTTCAGACTTCTTACACTTGTGCTTTCACGTTTTTCCATAAATGCTTTCTCTTCTGCACACATGTGGCTAGTGCTTCCACTATCCAAACACCACACAGAATTGTTCAGCATTTCTGGTTCAGCCAACGTCAGCGACTGTTCAATTTTGAATGTAGATTCCTGACCTTTGCTTTTGAGCTTTGGACAATCCCGAATTTTATGGCCATATTCTTTACATTTGTGGCACTTAAACTTGAACTCAGAATTTGAATTTTGACCAGATTTTTCTTTCCCGTTTGATGGTTTTTGGTTTTTGAAATTTCGGGAATTCTGCCTTCCAGGTTTATAACTTGAATACAGCGCTCCTTCAGACTCAAACTTTGACGAACATGAACCTGACCCTCGGGCTTGGTCTTCTTCTAATATTTTGACTTTAATTTCTTCTGGAGTTGGTAATTTATCACGCGTTTCGATTGCTACTCGGAATGTCTCATATCCAGCAGGCAGACTATATAGAATCATTATAACTAGCAAATCATCCGGAATTTCTATGGATAACTCTCGCAACCGATCTACTGTCTCCATGAATGCATTCAAGTGATCCCGAATATCGCTATTTTCTTTCATTCTCAAAAGAATCAGACGCTTTAATAGTGCAGCTTTCCGAGCCGGTCCCGAACTCCTATACACCTTTTCAAGTTTTACCCACACTTCGTTCGAAGTTTCACAGTTCTTAATTTGACATAACTCAGTTGGTGATATGCTTAGGATTAAATCGGACATAGCGCTGTTATCTTCGGCTTCCCATTTGCCGACTACTTCCACCTTATCCGCATCTGGTTTAGGGATAGTACCGTTCACGTACCCCCACAACCCATTCTTCACTAGAATAGCTTTAGCTTGAATCCTCCACGAATCGTAATTCTCCCTCCTCAGAGGTTCGATCCGATAATGTGAACTCATCTTCACAATTTTTATATCTTACTCGGAACGGACTTACTTTCCTTTGTTTTTCACGTCCTTGATGGCAAGATGCTGAGGCACATAAACTCTTGTAATTTGTACTTGGTACGTAGCAGATTACACAGTGAAACCACTATTAAATTGTTGAAAGTGTATTCTCACATAAAACTGGAATTCGACTGCGGGGAAATTTTGGCTTCTAGGTACCAAGTAAACTTAGAACACCTGACGCTTGTCCTTAGTGCTCGAGTTGCCTTCTTCATAGGTACGCTGACAGAAGACAATGAATGAACCTATAATAAGACGTTCCAACGATTATCGAAGAATCAGAACAGCATTTTGGACTTTCAAAAACACTTCACAGCGTACGTTAACACCACCTTACATACACTCCTCGACAACTCCAGAGAGAGCTACAAGCACTTGGTGGACAGGAACACAAAATTCGCTACTGAAATTATGCAATCCATTAACGAATATATGAAATTTTACAAAAACTATCAGAATACATGCAAGATCTAACGATTACACTGCTTCAACTTGAAACTGACAACGAACGACTCATAAACCACTTGAACACCGCAAAGATGCACATCTTAGCTGAAACTTTGCTGGACATAACAACATTTACCAACCAAATAACCAAAATTCAGAAAACTTTAAACAACGAATCCATATTCCCATATACGAATACCCTAACGAACGAAGTAAACGCCATATCCCTGATACGAATAGCATCAGTCGATTACACCACAGAGGAACACGGCATACACTTCAGGATAGAGCTGCCGCTGATCTCGAAGACGTCGAACATGACAATGACCCGCTTCATGCCCATACCACAGCAACTAAGTAACAACGTATTCTACTACAACACAACGAAATACGATTACTACATAACAACACAAACAATTACCGGAAACAAACTTTACTTAGGGGTGACGGAACAATTCATAACAATCGCTGTAGACCTATACCGAAAAAAACGTTCATCTGCGACTTGGACTCTCGCCTTCTTATATTTGGCCATCAGCACCCAACAGTGCAATCGGAAACTTCTCTATTGAAGATTGACACACCAATCATTTACACCACGACAGATGGAATAAACAACTGCCAATTTTACATATGCTCACCTAGCAATTCAAGTGTCGTCATATATAACGAAGAGCACCTCACTGTCATACATCTTAATGCAACTAGTAACATAACTTGTTACGATACTTGTCAGATCAATATAGAAGATGACATCACTGAATGCCACCCAAAACCCTATAACACCAATTTCTTAAACACCCATAACTACATAAGGCTGAACGAAAGTTTAGAGGTCCCCAACTTGGAGAACATAATCGTTCAACAAGCCAAACCTAGCAGACATTAAAACAGACGAAAAAGACCCATTTCAGCGCTTCGCACAAAGTTTGGAACACATAGGTACCAACAATGGCCCCAATAATCGAAGAAAACCCTACATTTGCTGAGCGAACACAGGTGTATTATTCACAGAATAACAAACCAAAACACTGCAAATCCCTAAACAACGGTTTTGTATAGAACACCCTTCTGTTACAGATCACAGCTCCCTGTATAGATAACCTTCTTATGTAGATCACAGACCCTCCGTAGCTTAGTAACTAACCCCCTACTCGTTACTAGGTACCTACCTAAATCACGTGTTAAATGTTGCTAAAATAATTCTAACAATGAAAAACAGTAGCTAAAATGGCAAAAAGAAAATTTTCGTGGTCGATTCCGGTTCATTGTTGAAAATAATAAACCAAAATCCGTCATTAAACAAGCGTGAATCAACCACATTCCAGCCCTCGGCTTGACACAGCTTGCATGCACTAGGATCCGACAAGTGCAAAGACAAAGACACTACCTCATCAGCACTAAACTTACCTGATTTTACAGTTCGACAATCGAAAATCTCCGCCCGCCTCCCAAGCACAAAACCCTCTACCAACATTATTTGGGATGGAACATCGATGGTCGATGTTATCGAAACATCGATGTTTTGACTTCGATGTTCCATGTTTTACCATCGATGCTGAAGGTCTGATATTATCGAACATCGATGTTACCATTGTTACGATTTCAACGATAAATACACTGCCAAGGTGATGGCACAGGAGCTTCCTCGTCACAACCAGAATGACCCATTATAAAATAGAGGATTACATAACATTACATAACGTGAAATATACATATTACATAACATTACATTACATAACATAACATTACATGAAATATACATATTACATAACATTACGTCCATTATACATAATTGCGAAAGTTATGCGTGTTTGAAGAATTTCACGTTAGCGCATGCGCAGGGCGAACCGCTGGCTCTATCATGTTGAAATCTATATGGGACCTCGATGGGCCCTACCTGCTTAATCCCTGAGAATTACATTGAAATTGGGTGAAATCTTTGGTTACTACGGCTGTAACAAGGAAATTGAATCTATTTCACGCCAGCGCATGCGCAGAGCGCACCAAGGGTCCGATCATGCTGAAATTCATACTGGAACTCACTAGGCCTTGTCCAAACAACCCTTGAGAATTTGAGCGAAATTGAATCAAAATTGTGAAAGTTATGCGTGTTTGTTGAATTTAACGTTAGCGCATGCGCAGGGCGTACCGCTGGATCAATCATGTTGAAATTTGTATGGGACCTCAAGGGGCCTTATCCGCACCATCCCTCAAAATTTGAGCTGAATCAATTCAAAATCGTGGAAGTTATGGCTGTAACAAGGAAATGCGGACAGACAGACCCACAGACCCACAGACACGGAACCAAATTTGTTCAGTAGGCTTTGAAACGCAAAATGCAAGTGGAAATTTTGATTTATGAAGGCAAAAATTTTTTGGCTCACGAAAGTGAACACAAGGCTTCCGCTGCTTCGCAGACTCGGAAGCAACATCGATACCATCGATGTTAGCTGAATCAATATCGATGTAATTGTGAAATAGAGGCAAATTCAAGTTTGGAAAGAAACTAGTGGAAGTGGAAGAAGAATACCCAGTAAGAATATTCGAATGCCATCAACTACTGTTCAAGTACCCTATCGACTGGTTCATAATCGAACTTCCCACTCGTATTCCCTAGAACTTCCCACAGGTCTGGGGGGAGCTGAGGGACCTGATGGGGCAGTGATGTCATCTTCTACTCCTTACCACTAGGTGCAGTGCACTCGCGTTGCACGCTTTGAACCTGTCAAATGACCGGACACAAGCAGAGCGGGAAATAAGGTGCGTCAGTTCAAAATCTCAAGAACACGGCGGACATGCGGTTATTTTTCCCTGACTCGCCACTCGATTTCTCTGACCAACATTTTTTTCCCTGACTTCCCTGACCGGTGGCCACCCTGCCTATATATCAATGACCTGGTACTACATCAAAAAATAAGAAAACACTTTTGTTCCCCCACACAAACCTAGCATCATTAGTTCTATAGCTTATTTCTTGTCTGATAGGACTCCAAAACCAAATAAACTAAACAGAGTATGTAGTTTAAGTACAAAACCACTTACTTTTTTCTCCCATATCTGAAGGGGCTTGCTTCCTATACTATACAGAATGGAAAGGAACCCACTCTGAAATGTATTTTTGAACATTTTTGCAGTAACAGCTTGTATTTACACCGTTTCCATGGGCTACCTGTAAAATGAGCACATCAATATGAAATGAGAACACGAGCCACACATATAGAAGAAGAATGAGAATTTATTATAGATATAATTTCAACGACCATTCACAAACAAAGCATAATCAAAACTAGGGAGTTGAAGCTAACGGCCAGTAGGTAACTACTCAACAACATCTCCTAAGGCCTGGTTCAAAAAAAATCTGTAACCATGATACCTAACCCTGGGGCTACTTTCGATTTTTTGGTAACCCTGGGGTTCACAGCAGGAGCGTTCAAAAAAGTTTTCTATGGTAAGGATACCTTGGCAGAATGGATTATTTGGGTAACCTTGATAACTTCAAAGTTAGCCCTGGATACTTCACGAAAAATCCACGTCAAACCGCTCATGGACACTATAATCCATGAAGTCTGAATCATGGATAATATAGGTCCATGGAATATCGGTGTATAAAGCAACTTTTAGGCAACACTGTTGCCCATTCTAACCTAGAAATCTATATCCCGCAATCTCACTACTCACTATTCACCTCACGTGTTTTGCTTTTTGCTGTGTGATGAGCCGAAAAGTACCAAATTTTTCCTGATTTTTCTTCGATTGAAGAATGTGTGTTGATTAACATTGTAAAAGCTAAAAAAAGTGTGCTGGAGTGCCAGTGGACTGACCACGTCAGTCCGCGTGATAAGAAAAGGGCTTGGGAGGAGGTAGAGGCAGAATTCAATGCCACTGCGTCTACCCATCTCCGATCTGCGTCATCTCTTCGGGAGAAATATAAAATTTAAAAAAAGGTTGGGATGTCTCACTCTGATCCGATATCTTCTCGGTTCCATGACGAGCCCTAGTTCGACGAAGTCGTCATCATCCACCTCATCGCTGGCGTAATAGTTATAACGGTTCATTACTAAAACAATGAGCAGACATATTCGTTTTGAGAGTAACCATGGTAAACTTCTCGTAACCCCTCGAATAGCTGAGGTTATGTACCCATGGTAATGTTTTCGATGTATCGCACTAATGATCGATTACTGAATTTTTTTGAACGCCACTTTCGTTACCATGGTTGGGAAACCTTAAGGTAAACTTCAAGCCCAGGGTTACACTCTTTTTTGAACCGGGCCTAATTCATAAATTCAAGTGTAGAACGGGTTTGCAAACATCGTAATTGTATACACTTTGGTCTGCATTATTAGTCGGTGGCGACGGTGATTGAGCTCAGGAGATACAGTGGTAACTGGTCTCCATATTTTTGGAGAAGGAGAACTTTAGAGTACATGTAATTTATTCATTTGGAAATTACGGGCAAGCCCAATTACATCTAGTCGATAGCTTCTCCATTCAAGTAGGTACCGCCCGACGGGTCATTGTGTTGTATTTTAGTTTACTATACTTCTGTACCACATGTTTGCAGTAAGTAAAAGTTTTCGACGTTTTTGTACGGCGATAGAGTGCTGATTAGCAGAGATAAACCTTTGCTGAATATCACTCAACCAGTAAGTAAGGGAAGGGTGTTGTTGCCTTGGGGTATTTTGTAGAAAAATCTGTTGGTTTCGTGTTTCTGATTTGGTGCCCCACCGTTTTCAGAGCACACGCACCGCTAGGATTTGAATCAACGCTCACTGGTTGCTGAAATAAGTCACAGTGACGGGGTGGGTCACGGCCGATCTGCAACTGATCCCCAGAGTCACCAATAGGGGCCACAACACCCCACAGACGACAAAGGCAGCACAGGGACAGAAAAATTATTTTCGTGGGCTGCCATTCTCAAGCAATCCATTTATTGCTACAGCTAAAAACAGTGACAACTATGCCAATAAAACTATTGCAGACAGATGTGAAGTATCCTTTCAAGCTACACTTTCAAATTTCTTCCATGAAGTAGTTCCTGGATCCCCACTAACTACTATGTATCTCTAATGAGGACCGTGGCCTCCGTTTATGTTTTTGAATGAAAACAGGTTTCATTCTAAGAATTTTGAGACCAGTCCCACCAATCACCTATGACGAATAGCTTTTTCTAAGAGCTTTCAGTTTCAGCAACAAGTGAAGTCACACTGGGCTAGAGGGACCTCACCAGGAGGGAGGGGTTTAATGACTTCACCTGTTGCCAAAACTTTGAAAACTTATGGAAAAAGAACTAACTATCCATCGTGGGAGGGTGTGGAATCTCAAAATTTTTAGAATGGAACCTACTTTCAAATGGGGAAGTAATATTAACAAGTCATGGGTAGGCCTCAAGGCTTCACCTATGAAGTCAAGGGAGAAGCGACAGTTGAGGGCCAAAGGCAGGCTTTAAGGTCAGTTCCCCTTCTTCCTGCTTCTCTTCTTGACAACAGGTTCCTGAATTGTGCACGCTCATAGATAACATTTGAAGTAGGGCCAAAGAAAGAGTAAAGCTAGGTTCACATCGAGACGCAATTTCAGATGGCAGTCCGGCACGGCTACACGTTCTGCAACGCTATTGGCCAACGAAAAATGGATTATTGCAACGCAATGTATTGCATACTACATCAAAACCTCCAGATAAGCTAGGTTCACATGGAGACACAATTGCGGAGAGCAATCTGGCACGGCAACGCCTTTGCCGGAATTTTTGCCGCAGAGGCGTTCACATGGCAGTGGAATCATAACAAAACGCTAACGCAAAAACAAAACCTCAAACCTCAAAAACCTCAAATGCTGAATTTCAATATGGCTGACAACCGAACAGGAGAACTGTGCGCAGTAACCTCTGTGCAGATACAGCAACGGATCGGACAGCGGAAAATATCTGTAGATTTTGATATAGTATCCAAGACAGTGCGTTGAAATAATCCATTTTGCGTTGGCCAATAGCATTGCAGAACGCGTAGCCGTGCCGGACTACCGTCTGGAATTGCGTCACGATGTGAACCTAGCTGTCGGGCCCATTACCGTATCTGCGCAGAGGATACTGCGTACACATCTCCTGTTTGGTTGTTCAGCCTTATTTAAATTCGACATTTGTGGTTAATTTTGCGGTTTCGAGTTCGAGCAATTGTTTGTTTTTGGCGTTTGCGTTTTGTTATGATTCTGCTGCCATGTGAACGCCTCTGCGGCAAAAGCGTTGCCGTGCCGGATTGCCATCCGGAATTGCGTCTCCATGTGAACCTAACTTGACTACAATCTAGAGGTGTGACGATACCGATCTCTATCGGAACCGTTCCCCGCTGTTCCAGCTCCACGACTGGAACAGTTCCAAATTACCGGTCCTGTTCCGCTTACCGAACCGGCGGGGGGGGGGGGGGGGGGACTAGAACAAGGTATTCCACCCCTCTCCCCACCGCATCAATCTCCTCTTGCTAACGCTCTTCTCCTGCTCCTGCCTAGGGTTCATTCGACTTAGGACTTTTCGGACTTCTTTCATTGGGTATTTACCCAGTTGGGTATTTCCAGGATTATTCGTAAATAAAGAAGTCCGAGAAGTCCAAAGTCGAATGAACCCTAAGTAAATCCTGAAAAGACGCTCAAATTCGGACTCGGGTCAAAGGCGGAGGGAGAAAGAGGAGGCAGCTTGTCTTTTTTTTTCAGTTTGCTTTCTGGGTTCCTCAGTTTTATTTCTAATTATTTCTGATGTCTTTTACATTTTATGGAATCTGTTTACTAGTTTTGACCAATGAAGGAACCCAATATGTAGGGATTTCAACCTGCTTAAAATACTTAAGGGGAAAAAGAGTATTAAGCATCACTTTCATAGTAAGAAGCAAAGGGAAGTCTGGTAAATTCAATCAAAATCCCTGGAGCCATTTAAGAGAAGGGTGTAAATATGTACCAAATGCCAAATGAGGCCGTTTTCGTTTTTACTTTTTAAAGGTAAGCACCTAGGTACATTATATTACTTATGTTCCAACTTACCTGTTTTTTTTGAATTCGCAACTTAGCCAGCACTCACTTGCGTTCCTTCAAATCCGTCCTACATTCATAATAATTTAATTCCACACCTGATTCCTAGCCATAATCGAGCATCTTTCATAGGTTACACACCATTTTTCTTGTATTTTTACCAATAGTTACCACATCCAGTTCCTGCACAAACTTTATGTAAGCCCCTTATCAACGTTGTCTAATTAGTGTTATCAATATCACCACGCAAAAGCTATCTGTATTACTACACTAAGGTTATTCATGGATGCTCCGTGTACTCATGGACACTAAAGAATAGGGCTGTGATAATATCCATATGGAGTTTCTTTGTGCAATATTAGATATAGGAATTGTTATATTTTGTCATCGTACTTTTGTGTAATGTTGAATTTTGTGTGTTAGTTTTACAAGGACTATTTTCATATTACCAACAAAAGGAAAACAATCACAGCCATTCCCCACCCAACTACTACGTCAATTTTCAACCTACATCACTGCATAAAGAAGAGGAGGAGAGGCGTTGGCGGCCATTATTCATTCTGAACACACGTTGCCCAAGTCTGTGTGCTTCAAAGAAAACTCATCTGTGATATTCCAATTCATCCAAGCTCTAGTCATCGTATTTATAATTTAATCATCGCCAAATTCATAAACGTTCCTTCATTTTCAAGAAAAAATCCCTTGGTGCCACCGATGGAATGAAGTTTTGGCTGATTTCTAACTTGGAAGAAAAACCACCTGTTACCTGCCTTGAAACTACAGTTACCGGCTAATTTGGAGAAGTCACCACCGTCATCTGGACATCATCTCTAGTCATTCAGAACAGATAAGCCTAGTCATTAAGCCCATTTGTACCTGATCAAGACTGAGTGATTATAATAATATCCTTGCCCAACTATAGATCTCCAAGGCGTAGCCAGTGGCCACTGTAGGTTAGGAATATCAGAATATAGTCATCCTAAAGCACAAGTTCCTATACATTATTAAGTGACATTATTTGCAATAAAGTTAAGTATTTGTTGGTGTTTCATCAATTTGATATCTGTGTCTCATTGAGCATCCTTAGTTCCTATTAGATTTAGTAGTACCTATATTATTATTTCCTCTGTGTGAGGTGGTCCTTCGAGTTCTTTCAATCTGTTTTAACGTTTTTCTAGCATTACTGGGTCGGGACATTTGCTGCAATCAAAGCAGTAGGTCTCACCCCAACATCTGGTCGATTCGAGCCGGATTTTTCCAGTCAACACTCATTAAAATTAGTTAGCTAAGTGGTGCTCATAGATAGTCTCACCAACATTCTAGTCAATTGCAAATAATCTAGTCACCTTTCTGTGCTTTATTTTAGTAGTCGTTATCATCTCTTCTTTTGTTACTATTGTTTTGTTCATCATAGGTTTTTCTATTTTCCATAATTTATTTGTCTTATCTGCATATCTATCATAGTCATCAAACTATCTATTCATCTGTGATATCATTTCCATTTTTATATTATTTATTTGGGGTATATCTAAATTAATCCTATCATGCCCCTTGATGATCCTTCCAGTGTTACCCTTAGGGGGATGAGCCTTATTGTAGCCAAGTATAAACGTAAGGGGACAGCAATTAGGTCGATTTGGACCAAAGGAAAGTCATTAATAGATGCTTTGTCACCCGATTTAACAGCCTTTAATGGGATGATGGCTTCCATTGAAGACATCATGAGCTCGTTTGAAGATGCTTGGCAGGAGGCGATTGCATATGGTGTGGTGCATGGTGTTTCTCCTACTTTTCCCTCTAGTGAGGACGAGGAGTATTATGGTGAAACCCAAAATTGCTATTTCGAAGCAAAGGGACTTAACATTAGGTTGTCTACTCTTAGCAATCCTACATCTCGCCCTTCCATTCTTAACCTAGACATGACTCAAGGTTCTATGCGTCAGGCTAGGACAATCTTACCTAAAATCCCCATCAAGCGCTTTAGTGGTGATATCGCCCAGTGGCCAACCTTCAAGCAGTTGTTTTCATCTTTGATTAAGGATGAAGCGTCTCTTACTGACTCTGAACGTTTCCATTATTTGGTGAGTTATCTGGATGGCCCCGCTTATGATACTATCAAGCATATCCCAGTCACAGAGGAGAACTTCGAGCAGGCGTGGGCTGCATTGTTGAAGGTATATGACGACCGCCGTAGGATGTCTTGTACCTATCTTGAGCGTCTGTTGAAGTATAAGGCTCCCACCGGTAAGCCAACAAATGCTTCCTTACAGTTATACCTATCTACTGTTATGGAGAGCATAACCTGTTTGGAGAATCTGAGGATACCCGATTTTTCCAGCTATCTTTTGTGTGAGCTAGCCTTGAGGGGTTTGGATCCAGTCACGAGGGAGGCCTTTGAGATCCATAATGTTGGCACGGAGTTCCCAAAGTATACCAACCTGCAGGAGTTTGTACAAAATAGGTGTCATGTTCTCCGCATCACTTCGGAGACTTCGGAATCCGTGGATGTTCACCATAAGGCTAACCCACTTACTCCTAAAGCCCCAAACAAGTTTTCCCAATCCCATCAGGTGCTGATGACTCATAACTCTCCGTCTTCCTCCTCGGGCACGTCCAGCTCTTCCGAGACATCTGCTTCCAGATCCTGCTGTATTTGTGGTGAGGACCACAGCATTGTTGGGTGTCCCAAGTTCCGTGCAGGTACTCCCTCTGAACGCTTGGAGTTGCTTAAACATTTTCCAGGCTGCAGAAACTGCTTGCATCCTAAGCATCGTACCAAGGATTGTTCCTCTAAATATAAATGCCGGGAATGTGGTGGTCGACATCACTCAGATTTGCACCTTCCACCCAGACCTGGTGTCCCGTCATCTTCTGTCTTGTCAGGAAGTAAAGGTGAAACATCTCCATCAACATCTTCTACTTCTTTTGTTGGTGCTAACACTTCCAGTGTGTCCGGGGTGCTGCTGGGGACAGTGGTGGCTGAGATCAAGGACGGACAGGGCAAACCTCACCGCTTTCGTGGAATTTTGGATCCAGGATCGCAATACTCCTTTGTTACGGCAGATTGCGCCAAGAAACTCAACAAATCCACGCGGCAGTTTCGTGGTTCCATCTCCGGTGTTAACCATTCTCCGTTGCAAAACATCAAGGGGAGGGTCAATATATCATTTCTGCATCGCTACTGCTCGGATCTCGTTGAGACTGATGCAGTGGTAGTACCATCAATAACACCCTTTCTACCGCAGTCTTCTCTCATTTCATCTATGTGGGAGGATTACCTAACCTATGATTTGAGCGACCCACATTTTACCAAACCAGGATCAGTAGATTTCCTTATTGGTGCCGATCTATACCCAGAAATCATCACTGGCAGTCCAATAGTCCTTCATCATACCGGTCCTCGTCTCATCCAATTTGTCTTTGGGTTTGTTGTCATAGGCAAATTCAGCAGCGAAGTATCATCTTCTGATCACTCCATCTCTCTTCTTGCTCATGTCGATCTTGCCCCTCTGATTGAACGATTTTGGGAATTGGAGGAGCCATCTACCGCACCTTCAGAGGATGAGCAATGCGAGCAGCACTTCATGTCCACGCATTATCGCCAAGATGATGGACGTTATGTTGTCCACCTACCGTTCAAATCTTATCCACCCAACATTGAACCAAATTACCGTCAGTCATCGAATCGCTTTTACGCATTGGAGTCCCGGCTATCCAAGGACCCATTGCTGCACGAGGACTATTCTGCCTTTCTTACTGAATATGAGCAGCTTGGCCACATGAGTCCAGCTACTGTAGCTCCTCTGTATCTAATCCCACATCATCCTGTATATAAAGTCAATGGTGATAACCGCAAGTTGCGAGTCGTCTTCGACGCCAGCTGTCCCACTGCCACTGGAAGCTTAAATGACCATTTACTTCCAGGGCCAAAGCTGCAGACGGATATTGGGGTCATCCTGTCCAACTTCCGCAAACATGCCTACGTCTTTAGTTGTGACATCGTTAAAATGTTTCGACAGATTTTGGTGGACTCGGCTGATCGTCCCTACCAACAGATAGCGTGGCGTTCTGACCCTAGTGAGCCACTCCAGTACTACACCTTGAATACGGTCACATACGGACTTCGGTGTTCACCATATCTTGCCCAGCGTGTGTTGCACCAACATGCGAACAACTATCGTGCCCAGTACCCTGATGCAGCTGACATCGTGATCAACAATACATATGTTGATGATATTGTGGCTGGTTCGGATTCTTCTGAACATCTTCTGCAGCTTCGGGACGAGTTGACTTCCCTTTTATCAAAGGGGGGTTTTGAACTCAGCAAGTGGAGCACTAACTATCCGCCATTGTTAAATGTGGGCGAACAATCTGCAGAGGCTGTTAACCTCTGTAGGGAGGAGGTGAGTGTCACCAAGATTCTTGGTATGAGATGGGACCCGGTGTCGGACTGTTTCTCATATGAGGTATCAGCTCCACCGGTTGGCTTCACTAAGCGTATCCTATTATCCACTATAGCTCGATTGTTTGATCCTTTGGGCCTTCTAGCTCCTGCTGTGTTCTATGCCAAGTGCATGTTTCAGAGTACATGGCAATGTCAGATTGGCTGGGATGACGAGGTTCCTGCTGAGATTCGTTCCTCATGGTCGCAGTTTACAGGATCTCTTCCTCAGCTATCAGAAATTCAGATACCCCGTGCCTTGCCCAAGACCGATACCACATATCAGCTCCTGTGTTTTTGTGATGCATCAGAGCGTGGTTATTGTGCCGTCATCTACCTCAGATCGACTTTTGGTTCCGAGGTTACTCTTACTCTGTTGAAAGCAAAGACCCGTTTGGCACCATTGAAGACTATCACCATCCCTCGCCTGGAGTTATGTGGAGCTCTTCTCCTTGCACAGTTGCTGAAGTCCCTGGACCACCTGAGAAGAGACCTTGGAGTGGAGCAGATTTTCTGTTTCACTGACTCCATGATCGTCTTGGCCTGGTTGAAGACACTGCCGCGTCTTCTTCAAACGTTTGTATCCAACAGGGTACAGCAGATCCATGAAGTTACACAACCTGATTGGTGGCATCATGTTAAAGGAAGTGAAAATCCGGCAGATATTGGCTCCCGAGGCATTCTGCCCTCCACTCTGAAGGAGCATCCACTATGGTGGTCTGGACCCTTGTGGTGCCAACAGCCTAT
Organism: Leptopterna dolabrata; assembly: GCA_954871275.1. Classification (NCBI taxonomy): domain Eukaryota; kingdom Metazoa; phylum Arthropoda; class Insecta; order Hemiptera; family Miridae; genus Leptopterna; species Leptopterna dolabrata. The sequence continues at coordinate 75,137,584 of OX940976.1, read as the reverse complement.
TGGTGACTGGCCAACCTCCTCCGAGGCGTCTTTGGCGGAGGTTCCTGAACTAAGGAGGACCAAGCTTTCACTTGTGTCAGTTGTCGCCAACCATGAGTTTGTGGATCTGGCTAGTCGATACTCTTCTTTTGACCGGTTTGTTAGAGTTGTGGCATATACCAAGCGCTTCATCCACAATTGTAAAATACCTAAACGCCTCAAGTGCCATCGTAAATCTGGAGCAGTTTCGGCTGTTGAATTCCGTCAGGCAAATCGCCATTATATCCGTCTTTTGCAGCATTTGTCGTTCCCTGCAGTGTTCACCGAATCATCTTTCAACCTCTTGCCTTTGGAGTTGCGAAGGCTCAATGTATTTATCGATCCTGAAGGAATTATTCGTGTTGGGGGACGTCTCTCCAACGCACCTATTGAACCAGATCAACGTCATCCTATACTGCTGCCTGCAAAATCATATTATACCAATCTCGTAGTCCACCATCATCACAACAGGAATCACCATGCTGGTCCATCAGCCCTTTTGGCTGGTATCAGGCAGGAATATTGGATACCCAGGGCAAAGAATCTCGTAAAACACTTGAAAGGAAAATGTGTTACATGCACCAGATTCTCTAGATCCAGTCTGATGCCTTTTATGGGAGACCTGCCGACCTCCCGTTTTGCAGGGGTTCGTCCTTTTTTGGTGACTGGTGTGGACTTTGCTGGTCCATTCTTATACCGAGAGATATCGGGTAGGAAATCTCATTTCCGGAAGGCTTATCTTTGTTTGTTCCTCTGCATGTCATCAAGAGCTCTCCATCTCGAGGTTGCCACCTCCTTATCAGTGGAAGGCTTTCTCGATGCCTTCGACCGTTTCGTCAGCCGAAGAGGTCTACCCACACGTATGTTATCAGATGGGGGGACCAACTTTCGAGGTACCGCCCGATACCTTCAGGAGGTCGTCGATTGGTTTGAGAATCAGGCCACACAGGACTCTCTCACCTTTCACACCGCTCATCTTGGTGTGCAGTGGGAGTTCAACCCACCATCATCTCCCCACTTTGGGGGTGGATGGGAGGTTTCCGTCAGGGTTGCCAAGGATCTCCTGTTCAAATCCTTTGGTAATCAGCCATATAGCCTTCCTGAACTCATCACCGTTTTTGCCAAAGTTGAGGGTATACTCAATTCTCGTCCACTACAGCCCCTTTCCAATTCACCTGAGGATGTCGAGCCTCTTACACCTGGGCATTTTTTGATCGGCCAACCACTAACAGCTGTTCCTGAGGTGGATCTAACCGACGTGCCTGAGAGCCGCTTGAACAGATGGCAGCTCATTCGTCAGCGGCTTCAACACTTTTGGTCTCGCTGGAGAACGGAGTATATCAGCGCTTTGCAGGTGCGCCAGAAATGGGACAAGAAGAACCTAAACTTCAGGATTGGTGATCTCGTACTTCTCAGGGAGGATAGCACTTCTCCGACTTGTTGGCCTCTAGCAAGGATTATTGATGTCCACCCTGGCAGTGATGACATTGTTCGTGTTGTCACTCTCAAGACAGCGCACAGCACGTACAAGAGACCTGCCACAAAGCTTGTCCCTCTCCACCTGGACTCCATCCATACCTAATGTTACCAGAGCCTGTCCATCGTTGCGAATTGGGGGGGAGTATGTTCCAACTTACCTGTTTTTTTTGAATTCGCAACTTAGCCAGCACTCACTTGCGTTCCTTCAAATCCGTCCTACATTCATAATAATTTAATTCCACACCTGATTCCTAGCCATAATCGAGCATCTTTCATAGGTTACACACCATTTTTCTTGTATTTTTACCAATAGTTACCACATCCAGTTCCTGCACAAACTTTATGTAAGCCCCTTATCAACGTTGTCTAATTAGTGTTATCAATATCACCACGCAAAAGCTATCTGTATTACTACACTAAGGTTATTCATGGATGCTCCGTGTACTCATGGACACTAAAGAATAGGGCTGTGATAATATCCATATGGAGTTTCTTTGTGCAATATTAGATATAGGAATTGTTATATTTTGTCATCGTACTTTTGTGTAATGTTGAATTTTGTGTGTTAGTTTTACAAGGACTATTTTCATATTACCAACAAAAGGAAAACAATCACAGCCATTCCCCACCCAACTACTACGTCAATTTTCAACCTACATCACTGCATAAAGAAGAGGAGGAGAGGCGTTGGCGGCCATTATTCATTCTGAACACACGTTGCCCAAGTCTGTGTGCTTCAAAGAAAACTCATCTGTGATATTCCAATTCATCCAAGCTCTAGTCATCGTATTTATAATTTAATCATCGCCAAATTCATAAACGTTCCTTCATTTTCAAGAAAAAATCCCTTGGTGCCACCGATGGAATGAAGTTTTGGCTGATTTCTAACTTGGAAGAAAAACCACCTGTTACCTGCCTTGAAACTACAGTTACCGGCTAATTTGGAGAAGTCACCACCGTCATCTGGACATCATCTCTAGTCATTCAGAACAGATAAGCCTAGTCATTAAGCCCATTTGTACCTGATCAAGACTGAGTGATTATAATAATATCCTTGCCCAACTATAGATCTCCAAGGCGTAGCCAGTGGCCACTGTAGGTTAGGAATATCAGAATATAGTCATCCTAAAGCACAAGTTCCTATACATTATTAAGTGACATTATTTGCAATAAAGTTAAGTATTTGTTGGTGTTTCATCAATTTGATATCTGTGTCTCATTGAGCATCCTTAGTTCCTATTAGATTTAGTAGTACCTATATTATTATTTCCTCTGTGTGAGGTGGTCCTTCGAGTTCTTTCAATCTGTTTTAACGTTTTTCTAGCATTACTGGGTCGGGACATTTGCTGCAATCAAAGCAGTAGGTCTCACCCCAACAACTTACTTCATTAAAAATTTTGGTACCAAAATTTTAATACCAAAATTTTTAATTGCGTTAAAGGTTAGGTACATGTCGTATGCATTCTCAAAAAATAAAGGTTGGATATAATAAATTATGTGAGGAATAATAATGAATTTAATTAAAATAATAATGGCGAGGGAAATGTTTTCGGAATATGATCGCTAAGGATCGACAAAGCGGAAAAAAACGTGAAACTGTTTCGAAGAAACGGTTTCTTCAAAAGAAACGGTGAAATGGTTTCTCAAAACCTGAAACAACCGTTTCAAAAGAACGGCCACAGACGAAATGAACTGTTACGGTCTTGATTCGATTTCGGGTCCCAGTCCCAAGGTTGCCAATAGTCACGGCCGGCTTCAGAGAAGGCCGTGGCAGTAGAGAATTGGCAACGTCGCACTTCAGGCCGGCCGCGACACCGCCCACCAATAAGCCTAGGTTTGTTTATTTCCGGGTTTCGATAGTTTACTTATAGATCTTCTCGAGAAAATTATTTTCAACAGTAATATTGTTAACACAAGTTATTGTTTTTAATGATAACGGAATTCAGGAAAATTGTGTCGTGCCAGAGTGCAAAAGTAATTAGGAATGTACAAAAGAATTTGCGACTTCGTTTCGTTTTCCCAAGGATGAAAAGAAGAAGTGGATTCGTGCGATTCCTCGTACTAACTGGGAACCAAAACCTAGGTCAGTGGTTTGTTTTTGTAACATTTTTCCGAAAATGATTTAGGCACAGTAGATAAGTAGGTACCTTCAACAGGGAGAATAGACAGAATGGATCCTTTCAAAACCTACAGTGCTTTCCATCATTCAGCTACAGTGATGGTATGACAATAGAATATTCTATGACATTCATCATTGAATATTATGAACATTTTAATCTCTCAAGAGTTCGAGGATAAGTTTTTGAAGGCTCCTAACCAAAAAGACATCGTAACATTTGTCTCAGAGAGATCGCATTCCAAATTAGAAGACAGCAATAAGTGCGGTCAATGTGATTACGAACCATTATTCCAAGAATGTTCGTGATCAACAATCAAAGAATGCTGCACAATCCTTGTCACGTGGGTTTATTAGGTATTCAATTGGACATCAAAAAAGCTGGCTATTCATTTTTTACTGTTTATTTCATGTGTAATAATATTGATATAGCTATTCACAAATGCAAAATCAAAATTTCACAAATTTTGGCCCCAAAACTCGAACTAGGCTCCTATTTTTGACAAATTATCTTCGATCATTGAACTTCTCATTGAATTTTCCGGATTCACTTCTGAGTTATTATACAAATGTTTAGTAATTAAAGCCATTTTCACAGGTTTTTGACCCATAAATATTGAATTTTGAGAGTTGAAACTTCGCTAGAACCTCAATACTTCACTCTGGTCAAAATCAACTTCATATTTTTTGGTCTCCTCACCCTAAAAAACACGGAAAACAATACATCACGAGCTCAAATTCACTAAAACGTGAAAAATACCTAATTTTGCACCCATTTTTCACCCATAACACCACTCGATGTTCTCCGATCGGACTGCTGAGTTAGGGGACACAACTAGGGCCCAAATGGAGCCTGTGTGCAAAAGAACGGTTTTTTTTAGAACGAAAATCAAGGTAGATATCGATGACACGGCGGACAGACATTGTGTTTTTGGAATCTACACACCTTGAAACGTAGAAAAAAAACCAGTCATGCAGCATGACTTAATGAGCGAATTTTCAAAGAAATATTCGAATTAATGGCTATGGTTTTGAATAAAGGAAAACTTCGGTCTAAAATTTGGTTTTCTATGTATATTCTCTTCGTATTTATTTTAATTTGTACGTTTTGTCCATCCTGATTCTACCGTTTGTTATGAGTAGATTCCTTGTTCCTTCTGAATGGCCTTTCCTCTTGACTACGATTTCAGGCCTGGTATCTAAAACCAGTTCAAGATTTGCTCTACTAGGTAGGTAGATCCTTCCTTCTTCATTGATATTATTTTTATCATGTTAAGTACCTACCTACCTTTGAATATCAAATATTCGTATGATACTGATAATAAATTGATAAGATACCTACCTAACCTTCTTCCTCCTACTGTTAGTACCTAAATTGAATAATTTGAAATAGATTTTTTCTTTCGTCTTCCTTCTAGTAATACGTGGGCCGGTACTTGTCTATCTATGTATCATAACAATTATATGTCAAATGGGAAATTCAAGGAGTTGTACTAATCGTTTGCCTCCCCGTTTTTTGCTTCGAACTCTCGTCTTCAATTAATACTTCTCACATTTTTCAATCTGACCACTCTAAGGGGGTGGGGGGGGGGGGTAAGAGTTTAAAGATTATCCTAGTTTTGGGTAATTTTTGCGCACTTTAAATGCTCTAATTTAAGAACGGATTTAGATATCTAAAATCCGATTTCACCATCGTGTTCAGCGTGCAAAAACCTTTAAAATGAGGGGTCACTTGTTAGAAAATAACATTTTGGGGATTTTTGGGTAATTTTTGCGCACTTTAAATGCTCTAATTTGAGAACGGATCAAGATATCTAAAATCCGATTCCACCATCGTGTTCAGCGTGCAAAAACCTTTAAAATGAGGGGTCACTTGTTGGAAAATAACATTTTGGGGATTTTTGGGTAATTTTTGCGCACTTTAAATGCGCCAAAACCCTCCTTAGAGTAGGCCAATTTCGCCCATCTTCGAACTTAGCCTTTCGATTGCCAAGATAGATTTTTTGTGCAAATTTGAGCTGTTTATCTCAATTCTATCGAGAGTTATCGTCTGGAGTGACACATATATATATAAATATATATATACATATAAAAAAGTGTTAAATTTCAGGAATCGTTTTAGAATGGTCTGAAACGGATTTCTATGAAGAAAATTTCCAAAAATTTATATTATTTAAATTTCGAAGCCATTGCAATAGCTTCATTTTCTTTGAAAATTCGCTAATTCATTTTCTTTGAAAATTCGCTAAAATTTTGAGGGGGTGTTCCAAAAAAATGTTCCGAACCGAATACATAGGTGTATATGGAGAATAATTAACAAAAATGACAGTCCCAAGTTGAAGAAGTTCCAGAAGTAGAATACTATAAGCAAACTATAATTAATTCATGTTCCATTTCCTTTTCTCCAAGTGATCTTGCTTGTTCCTTTCTGTTGTTCTAGGTATTAGTTGAGTACCTTTCTTTTAAATAATGCATCATTCAGAAGATGGTTGTTTTCATTAATTATACCTAGTCGCAATAACAGGTATAATAATAAAGTAAGTGAAGGATTCATTCATGGAGCTAAAAGAACGCAGTTAGGACCAAGAAGCTATTACAGCGTTGCCAGATCTAGCGCCGGGGCCTTCTCTGAAGCCGGCCGTGCAATAGTACAATAGCCAATAAAATCCAGATTTTACCGGATTTCCACGGCCTTTTGACTACACTGTCCGCCGTCAACAGTGTTTTTTGATCTGCTGTACTACGGTTGTTCGAGTAGGCTGCAGCCAACGATCCATAGAGATGCTACTGGCACATTATAAGCGGAATTTTCATGTTCTGATTTTGGCATAATTCAAATAATAACCAATAACGCTATTGGTTACCATAGGTACTACCAAACCAAATATTAGCACAGCATTATCCAAGTACTATAAGGGCCGGTTTATCAATTTTACATATTATAAAGCACCAGTAGCTAATGGTTCGATAAGTTTAAAGAACCGATAACTCTCTCGCTAAAGAAGCAATAACGGCGAGCGCGTTTATCAATCGCTAAATGACCAATAGCTATCGCTCAATAGCTATTTGGGGATTTTCAAGACCGCCAACCCAACAAAACATATTTCCCGCATCAATGAGAGGTAGCAGTGCGTATTTTCAATGGAACGTACACGTAAAATTGTTTGAACAACAACAACAAACTCTGATAACGCGGTAAAGCTTGTCAACAAACGAATTCGCGCGTTTTGGTGTTGTGTGGAATCAGTCAGTCAGTTGTGAGAAAGAAGGAAAATATAATAAAGGATGTCTCAGAATCCCAGTTTTCCGCAGGGCTATTGGAGTTCTAGAGATTTTTGTTGGCTGTTAAATGTATTGTTTCTTTCATGTGGAATGATTGAAATAGCTATTTCTGATGATTTCCACCAATTTTGGCCTCCAAAACATGAAATAGGTACGCTTTTTTTTTTCTTTTTTTTTAAGATCATCTTTGATCATTGGTAGTGGCATTTAATGGTCTTGATTCACCTGTTTACACATTTTCCAATGTTATTGTACACATTGATGGTGATTTCAGACAGTTTTCCAGGTTTTTGACTCATAAAAAACCAATTTTGGGAGCTGAACCTTTGGTAAAACCTCAATTTCCGCGTCTTTGGTCAAAATCGACTTCATATTCGGTCTTCTCGTCCTCAAAAACATGGAAAAAGATACCTCAAAAGCTCATGTTACTAACATGTTGTTAAAACGCAAAAAGTACCTATTTTTATACACATTTTCACTCATAACACCCCTGGGTATATTCCGATCGGGCTGAAAAGTTTCGGGACACAACTAGGGCCCAAATGGAGCATGTGTGCGAAAGAACGACTTTTTTAGACCGAAAATGAAGCCTGTACACGTGATACGGCGTACGGCGGACGGACATTTCATTTTTTGAATCTACGCACCTTGAAACGGAAAAGAAAAAAGTTTGAGGGGGTGTTATAAAAATTTGTTGCTGAGCGAATACATAGGTGTATTATTCACAGAATAATAAACCAAAAAGGTAGTGGGGAAATAATAAGTTACATCATGGTTATTCGTTTGAACAGTAGCCAATGGTATCTGAGAGAACAAGAGTTTTTTTTTGTGGCTGTGGCCGCCCAATGTGCTCCACCAAAGCGCTTATTGGTCGCTAGCACGGTTTATAGTGGATCTTTTGGGAAAAATAAGTCACAAGTCAAGTTTGGAGCATTTGAGATGAAAAACGCTGCAAATCCCTGCACAACGGTTTATTATTTTGTAAGAATACCCTTCTGTTACAGATCACAGCTCTATGTATAGATAACGTGACCATTTATTTTTTTACTCAAAACGGGACATTGGTTTATTTAGGTTAATTAACAGGTAGTCAATTTAAAAAAAACACTTCTTTAAAATTATTTTCAGAAAAAGTCAGTTAGCTTAAAAGTTACGAATTAAAAAATATATAATTATACCCGAAACGTTTAGTTATATTATTTTATATTTATCAGAGGAACAAAGAGGAACAAATTTGCTTTAATATAGCTGGTGATGATTTTGAGTAAGAATGAAACTCTTGGCACTTTTTTTTATATTCTCCTTAATTATTAACATCGCCTTTAGAACTGAAATTTGTAACTGGGTCTTCTCAGATGGCCACAATTTGTTCATCATAGAAAATACTCTTTCTACTGGAGCATTTGTAGCAGGCAAACATAAAATATATTCAATTAAAATAGAAAAGTTTTCATGCTGAAGATGAAAGTGTTTGAATACTTCCACCCAACGAGTTTCCGTGGAAACATTTAGATTCTTCCATTCGGTTACTTTCTGCGATATAATGTAGTGACAAATTAACGAAAATTCGTCAAAAACTTCTGCATCTTTATTACAGTCAATATATTCCTTTTCAATTAATACATCCAGAGATTTTTGAACGTCTTCCCATGCGGGGACCTTTTTTAAATCTGCCCAATAAAATATCTCAATTTCTTTGGTAAGAAAGCAAGTCCACTGCTCCAGATATTCACGGCTTGTTTGATAAAATTCTGTAGCCGCCCTTTTCACAAACCGGCTCGACTACTCAAATTTTCGCGCGGTTTCATAAAACGGGACAATTTTGCGTCCCACAGTTCATTTCGGGGACACCGGGACTCGTAACTCTAAAAAGGGACAGTCCCGTTCAAAACGGGACGTCTGGTCACGTTATGTATAGATAACACGTCTATATAATATGATATGTACCATTCTATACATATTATGTAGATCGCAGACCCTCCGTAGGTTAGTACCTAACCCCGTACTCGTTACTAGGTACCTACCTAAATCTCGAGTTAAATGTTGCTAAAATAATTCTGCCGATGAAAAACAGTACCTAACAAAAAGAAACACACATAATGAAGTTCTGAAAAGAAATTGTTGATGAGGAGTGAAAAAACACAAACGGTGGGTGTACAGCTTCCGTACAAGTACGCAACCACGAGGGACATTTTATGTCTTAGCGCCCCCTCCCGCACCCACACCAAGTACTTCGTACTTATTTGTTTTGGTCACCTAGTCCGAACAGCCTTCAGTCCCAATTAGTTCGGATTAGCCGGACTCCACTGTATTATGTACGTAAACATTCATTTAAACAATCACGCTCATACCGCAGCTTGTTGGCCACGCAGTCCGCAGTGGTTAACGTAGTATGGTTAGGTAAATCGAGAGCTATCCAACGAGTGGTGAACGATTTTTCTACGATGATAACTGGCGAAGATAAAGTTCCGTAGCAACGAATCGGTTGTAAGCGAAAATCATCAGAAATATTTTCGTGACGTTGTTTCCGTTGCATGTCTCCGTTGCATGTCCCGCGTTTCATTTTCGAGTTTATGTAGCAAAGTAAAGACATAAAATGTCAAAATGTTGCAAAAGTACCTACCAAAAAACTCCAGCCCCTTCTACGTAGATGCTATAATGAACCGTTGTGTAATAATTTACCGTTGAGTAATGATTTACCGTAGTAATAATTTACCCATCAATAATACTTCAACGTTTGTTCAAGTTTCACTACCTACCAACAAACTCCAAAAGAGCCATCATTTTTCAAATTAAATAATATCACAGAACAACCAACTCGACTTCATACTCCGCCAATATAATCAGGTGATCCCTACCAATGATTGGCCGTATTCACAAATTCCTATTGTGGGCGCGTCTCTGGTTACGAGATTTGGTTTGAATTGTATACAATTTCATTCACACTGGAGTCGAAAATGCCTGTCGGTGCAAACTTCGGGGCCTTACTGTGAACGAACGGCTGGACGTACGACGCTCCGGATGGTCTTAAAAAACTCGCAAGTTCAAGAACTATTTGAAACCGTAAAAATATTCACGTAAAAAAATGCTATAGGCGTTTTGAAAATTTCAACCCCTATTTTGAACCCCTTAGAGATGACTCACAGTAACGTCGAGCTTCGAGGACCAACTAGACCCCGAACGGAACCTATAACCCGAATTTCATCAATTTTTCTTCATGGTAACTAAGAAAAGTGGCCCGTACGGCGTACGGCGGACAGACAGAAATATTTTTATTGCAGTTTTGGATTCTACATACCTTGAAACGTAAACCATCAAATTTTGAGGGGAGTAAGAATTTTGGTTTATTATTTTCAATAATGAACCATTGGAATCGAGCATGAAAAAAAAAATTCTTACCCCCCCTCAAAATTTGATGGTTTACGTTTCAAGGTATGTAGAATCCAAAACTGCAATAAAAATATTTCTGTCTGTCCGCCGTACGCCGTACGCCGTACACCGTACGCCGTACGGGCCACTTTTCTTAGTTACCATGAAAAAAAATTGATGAAATTCGGGTTATAGGTTCTGTTCGGCGTCTAGTTGGTCCTCGAAGCTCGACGTTACTGTGAGTCATCTCTAAGGGGTTCAAAATAGGGGTTGAAATTTTCAAAATGCCTATACCATTTTTTTACGTAAATATTTTTACGGTTTTAAATAGTTCTTGAACTTGCGAGTTTTTTAAGACCATCCGGAGCATCGTACGTCCAGCCGTTCGTTCACAGTAAGGCACCGAAGTTTGCACCGACAGGCATTTTCGACTCCAGTGTGAATGAAATTGTATACAATTCAAACCAAATCTCGTAACCAGAGACGCGCCCACAATAGGAATTTGTGAATACGGCCAATCATTGGTAGGGATCACCTGATTATATTGGCGGAGTATGAAGTCGAGTTGGTTGATCTGTGATATTATTTAATTTGAAAAATGATGGCTCTTTTGGAGTTTGTTGGTAGGTAGTGAAACTTGAACAAACGTTGAAGTATTATTGATGGGTAAATTATTACTACGGTAAATCATTACTCAACGGTAAATTATTACACAACGGTTCATTATACCATCTACGTAGAAGGGGCTGGAGTTTGTTGGTAGGTACTTTTGCAACTTTTTTCACTCCTCATCAACAATTTCTTTTCAGAACTTCATTATGTGTGTTTCTTTTTGTTAGGTACTGTTTGTCATCGGCAGAATTATTTTAGCAACATTTAACTCGTGATTTAGGTAGGTACCTAGTAACGAGTACGGGGTTAGGTACTAACCTACGGAGGGTCTGCGATCTACATAATATGTATAGAATGGTACATATCATATTATATAGATGGGTTATCTATACATAGAGCTGTGATCTGTAACAGAAGGGTATTCTATACAAAAATAATAAACCGTTGTGCAGGGATTTGCAGCGTTTTTTTTTCATGCTCGATTCCAATGGTTCATTATTGAAAATAATAAACCAAAATTCGTAACTTTGACCAATATGTGCAGTTTGAGCGTGCTGAAACTACTTGAAATAGATTCAACGTTCAAAAAACATGATAAACGACATCCCACACGCCTATATTGATGAGCAATGATAATTTTTTTGTGGTTTTCTTCGTAGACTTCGAAGCATTGTCTCTAAAAGTAAACAAATAACTGCAAATTCTTTGAAGGTTGTATTTTACGAGCTGAGGGGGAAACCGGTGATTAATGCGAATGTAGTTCACACTTACATTTCAAATACTTTTTATTCCATGTAAAACAGTGAAAAGAGATTGGCAACCGAAATTTTATCAATGATTTACAGCAATATAATGTAACTGTGAAACACAAGAAACAAAAGATTTTTTCGCTTCAACATTAATCATGGAGTCATCATTCAAGTCAATATATTGAATATATTTCTGAAGTAGGTACTCGAATATGGAAGTCATCATCGTCCAGGATGTTGAAGAAGTTAGGTCGCTCTCATATAAAATGAATTCCAATAACTCAAAGTCAGAGAGATCTGACTCATCAGAAATATCTGACCCGTCTGAATGCATAATTACCGAGTATTTTGTGTTCGAGTAGCTAACAAAAATAAGCACAATCGTACGCACACCACTACCTACAAGGAAAGAGGCTGCCACCTATCGAACCAATAGGACTTTATCGGAACCCGAGGGCTGCGATAACTTTAACGGTCCGATAAAGGTTCTGCAGGCCTATTGAACCAATAGCGCGCATTGATAAACACGACCTCCGGTGTTATCGAGAGGTTAGCCCTAACGATACTTTATTGGGCTTTTATAAGTGATTGATAAACCGGCCCTAACTCTAATATACCTACCTATAATAATACAGTATGTCCAAGCATAAAACCAGAACATATATAAGCTAAGTAGGAAAGTAGACTTTACCTTCTTTCAACCTCCAGTCGCAAACCAAGCAACCAACGATAATAAAAAAACACTGGAGTGATTCGGTATCTACAAGTAACTATTCAACGAGAAAATCAATAAAAATGTGAATGAAATATCGAATTTGTGCGTTTCTTAATATTAAAAATGTTGCAAAAAATTATAACGGTTAACACACGTATTGCTTCTTAGACTTTTGACAATGGAAACATTTAACTACGTAATAATAAAACAGTTTTTGAGTGATATACTGATAATATCCACCCCAAAAATCCTGAGTATTACGAACAGCGTTGCCAACCCTTGAGCACCAAATATCCGTAGGTGGACAGCAAAAATGTGGTAGATTCCATTCGAATATCCGTAGATTACATATTATTATTATTATTTATATTTCTGACAGAGTCCCACCTCGCATGTCATTCGAGAATACATATTAAAAATAATATTAAAATACATATTAAAAATCCTACATATCCTACATATCCTAAAAATCATACATATTAAAAATCTGTAGGAAAATCCATAGAATTCTAACGAAAAAGGGGAGGGGGTTAACTGCATGGTAGAATAAAAATATACTACAGTAAAACCTGGATATAAGGAATCCCAAGGGGCCAGAATATTTTTCCTTATATCCAGGTTTTCCTTGAATCCAGGTTTCCTTACAATCAGGTTTTATCAGTCAAAAATTCCTAATGTAGAGGTAGGTACATAATGAATTTTCAAAATTGAATAGGAAAAAATCTGAATGAAAACTAAATTTGAAAAACTTACAAATTTGTACTGCTGAAATACAGTCACTTTTGCTTGTTGTACGCTACCAGTTTCTACTCTTTTAATGAGTCTCACCATGGAGTCTTACAAATAATATGATCAAACGAGGATGGATCACTGACGTTAAACTTGAAAAACTTCAGTGCAGTGGCCAATCCTGCAACAAACTGCTTCTTTCCTCCTAGGCACTGGAGTGTCTTCTGCAGGATCTTCTTCATCCGAATCCTTGATCGTAGTCTGGGTGTACTCAGCGATGATCTCTTCATCCGTTCACACGTTTCGAGACTGAATTGTTTTAAGAAGAAGGAAGGAACTGCATATTATAAACAACGCATGATTCATTCATTCATCCATGATTCCTTACACAGAGGCAAAGAACGGCCAGCCAAGATTCCTTACATAGAGGTAACGAAATTCCTTACAATGAGGTTTTTGGGCCCCAAGGGGGTGGGACCGGGAATTGTATTCCTTACATAGAGGATTTCCTTATATACAGGTTCCTTATATCCAGTTTTTATTGTATCATGATTCTCTTCTTACCCAATGTTAATTTTTCTTTTCTTTTTTACATAAAATTTTGATATTTAGCACCATATATTTTGTACACCATGAGGGTACAAAAGTTCCTATGTAAATTAATGAGAAATAATAAAAATGAAAAAAAAGATTCCTGAGCTGATAGATTGGAACAGTACAATGCACTAAACTCTCATACCCCACAAACCGCCTTCAGCCTACCTATATAAAATTATAGTTACTCTGTATTTCCCAATATTTTTGTAGTTTTTCTTTTTCCAAACCTTATTGTTTTACTCTTTTCTGTTTTTTTAATTTTTGTTTTAGATTCTTGAACAGTTTGCTTAGAGTAGTGTTGTGTAGGAGACTGAAATGCCGTTTTATGCAGTTTTTGGGTGCTCTAATCACAAAAAATGCAGAGTTTTCACCATCGAAACAGGTACCGTTTTATAAATTTCCGGCTGCCAAACCTTTCCGTAGCAAATGGGTAAATTTCTGTGGGTAGAAAGATTAAGATCCTGTTAATCTTAAATGTGCTACGATCTGCAGTGTAGTATGTAGTACATTTTAGTGGGAGGATTGGCGTGATAACCTGAAAAATATTGGTTAGTTTGGTTTGAGTTAATAAAAACAATATTTAATGCTGCATTTCTTTGGTCTGTTTCCTCTTTGAATACCCATTTCCTAAGTACCTGCAGTCGAACTAACATTTACTGGACAAAGATCCTGTCACTTTGAGTTTGACTCCATGGTAAAGTAAATATAATGTGGAATAAACAAAAAATAAACCTTTCCCTTACTACCAGTTTATTCAGTACCTACAAAGTTTTCACTCAACTTCTGAGCATCATCAGGTAGGTACTCACATAAAAAATTGTTTTTATGCTAGTGATGCTCGGAAGTTGAGTGAAAAGCTTAAGGCCTACCGAATAAATTGGTGGTAAGGGAAAGGTTTATTTTTTGTTTATTCCACATTGCAAGATGGCTTACCACATATGGTGCATAAAGAAATTCGATGAATTGATGAAAGTAAATATAGACCGTTCATTGCGAGAGAGCTGTATATCAATAAGTTAATTTATTCCTATTATTTCGTATCCATAAATTATTTGTCTTGCCTTTTCAAATTACGTACTAGGGGCAAGATGCATAACACCAGCCTGAGAACTACTCTTGGGAGTAATATTTCTATGGTGAAAAATAACTATTCGTTACATCGAATGTAGGTAAACATTACTATTATGTAAATACCCAGTTAAATGACCATAAATTGGTATTCAACATTCACAGATACTATTTAGCTACGTTGGTAAATAAAATAAATGAACTTCCCCAAGGAGCGGGGAATAATAAAAGTTGACCCATGGTAAAATAAAAGCATGCAAGTACATATTTAATTAAACCGTGAATAAAATAGGAATGTTCTTACATAAAATTAAAAACATCCCTAAAGCTATATTTGGAATTTGGAATTTAAACTTTATAATACCTGCTAGTAAAACAGCAAAATTTCAAATTAGGCTTGAAAGATATCATGGTGAAGTATTAAGTGGCTACTTGCCTACCTAATTTAATACCCAACTAATGAAACGAAACTGTGTATTAATTTGCTGTTATACACATCTAGTAGTTATTAACAAAATTAGTATGATTAAACATAATATACTGCTTATTATGAAGTACATAATAGCCAAAAAATTAGGCTGGATGGTAGGTTGTTCTTCCTTCAAGCTGCTTGTTTTATGCAATATCCCTTAGTTTACTGGGTATTAAATAAAAAGAGTAAATATATGAAAAAATATCTTCGACAAATAAATAAAGGTTGGATGCTCAAACACGTGTATATTCACTAAAAACGTAGGAAAAATTAGGCAGTACACTAGGTTTGTGTTTGTTGTATTCTGTGCTGGATGTGTCGAGGCTGACGTCATCACATGTCTTTATCGGTCAGATGACCTTGAGAAAGATGGCAGCGGTCGACGGGTAAGGTGATGATGTCAGCCTCGACCCTCGACACATCTAACACAGAATCCTTATACAAACCTAGTGTACAGCCTTATTTTTCCTACATTTTTAGTGAATATAATCACGTTTGAGCATCCAACCTTTATTTATTTGCCTTGGATATTATTTAATATATTCAATTTTTATTTAATACCCAGTAAACCAAGCGATATGTTCATCTAAAAAGCAACTTGAAGGCAGGTATCCTGCTTGATGGAAGAACTACCTAGCATCCAGCCTAATTTTTCCAGTTTTTACTTCATAATAAGCAGTATAATATATTATTATGTTTAAATCAAACGAATTTGGTTAATAACTACTAGATAAGTAGAACAACTAATTAATACAGTTTTGTTTCGAATGTTGGGTATTTAATTAAGTAGGTAAGTACCCACAGTAAAACAGTAAAATTTCAAATTAAGCTTAAAGTTATTGTGGTTAATTAAAATTAACCACAATAACTTTAAGCTTAATTTGAAATTTTACTGTTTTACTAGTAGGTATTATAAAACTTAAATGTCAAGTAATTTTTTATAAGTACATCCCTATGAATGTCACTATGAATGAACCATACATATAATATTGCGGCATTTAAATGGAAAAAACGCTGCAAATCCCTGCACAATGGTTTATTATTTTGTACAGAATACCCTTCTGTTACAGATCACAGCTCTCTGTATAGATAACCTGTCTATATAATATAATAATTATGTACTACTCTATACATATTATGTGAATCACAGACAGCGTTGACCAATATAATTGCAGAACGCTTAGCCGTGATGGACTGCCGTCGGGTATTGCGTCTCCGCGTGAACCTAGCTTTAGATATTTTTTTTTCATGCTCGATTCCGATGGTTCATTATTGAAAATAATAAACCAAAATGGAAAATCTCACAGTATGATGATCCCAAGGTTGCCTAGAGTTGCCGGGATGAAGGAAATGGCGGATGAGGTTGGGACAGAAACAAAAGCCGGCGCCACAACGCGAAATCCCATGTGATTGGAAAGGCCTAGGCCAGTCATAATTAATTTATTGAAAAAACAAAAGAAAACGATTGATCGAACCATTTCGGACCATGCCAATGCGCACCTTGCCAATTAGACAATTCGAAATGAACTCCAATTCAAATTAAAGTCCAATTCAGATTGATAGTAGGAAGTATACCAATTTTTACAAAAGTGAATTCCAATTGCAATTAAAGTGCAATTGAATTTGTAATCCAATTGCAATTGAAAACAATTGATTGATTGATTGATTGAATCAATTGATTGATTGATTGATTGAATGGAGCGCGTCCCTGACGAGAGTGTATACAATCTCATTCACACCCCTGTCGGTGCAAACTTCTGGGCCTTACTGTGAAGGAACGGCTGGACGAACGATGCTCCGGGTGGTCTCAAAAAACTCGTAAGTTCAAGAACTATTTAAAACCGTAAAAAGATTCATGTAAAACAAAGTTATAGGCTTTCTGAAAATCTCAACCCCTATTTTGAACCCCTTAGAGATGACTGACAGTAACGTCGAGCTTCGAGGACCAACTAGACCCCAAATGGGACCCATAGCCCGAATTTCATCAATTTTGTTTCATGGTAACTAAGCAAAGTGGCCCGTACGGCGGACAGACAGAAATATTTTTATTACATTTTCGGATTCTGCATACCTTGAAACGTAAACCATCAAATTTTGAGGGGGGGTTAGAATTTTAGCATGGAACATGCTTTAGCCTTGGACTAACTATCTGAAAAATGTCACGCGGAAGTGTCACGAAATTTTAATGATGATTTTCACGTACAACCGAGTAGTTGCTAGGGAAATGAAACTTCTTTCATTTTCATCGGACAAAAATCGTTTTCCATTCGTTGGAAAGCTCTTGATTTATCACGAATTTATTTCGTATTTGTACTTGGTATTTATTTCGTAGTTTCATACTATAACTATATAAATGGATGCTATAAATGGATAGTAAACAATGACGCTTGTTTGGTTGTCACTACAAACAGAATAAAAAGCGCGGCTAAAGCATGTTCCATGTTTCTTGAATTTTAGCTGTAGGCTCTAAGCAGTAAGCTTCCGGGGGTCCAGGGGGCTCGCCCCCTGGTGAGGCGCGCAGCGCCGAGTTTTTTTTCATGTCGATTCCAATGGTTCATTACTTATTGAAAATAATAAACCAAAATATGGGACAAGGAAAAACCAGAAACACAAGCAGATGCAGTAGACAAACAGCCGTTCCAGCTGGTAAGGCACTCGATGCGTGGATACTAGATACTGATAACGCCGAGCATGCCCATTTGTTGAAGTGGTCTACTATGCGTTTGAGTTTTGCACGTTTTATGTCACTTAAGCTGGGTTCACATGGTCGCGTAAACGCTCAAAAGCGTAAAGCGTAAAGTCTCCTGATTGGCTACCACCTAGTTGATGGGGGGGGGGGGGGAAGCGTCAACGCCGAGTTCACTTTTGGAGGTGACTGTAGCGTATTGGAAATTCAGATATTTTGAGCGTTTACGCGCCGTAAAGCGTGCGCAGTAGACCCCCCGCGCAGGGCCCCATCCAAAATGGCAGATCCGTCACAGCTGATCTCCCACATCTTCCGGTAAGACGAAAGACTCGAAAGACAAAACAACGCGGGAAAACAACAGCTGGACAGTTCTCCCGAGGCGCATTGCGCATTGGCCTCTTGGGCACGTTAGCGTTACGCCTCCATGTGAACCAACACTCGCGTTTTCAGCTTTTACGCGCCTCCCACCCTCACCGCCTACGTCGATTACGCTTTTGAGCTTTTGAGCTTTTGCGCGACCATTTGAACCCAGCTTTACGCTTCAATGTGAACGCAGTTTCATATCCTGGCCACCAACAAAAAACGCTGCAAATCCCTGCCCAAAGGTTTATTATTTTGTACAGAATACCCTTCTTTTACAGATCACAGCTCTCTGTATAGATAACCCTTCTATATAATATGTACTAGTCTATACATATTATGTAGATTGCAGACCCTCCGTAGGTTAGTGCCTAAACCCGTACTCGTTACTAGGTACCTACCTAAATCACGAGTTAAATGTTGCTAAAATAATTCTTTCGATGACAAGCAGTAACTAAACTGGCGAAAAGAAACGCAAATAATGAATTTTTGAAGGAAAATTGTTGATGTGGAGTGAAATAGATGCCCCTTCTGCGTAGATCACTGTTTTCTGTGGTCAGTACCTACCCTCTGGTCAAGTATAATGAACCGTTGTGTAATAACTTGCCCATCAATAATACTTCAACGGTTGTCAAGTTGCAAAAGTACCTACCAACAAAATCCAGCCCCTTCTTGGTAGATGAACCGTTGTGTAATAATTTACCATTGTGTAATAATTTACCGTTATGTAATAATTTACCATTGTGTAATAATTTGCTGTTGTGTAATCATTTACTGTTGTGTAATAATTTACCCATCAATAATACTTCAAAGTTTGTTCAAGTTTCACAAGTACCTACCAACAAAATCCAATAGTCCATCACTTATCAAATGAAATAATATCGCAAAACAACCAACTCCACTTCATACAGCCAGCCTTATTTATAATCAGGTGCTCGCTAGAGATGAAATCCCTGCCGGATTTATACCGTTTGATTCACGATCGTGTTGACGAAGCTTTTTGGTGCACACGAACGGCTGGACGTACAGTGCTCCGGGTGGTCTCAAAAAATTGTTTAGCTCAAGACAAATTTAATATCGTAAAAAAAACCATGCCCTTCAATCAAAAGTTTTCGAGCTACAGCATTCTGAAAATTTCAATCCCTATTTTGAACTCCTTCTTAGAGATGACTGACAGTAACGCCGAACTTCGAGGACCAACTAGACCCCGAACCGAACCTATAACCCGAATTTCATCAATTTTTATTCATGGTAACTAAGAAAAGTAGCCTGTACGGCGTACGGTGTAAGGCGGACAGACAGAAATACTTTTATTGCATTTTCGGATTCTACGTATCTTGAAACGTAAACCATCAAATTTTGAGGGGGGTTAGAATTTATTTTCATGCTCGATTCCAATGGTTCGTTATTGAAAATAATAAACCAAAAGGAAAGAGATAGAGATATGGGTTCACAGTAATAGAAATTTCCTGCCTCGCGCATGCGCAGTTCTGCCTTGATCCCATGGAAGAAGAGTTTTCTTCCAAGCCCTTGATTCATAGAAACCTTCAGCGAGAATGAATTTAACTTCTTCCTCCCTCAACAATCTTCATGGCAACACCACTTTCTTCAAATTCCTCATGAAAAAAATTAATTCCCTGTACTGCCTAGTCTGCTCTAACACAGAAGAAGTAGCTGATATGGACCATATCTTGAATAATTGCCTCGCATTTTCACCTGCCCCTCATGAATTCAAAACAGATAATAACATAACTGGCTCTATACAACATTTAAATCAAAATCATCAACTTTTTAAATTTATTGCAGATAGTAAAATACAATTTTAGCTTATTAAAAACCATCAAATCCCAAATTAATTTACTCTCCCCTCACATCTGCTCACCCGACAACCTTCCCCTCTACATTGCTATGAACTTCAACGCCCCACTCGTATAAATCCTGCGAGATCACCATTCCAAGAATCGACCCCTCAACATTAACTGTCCGACATGAAAGGAGGACAACTAAGCGGAGAATCTCCGTCCATCCATCCTTGCGTTTCCCGCTCCTGTTATCAGTGAGTTTCTCTGAGCAAGTGAATATTCTTACATGGTTAGTATAAATATTAATATTTATCTTACTGATACGTACGTATCAATTTAATGGTAATTATTATTAGAAGCCAGCGCCGGTCAGTATCAGTATTTTTTTCATAGAGCAATATTATAATAGAACCATTCATTTCCATCAGGTTGACTTGGTTTTTTATAATAATAAAAACCTTGATTAGTGAAGACAGCTTTTGATAAAATCATTTTGAAGCGCAGAAGTAAGTACCTGGTACCTGGGGTTACAGCATAAGACCTTGAACCCCACTTTCACCGATTATTATATGTTTTCATACAGTTCCCGCGTCTCTGTTACATTTTCGTTTATAATTAACCAATAATATTAACCTATAATTAAACCAATCAATAATTAACCTTGTAATCGAGCATGAAAAGAAAAATTTTAAACCCCCCCTCAAATTTGATGGTTTCTCTCTCAAGGTATGTGGAACCCGAAAATGCAATTAAAAAAACGCTGCAAATCCCTGCACAACGGTTTATTATTTTGTACAGAACACCCTTCTGTTACAGATAACAGCTTTCCGTATAGATAACCCTTTATATAATATATTTATATACTATTCTATACATATGTAGATCGCAGACCGTAGGTTTGTACCAAACCCCGTACTCGTTACTTGGGACCTACCTAAATCACGAGTTAAATGTTGCTCAAGTAATAATGTCGATGACAGGTACAACAACTAAAATACCAAAAAGAAACGCAAATAATTAAGTTTTGAAGGGAAATTGTTGATGTGGAGTGAAAACAAGGCAAATAATAAACCGTTGTGTAATAATTTACCTGTATAGGTGCCCCATCTACGTAGATAGTATAATGAACCGTTGTGCAATAATTTTTTTTTTTTTAGTAATAATTTACCGTTGTGTAATAATTTGTCCATCAATAATCAAGTTGCAAAAGTATCTACCAACAAACTCCAGCCCCTTCTACGTAGATGGTATAATGAACTGTTGTGTGATAATTTACCGTTATGTAATAACTAAAGGCAGGGAAGGAAAGAAAAGGCGTGAAGTGTTGAGAATAATTATAACGATGGTTTTAATAGAGCGGGATGCACGGGGACACGGTTTACAGATGAGAATGAAGAACAGGGAACTGCCAGACAGGAGGGCAGTGGGGGTAGTAGTAACAAGACGATGAACTAAGGATAGCAATCACAGCTAACCACACACTGTCCAATAATGATTGTTTCCAATACTCCCCCTCAGTCATACAAAATACAGCTAATATCACATAAGTACAACACTTTATAAATTTAGCAATCACCATCATAACAGATGAAAAACTCAATATGTAATCTTATCCTCTAATAAACTCCAAAAAGACAATAACGATAGAAAAATGTTGAAAGCATAGCAATACCAATTTAGAAACAGACAATAACAATTTAGAAACAGACAACAGTTATCACAGACTATCAGGACCATCACAAATACTCAAGGAATCACGAAATCTCTTGAACTTCACATAAGCCAGAGCCTTGGTAAAAACATCAGCCAACTGCTTATATGAGGAAACGTATATAAGCTTGAAAGTTTGAATAATTGACCCAAAAACAAGCATTCAGTTAAACAACTTGCCAACGCAACATACTCAGCCTCGCTAGATGAAAGTGCTACAACGCTCTGTTTCTTGGAACTCCAACATACTACATTATCGTTCAGCTTAATCATATACCCAGAAACACTTTTCCTATCCGTCGGATCTGATCCAAAATCAGGATCAACATAGGATACTACCTGAACATTTTCAGGTGACTTCCTATAAACAAGGCCT
This sequence comes from Leptopterna dolabrata, assembly GCA_954871275.1. Classification (NCBI taxonomy): domain Eukaryota; kingdom Metazoa; phylum Arthropoda; class Insecta; order Hemiptera; family Miridae; genus Leptopterna; species Leptopterna dolabrata. The sequence continues at coordinate 75,115,444 of OX940976.1, read as the reverse complement.
AAACTCTTCGTCCCATTCAGGTATCTTAAAACATGTTTCAAGTGATTCCAATGCGTCTCATTCCAACCACTCTGGTATCTAACAAAGAATGAGATCGCGTAGCACAAATCTGGCCTACTCCCTGGCATCACATACATTATGCTTCCCACAAGCTCCCTATAAGGGAATTTCGTATTACAGGAATCAACTTTTGGTAACACCAAACCTGGCTGAACGGGTACAGTCTGCACATCGCAGTCAGACATCCCAAAGTAGTTCAAAATCTTTTCAATTAACATTCGCTGACTTATTCTAAGTTCATTGTTTAAACGCTCAATTTCTAAACTTAAAAATATTATTTTATTTCGTGACCCTAAGTCCTTGATATCACACAACTTCCTTAAGTGCTGCTTCACATTATCTATTTTGCATGAATCCTTCGAAAATAACAAAAAATCGTCCACCCAAATCAGTATATAAACGCTGCAATTAAAATATAAACAAGGATCTATCTCCGACCTTCTAAACTTCAGACGCTCCAATTTTTCGTTAACATACAAATTAAAACATTTAGGAGATTGTCTTAAACATACAGAGCCTTTCTTAGCTTACAGACGTACCCACTTGGAACATTATCTAAACCATCAGGTGGTTGCATGAACACAGGTTCACCACAGAGCTCACTGCTTAAAAATGCAGACCTCACATCAACCTGGGCAATCACAAAATCATCCTCAACCGCCAATGCTAACAGAACACGTAACGTCACCATCCTAGCCACCGGACTAAGCACAACTTCTTCGTCCCCAACTGGCAGCTGATAGCCCCTGGCAACCAACCTAGCCTTCAGTACGACGCAGCCATCGACTTTCTTTCTTGTTAACATCCATCGGGAATCAATTATTGGCACACCAGAAGGTTCGGGAACCAATTCCCACGTTGAATTGCTCTTGTGAGATTCCAGTTCCACCTTCACTGCACTTCTCCAGCCCTCATCCTGATGTACAGCTTCATCATACGACCTAGGAGGCGGTACAGAAGATCCATCCTCCATAAGGAGACACAACGCCATTGACGTTACGTAATCCAGCAAGTGGATTGGTAATCTCCTCTCTCGCTCTCCTCGTCTAAGCACAGGGACGGGACTAATCTGTCTCCGACCACTGCCAGGAGTCGTAGAAACCGGAGATGTATCAAGATCCCCATCTTCTCGATCTACTGCATCCATGAGAGGCTCCTCAACTGGACCGATTTCATCACCACCGACGTCAACTACGGGCAGGCGAACCCTTTCATCAAAAACAGCCGACCTTGCGGTCACCACCTTACGACGATTTGAGTCCCACAACCTATACCCGTTGTCGATGTAACCAATGAGCTGCAGGCGCATAGAACGTTCCGCCAATTTGCCGTTCCTGTCCTCAGCCGGAATATGAGCGTAGGCGTCGCATCCGAAAACGCGAATCTTGTTCAAGTCGGGTTTGAAGCCACACCACAACTCAGCCGGAGTTGTATTAGGCTGTGCAAGAGCACGCGTCGCTACACGATTCAACAAATAGACAGAAGTCAGGACAGCTTCACCCAACATTTCACGAGAAAATCCAGAATCAATTATCAAACACCTGGCCATCTCCATCACAGTCCTATTATAACGTTCCGCTTTCCCATTGTTCTCAGGGTTACGCGGTATACCGCACATAATGTTTATACCCTTATCCACACAAAACTCGCGAGGTTCTGGACGTGTACTCACCCCCGTTATCACACCTGAGATTACGAACACACCTACCGAATTTATTCTCAACTAACAAAACATACTTACGGAGATAGGTCTCCACCTCACCTTTGTTCTTCATGAGGAACACCATCCCGAAATTCGTGTAGTGATCCAAAAATGACACATACCTAGTAGTTTTTTCCGTCGTGTGTGGGAGGCGTGATTCTGCCACAGACATCGGATGACCACTTCCAAAACACCTGTGGCTTTTCGCCTTTTGAAACGTTGATCTTGTTTGTTTACCTCTCATACACACATCACAAACACCATTGATCGGGTACCTGCTAGAGTGTCCCATTCGCCTATGTTTCAAAACAGAATCACTAGCAGTAGTATTTGCCACAGCCGTAGATCTCAACTTCAGAGTTATGTAGTAAAGGTTTCCGCATTTTATACCCACTTACACAGTATGATTGTCTTTTACAATGTTCACATGATCGTCATTGAAAACTACCTTCATCCCATTTTCAACAATCTTCTTTACTGATAATAGATTAAACGAAAGGTTCTTGCAGGCGTAGACATTCTTAAGAGAAATCGGGGTACCATCATTCGACACAACAGGAAGAACACCGACAGTTCCACCAATGATGCACTCTCCAAGCTTCGCAACTCCAATTCGCAAACTCGTTTCACACGAATCAATCAAAAACTGTCCGAGCTCAGACTTAATTAGATGATGAGTAGCACCACTGTCTATTACGAACTGAATATCACCTCCCGACTGCGTCACGCAACATAAGTCCTTATCAGGTTGTTTACAATTGTTATCAGATTTAGTAACCATGCCAGTCATGAGGAAGGCTATCGCTCGTCTTGTCCAATGTGACATTCGCAGATCTGTTGGTTGGACACTCTTATCTCTTATGACCCCTTCCACGACACCAATAACACTTGCCGGTAAAGTTAGCACCCGAATTTTTCCGCGGAGAAGTACCCGCATTATCCCTTCTTCCGTGATTTTGACCGTCCCGTCCGCTTCCTCTTCCTGCTCCTCCAAAATGGCCACCACGAAAATTATTTTTGCCATTTCCGCCCTGATACGAACCTCGAAAACCGTTCCCTCGACCAACAAAGGCGTTTTCTTGCACAAGTGAATCCGAATTCTCCGGTTTTCTCTGATCGAGACGTTCGCTCTCCGTCAATAGCTTGTTTCTAACGAAGTCCTTCGTGACATGTTCGGAATTTGCCGAGAACAAAACATCTATCGAGGTAACAATCGGATCGAACTCACTCGGCATCGAACTTAGGAGCTGAGAGATGTATTCACCGTCACTCATTGTACCGCCCGATTCTTTAATTCCAAGCACAATTCTATCGAATTCGACGAGAAAGTCCTTCATGCTTGCTTGACGGGAGTACACCATGTTCCGCAACTGCTTCTGCAACTGAACTCTGGTTTGCATACCTCTCTGAAAAAACGTCAACTTCAGAGAATTTACCATTTCTCTTGCCGTACATTTTGGTTTATTATTTTCAATAATGAACCATTGGAATCGAGCATGAAAAAAAAATTCTTACCCCCCCTCAAAATTTGATGGTTTACGTTTCAAGGTATGTAGAATCCAAAACTGCAATAAAAACGCTGCAAATCCCTGCACAACGGTTTATTATTTTGTATAGAATACCCTTCTGTTACAGATCACAGCTCTATGTATAGATAACCCGTCTATATAATATGATATGTACTATTCTATTATATACATATTATGTAGATCGCAGACCCTCCGTAGGTTAGTACCTAACCCCGTACTCGTTATTAGGTACCTACCTAAATCACGAGTTAAATGTTGCTAAAATAATTCTGCCGATGACAAACAGTACCTGACAAAAAGAAACACACATAATGAAGTTCTGAAAAGAAATTGTTGATGAGGAGTGAAAAAAGTTGCAAAAGTACCTACCAACAAACTCCAGCCCCTTCTACGTAGATGGTATAATGAACCGTTGTGTAATAATTTACCGTTGAGTAATGATTTACCGTAGTAATAATTTACCCATCAATAATACTTCAACGTTTGTTCAAGTCTCACTACCTACCAACAAACTCCAAAAGAGCCATCATTTTTCAAATTAAATAATATCACAGAACAACCAACTCGACTTCATACTCCGCCAATATAATCAGGTGATCCCTACCAATGATTGGCCGTATTCACAAATTCCTATTGTGGGCGGTGGGCGCGTCTCTGGTTACGAGATTTGGTTTGAATTGTATACAATTTCATTCACACTGGAGTCGAAAATGCCTGTCGGTGCAAACTTCGGGGCCTTACTGTGAACGAACGGCTGGACGTACGATGCTCCGGATGGTCATAACACGTTCAGTGCGGCACGGGACTTATTGACCTCGTACACCCAATAACACAATCAGTGCGGGGCCAATTTTTCTAGTTTTCGGTTGCGTGCGAATGGCGTCATGACGTGAATAATAATGATAATTGAATAACTCCAGTATGGATGTGTACAGTAGGTGGTACCCTACTCATGCACGTGTTTATCATCTTCGGGACAAATAGACCCCTAACCGCATTCGTGTTACTATAGTTACCTTCATTGCGGCACGGGACTAATAGACCTCGTGCCAAAAAACCCAATTTTCGTTCCAAAAATTCACGTTTCCGCGCTCTGGGGCCCCTCTGGTATTGGGACAGGTGTATGATTGTGATGAGTGTTATGGAAAACCAGCAATGTGTTTGAGATGTTTCAATTAAAAACATTCTTCTACCACGAAGCTTTTTGACTTAGAGCGTTTTTCATTCATAATTTTCCGAGCGAAAGTCCCCTGGAACAAGTGCACTCCTGTATGCTGATGACCTCCTTATGTGGGCAACCAGCTCATCAATCCCAGCGATAGAAACCTGCATAAACGGCTCCTTGGCCACTCTGGCTGAATGGTCAAATGAAAACTGTATGGTTGTTAACCCCACCAAAACAGAATACCAGCTATTCTCGCTCTCAAAGAAGCCCGACCCAGTTTGCATAAAGTATTTAGGCACAGAACTGGTGAAAACAGACTCAGCCATATACTTGGGAGTGAAGCTGGATAATCAGCTGACGTGGAATGCACACATACAGCAGGCTGTCGAAAAAGGGAGATCGAGAATGAAGCTACTGAACCGTGTTGCAGGTGCCACTTGGGGTGCGTCACAGGACCTTCTCAAGATGACTTACACCACGTACGTGAGACCTGCAATCATGTACGGCTGCGAGACAACAGTCACGGCATCAGCAACTGCTCGGGAGAAACTTGAATTGGCCCAGAATGTAGCACTGAGAAGTATAACCGGGGCGGCAAAGTCAACCCCCATAGAAGCAATGCGAGCTCAGACTGGAATTGAAGCGATCAATGTTAGGGTGGACGCTGCAGCTATGATGTTGAGTGAGAAGCTGAAGAGAACTGGTGTTCCCTACTGGAGGTACTACACCCCCCCTCAAGCCCGTCTCGTGTCCCAGCTCAACTTTTCCTGCGTAGTCGGAAACAAGGCACGAGAGCTGAACCTGGACTTGGGAATCCCAGAGCCTTTCCCACAAGATTCCAACTACCCTCCCTTCTCGTACGATCTTGACCTGATCGGAGACATATCTAAGAGTTCCGCCTTACCAGCTGAACTGAGAGCAGCCGCTATTCAGACCGTGCAGGAACGCTACCCCCCAAGCGAGTGGCTGCATGTGTATACGGATGGGTCTGCCGATGGAGCCATAAAGAATGGGGGAGCCGGCATCTACTCGGCGATCTTTGAGATCAGTGAGCCTGTTGGTCTTAGGGCATCCAACTTCGACAGCGAGATCGTTGCTGTACAGCTGGCCGTGCGGGAGGTGGAGAGACGAAGGTTGGAGCGGGTGGTCATATTTGTAGACTCCCAAGCCGCCATACTCGCGCTTGGCACTCTGCGGCCCTCAGTAAGGTCGCAGGTGATATGTGACACACTGCGGTCGCTGCAATTAGTGCGGGAGTATGGCGGAGTCTGTCACCTACAGTGGATTCCAAGCCATTGTGGTGTCAGAGGGAATGAAGAAGCGGACCGGCTAGCCAAAGAAGGTGCCAGGAAGGCTCAGCCAAATCCGCCTAGGACTCTGCACACAGTCAGACGGGAGATTGTAGCCGCAGTAAAACGTTACAATAGGAGCACCATGGAAGCGGCGAGCGCTGGGAAAGACTGGGAGGTCCTTGCAACAGAGGAAGGACATATCCCTGCTTTTCTCCCACGGCGAAAGTCGGTAGCCCTGTTCAGGATGATTACCGGCCACGACTACCTGCAAAAGCATTTGTATAGGATAGGAGTAGTCGACTCGCCAACGTGTCCCCTCTGCAGCCTGGAGGAAATGGACGCCCGGCATATCATGGAGTGCCCGGCACTGGAAGAGATAGGCGGGATTGAGCCAGGAGAAGTAGCATGCGAGAGATATTGGGCAGCGAGACGTCTGATGAACGAGACGGGCGTAGGATTAAAAAAAAAAAAAAAAAAAAAAAAAAAAAAAAAAAAATTCATAATTTTCCAAGATTTTCTAATGTTTCATTATGTTTTTCAACCAGAGTTTCATAATAAACAGAAAGAAAAATACCTATGTGAAAAAAAAAACTTGAAGTTTTCAATTTATATATTTTTTTCATTATTTATTCTGTCAGGAAATAAATAGCTAATTGAAAGAGGACTGGACTAGAGATATGGTAATATTTGCGTAACCAAAACACGTTCATTTTGATATCATGCATACTGGAGTTGAAAACGTTAGGTATTATTTGACAGTAAAATAACCTCAAATTCTACTTACATTATAAATTTTCCGCAGCTATTATATTTATGATCATTTACCAGTCATTTTAATTACCAATTAGGTATTTCAACCTTGATATAATGATCGCCAACCGAAAACCGAACTCACTCGTGATTCAGCGCGAAAAAATACCGCGAAAATCATGAATCACATACATGCAATATTGGATACCTCCAAAAAAACAAGGTTTTTCATTGCTACGCACATTTTGCGTGCATTTGCGTACCTACGGTTTTGCGAACTCAAAAATTCGAGTAACGCGCCATTTTCCATGAAATTTTACTTAGAATTCGAATTTGCAATAAAAAGTAGGTAGTTTCTCATTTGAAAAAAAAGTTGGAAACATGTTTTTCGCGTGCTCATCTGCGCAAAAAATGATTTTCGAATTCTACGGAAAAAACCATGAAGGATTGCGTTGTGACGGTTGTTCTATCTGTAGTATAAACCGAAATAAAAACAGTGGACCATTCATTCGGGGGCGCCCTGTATATGTTCAAAATTTACCCAAAAAAGCTATCAATCCATGGCCTACGACTGCAGTGCATCAATTCAGATCTACTCTGGGAGAAAATAACAGAACTTGGTGGAAATTACCAATTTTCACAAGATTCTGGCCGAAAAACTAGGACCTAGTATTCGGGGTCAATATGTCCCGTTTCGCACTTTTGGAAAGTTTGGCACGAGGTCAAATTGTCCCGTGTCGCACTGAAGCGATTGGTTTGGAATTTGCCGCCGCACTGAACGTGTTAAAAAACTCGCAAGTTCAAGAACTATTTAAAACCGTAAAAATATTTACGTAAAAAAATGGTATAGGCGTTTTGAAAATTTCAACCCCTATTCTGAACCCCATAGAGATGACTGACAGTAACGTCGAGCTTCGAGGACCAACTAGACGCCGAACGGAACCTATAACCCGAATTTCATCAATTTTTTTCATGGTAACTAAGAAAAGTGGCCCGTACGGCGTACGGCGGACAGACAGAAATATTTTTATTGCAGTTTTGGATTCTACATACCTTGAAACGTAAACCATCAAATTTTGAGGGGGGGTAAGAATTTTTTTTTCATGCTCGATTCCAATGGTTCATTATTGAAAATAATAAACCAAAATATTTCTGTCTGTCCGCCGTACGCCGTACGGGCCACTTTTCTTAGTTACCATGAAAGAAAATTGATGAAATTCGGGTTATAGGTTCCGTTCGCTGTCTAGTTGGTCCTCGAAGCTCGACGTTACTGTGAGTCATCTCTAAGGGGTTCAAAATAGGGGTTGAAATTTTCAAAACGCCTATACCATTTTTTTACGTGAATATTTTTACGGTTTTAAATAGTTCTTGAACTTGCGAGTTTTTTAAGACCATCCGGAGCGTCGTACGTCCAGCCGTTCGTTCACAGCAAGGCCCCAAAGTTTGCACCGACATGCATTTTCGACTCCAGTGTGAATGAAATTGTATACAATTTAGAGGTGTGCCGATACCGCCGGATCGGGAATGTGGAACCTAGTCTCACAATGGAACTGTTCCGGAACTGTTCCAGGCCGCTTCACTTACCGGTCCTACCGATCCGAAGACTGGCTGGTGAAGGGTGCCAGCTCCAGTGCTCCACCTTCTCGATCCAGTTCCACCTTCCCGATCCAGACTCGTTCAAATTGTTCTCGATCCTCTAACTAACCATACCGCTATCGGTCCTCGGAACTGGATCCCTTACCGATCTCCGACTCGACCGCTTTCCGCTTTGTCGATCCTTAGCGATCATATTCCGAAAACATTTCCCTCGCCATTATTATTTAAATTAAATTCATTATTATTCCTCACATGATTTATTATATCCAACCTTTATTTTTTGAGAATGCATACGACATGTACCTAACCTTTAACGCAATTAAAAATTTTGTTATTAAAATTTTGGTACCAAAATTTTTAATGAAGTAAGTAATATAATGTACCTAGGTGCTTACCTTTAAAAAGTAAAAACGAAAACGGCCTCATTTGGCATTTGGTACATATTTACACCCTTCTCTTAAATGGCTCCAGGGATTTTGATTGAATTTACCAGACTTCCCTTTGCTTCTTACTATGAAAGTGATGCCTAATACTCTTTTTCCCCTTAAGTATTTTAAGCAGGTTGAAATCCCTACATATTGGGTTCCTTCATTGGTCAAAACTAGTAAACAGATTCCATAAAATGTAAAAGACATCAGAAATAATTAGAAATAAAACTGAGGAACCCAGAAAGCAAACTGAAAAAAAAGACAAGCTGCCTCCTCTTTCTCCCTCAGCCTTTGACCCGAGTCCGAATTTGAGCGTCTTTTCAGGATTTACTTAGGGTTCATTCGACTTTGGACTTCTCGGACTTCTTTATTTACGAATAATCCTGGAAATACCCAACTGGGTAAATACCCAATGAAAGAAGTCCGAAAAGTCCTAAGTCGAATGAACCCTAGGCAGGAGCAGGAGAAGAGCGTTAGCAAGAGGAGATTGATGCGGTGGGGAGAGGGGTGGAATACCTTGTTCTAGTCCCCCCCCCCCCCCCGGATCGGTAAGCGGAACAGGACCGGTAATTTGGAACTGTTCCAGTCGTGGAGCTGGAACAGCGGGGAACGGTTCCGATAAAGATCGGTATCGTCACACCTCTAATACAATTCAAACCAAATCTCGTAACCAGAGACGCGCCCACAATAGGAAATTTGGCGGAGATGAAATCATTGCTAGGGATCACCTGATTATTTGGCGGAGTATGAAGTCGAGTTGGTTGTTCTGTGATATTATTTCATTTTTGAAAAATGATGGCTCTTTTGGAGTTTGTTGGTAGGTAGTGAAACTTGAACAAACGTTGAAGTATTATTGATGGGTAAATTATTACTACGGTAAATCATTACTCAACGGTAAATTATTACACAACGGTTCATTATACCATCTACGTAGAAGGGGCTGGAGTTTGTTGGTAGGTACTTTCGCAACTTTTTTCACTCCTCATCAACAATTTCTTTTCAGAAATTCATTATGTGTGTTTTTTTTGTTAGGTACTGTTTGTCATCGGCAGAATTATTTTAGCAACATTTAACTCGTGATTTAGGTAGGTACCTAGTAACGAGTACGGGGTTAGGTACTAACCTAAGGAGGGTCTGCGATCTACATAATATGTATAGAATAGTACATATTATCATATTATATAGACGGGTTATCTATACATAGAGCTGTGATCTGTAACGGAAGGGTATTCTATACAAAATAATAAACCGTTGTGCAGGGATTTGCAGCGTTTTTCCTTGATCAAATCCAGAACAGAGTCAGACGTGCATTGGACGATCAAATCCCGCGCTCTAGCATCACGTGTGCGCCATTCCTCAAGACCAGAGTCGGGCTTGGGTGTGTAGATCACATCTAGACAATTTTTCCTTTCCAAGAGTCTCTCCACCCGGAAAATCCAGTTTCCTAAGCCTGTTCCGTCAAACGGTTTGATGTTGACCGGCTGCGATGTTGTAAATAATGCCATCTTCGATTTTTCCAGTATGAAACGGAACAACGGACGAACCGAAACGCTTCACCTGCACGAACTGACCAACGACACAAAACGACCGACTTTACGCAACTCACGAACTTCAAAACTTGACGCACTGACACTTTACTCGATTGTCCTCAAATACAGATGGAGTTAACTTAAGCGCCAATATTTGATTGCACATTTCCTGCAATCCTGCGAGTTCTCGACAAGCGATTGACATCGATATGTACTCACTCTCTGCTGATGACAGAGATACCTGAGTAAGCTTCTTCGATTTCCACGATATAACATCGTCCCAAAGCTTGATTTACATATCCACAAGTCGAGAGTCCCTGTTTGTCTTTGAGACCCAGGGAAGCATCGGGATAACACTCCAATTTGTCAGTGTTCCCTCTATAGAGCAATCCATAATCCAGAGTTCCTCTAAGATACTGTAGAACTCTCAGTGCTCTATGCCAGTCTTCGCTTGTGTAGGAAGTTTGTCTTCTACACAACATATTCACTGCATAAGTGATATCTGGTCTTGTCCCATTCTGAAGATACAAGAGAGACCCCACCAACTGCCTGTAGGGCACATTTGGCTTTCCATGTATCTCTTGCTTCTCATCTATTTTTGCTTGAACCATCGGGGTGTTTGCCACTGCTTTTGAATTTGGGTCAAACTTGTTCAGCAACTTCTCAATAAAGCTCCCTTGATGAATGAACATCTTTCTCTGAGCTCTATTCCTCAGTATCTCAATTCCCAGATACAACTTCGGAGTACCAAGATCCTTAATTTGGAATTCCTGAGCTAAATTCTCTTTTAGCTCCTTTCCTTTCTTTGTGGAGTTTGTTGCCAGTAAAATATCATCTACATACAGTATTAAAATGGCAAACTCCTTGTCTTGTCTCCACACAAAGATGCACCTCTGGTGAGGATACACTTCAAAGCCCAGTTTCTCCATGGCTTCAGAAAATCGAATATGCCATCTCTTCGGAGAAACCTTAAGACCATATATGGCCTTCTCTAGTTTACACACGTGACTCTGAGATAGGTTCCTGCTTGAATTTGTATATTCAATCCACCCTTCCGGAATTTGAATATACACTTCTTTTTCAAGCACTCCATTCAGAAATGCCGTCGTCACGTCCAACTGATATAGGTTCAGATCCATCTTATTAGCAATGGACAAAATGAACCTAACGTCGTTCAGTCTCGCAACAGGTGAGTAGACCTCCGTCAAATCGTACCTGTTTTTATCTGCAAAGCCTTTTGCAACCAGTCTGCTTTTATACCTCACAGAGCCATCCGCTTCTGCTTTCCTCTTATGAACCCACTTCGTTCTAATCACCTTTGTGTTCTGAAGAAGTTCAGACTTCGGTATTAGTCTCCAAGTATCATTTTCTTCTAATGATTTAAACTCTAGGTTTATGGCTTCTTTCCATCTAGCTGAATCCTTCGAGCTCATTGCTTCTGCATATGACTCAGGCTCATTGCCTTCAGCAAGATGTGCACATTCTTCTATAGTCTCGAGGAAGTCATATTCTTCATTTCCTCCAATGACCTCTTCAAGTTCAACATCTATTGTAGAGGATTGATCACCACCTTTTTCTTCATGATGTTCATCTATAACATTCACTGGTGGTGGTTGTTCCTCTGTCTCTACTTGTTCACTTTCAGAGTGCTGGAGCTGTTGAGGCTCCGTTATGCTTTCATCTATCTCTGAAGTGACAGTTCCTCGATTGTTTGGACCCTCGGACACCTCAGTCGTTGGACCCCAGGAGAATTCCAGCTGTTCACTTCCAAGCAGCTCCCTCCCTTCTCGATGTCCTGACTTTTCCAGGTTTGTTCCATAGGTCCTGGCTTCGATAAAGTCAACATGCTTCGACCTGATCAGCTTTTTGTTTGCTGCATCTATTATCAGATAGCCTGTTTGTTGACACTCTAAGAGATACCCCTTTTTGCTTCGTGGTTGCATTTTTCCTTTTGCAGCCACAAGGTAGTATACTTCGCACCCAAATCTTCTAACATATTTTAGATCGGGTTTTGCCCCAGTAACCATCTCATATGGTGACTTGAATTTATTCGAGGCATTTGGTACTCTATTATGGATAAACATAATATTTTTCAGCGCATATCCCCAGTACGAGTTTGGCATTCCTGCTGATATCAACATCGCTCGTATCTTCTGCTGCAGCTCCAGGTTCAACCTTTCCGAGCATGCATTATGTTGTGGGGTTGCTGGCTCACATACTGTCAGTGTGATTTTCTCGTCTGACAGTTTCTTCTTCGTCAACATTGTCTTGTACTCACTTCCTCCATCTGTCCTGATTTCCACTACTTTTCGGCTGTCGCCTGTTAGTAGTCTAATCTCCGACAGACACTTCGACAGGGCAAGATGAACTTACGTTTTGTCTGGCATCCCATAAGCAAATGCATACCTCGTGCAGTCATCTGTGAACGTGATTATGTATCTATAACCAGAGGTCCACGCTGCTGGTTTTATGGGTCCTTGAAGATCAGAGTACAACCTCGAAAAAGGCGTCTTCGACCTTTGTCCCTCTTTATTGCATGGCTGTCGTCTAGCTTTTGCCAATTTGCAATCTTCACAGTCCAGAACATCGTCTCCAACTCGTATTTTTACATCTATCTCTTTTAGCACTTTTACGAGATAATTTTTGGAGATGTGGTTCAGCCTCTGATGCCATAGCATCCCTGGACTTGCTCTCGAGGTCTGAACTCCTTCAACTGTGCTAGTGAGGGTTGGGTTAACCCTCGGACTCAAATGTTCCTCTCCTACACTCGGTGGTGTATTAAACTCATACTCGTGATGCGAGTTTTCATCTATTGAGTTTTCATCTACTCCACTTGTACCTGGCTCTCTTATCTCACTCTTCAGTCTCCTAGCATCTGGTTCGCTATGTTGCATGCTCCTCCCTCCCAGAACAATGTCTGACACATTGGGCTGCTCCGCAACATCTCCCAGATATACTCGTTTCTTTTGAGGAGACTCATCTATACCAAGCTCTGCCATTATAGCAGATCTTTTCTTCGGCGTAGCCCCTACAAGTGGCAGTGTAAACTTCAAGCGCCAAAATCTCCCATCAAACTTACCCTCCTTAATCAACCTACCAGTCGCTGTGTCTTTTACAGACACTCCTCGACCGGTGAAGGTTGCAGCTAAGGAATTACTCAAAATTTTGCGAAGTGCAAAAAGGTTAACCGACAGAGATGGCGCAAAAAGAACATCACGCAAACGTCCTAGAATTCCATCATTCTCTATTATAATGTCTCCCATTTCCTCAACTATTAAATCGGACTCGGAATCCCCATTTGCGCACGAAATCCGCTTGGGAACATCTAACCATCTAATGTTAGATAGCGGATCTCTAGTATTTATTATGTGGTCTGTAGCACCAGTGTCTAAAATCATTGATATGAAACCTCTAGACTTACCATCAGAATCGCTAAGCATCGCCGATCGAGAGGTACCGGCAGGCGATGTGGTGCTAGCGTACATAGCCTCGGACTGGACAACCCACACCTGGCGGTGAGGTTCATCATAATCCTCCTCCGGACCACATATGACAAGAGCCTTCCCTCTCTTGTCCCTCAACTCTTTAGCCTTCGATAAGGGCATTCTATTCATCGCAGGCTTCGGGTTTGCACCCGCCTGGGCTTGCCATTTGGTTAGCCTCTCCTGTGCCTGCTGCCCTTTGCCTCTGGCCTTGCCGCCTACTGATCCACCATTTTGCCGAGGGCAATTGCGACTTTTATGGTCGCCTATGGTTTTGCACGAGTAGCAAAACCACCCCTCAGTTCTGCATTTAGAAGCAAAATGGCCTGGCTTGTTGCATTTGAAGCAAACTTTCCTCTTCGACACCTTGCCGGCACTCGTCTTCCTCAATTTTGGCTTCCCGCCATGTCCAGAGCTGGACGTCCCCTGCTCTTTAGGAGCTTTCCGGGACTTGTCGCCCTGTCTGGACTGGCGCTGCCTAGTCCACAATGCCCCACCAGGAGCCGTCTCTCGACGGTTCTCTTCCTCCTGGCGTCTCCCCACTTCAACGAATTTCTCCTGAAGCTTCCGGAGATCAACGTCATCCGTCTTGTCAGCCTCCGCCGCGTATAAATCGGGCATGGCTGAACGGATTGAGAAGAGAAAGTTGTAAACTTTATCTTCTTCGTTGAGAGCTGTGTACTGCCCTAACTTCTCTGCCAGGTCATTAAACCTGGCCATGAATGCCGTTGGTGTCTCAGCCTTCGGATCGTACTCCATTTGCTCCATTTTGGCACGAAGGCCAAACTTATAGTGCCTACTTTTTGGCTGGCAGAGGGCCTCCAGGCGCTTTATGAGTTGCATCGGGTCTTTCTCACCCTTCACTAGCGCATGCAACTCATCATCTATGCACTTTACTATGAAAGCTAGCACCTTTCGTTTGGCTACTTGCACACTAGCCTCAGTAAACTCTCTCGGGATTTTTGAGTGTTCTTCCACTAGGAAGGCGCAGTTCTGGCTCTCCAGCTCAGTCACTATCCTCGCCCTCCAAGTCTCAAAGTTTGCTCCGTAAGTCAGTTGCGAATCAAGTTTCGCAAACTGAATCTTCATTGCGAAGATCATCGACTGGCTATCAGTCATCCTCTGAGAGGTCCGACTGTTCGGGACTTGTTGTGGGCCACTTGAGGTGCCTACCACAATGCCTGCGATCGCTGAGATCGACTCCTGCATACGTCCCATAGCCTCCTCGAGCTTACGGAGCCTCACTCTCATCCCCTCCTCGGGACTCAATTCCCGTGGGGTTTCGGGTGCAGTAGCTTGTTGGGCCAATCCATCCCAGCTAGCTACTCCACCTTCCTCCCCTGTTTGGCTTTCGCCCATCTCCTCCTCTTCTCCCAATAACACTCTCTTCTGCTCCTCTAACTCCATCTGTTCCTCACTGGCGCTCATCTTGCTGCTCTGTGAATCCAAACCAAAAACAGACAAACAAACCCACAACAGAACTCTAGGTATTGTAACCTCATCAATAGAAAGTAAATCAAAAATTTTACTTCATCTACGTTGTGGTGTTTAATTGTCTATTCCAGGAGCACTATAAACATTTATCGGGAGATAAGCAGTCAGTTCCATCTATTGAACTGTATAAACTGCTTTACATCAAATGTTTGCCTCTAATGCAATAAAGAGAGGAGCAATCAGTTCCATCTATTGAACTGGAGCACCTACTCTACATCTAATGTTGTTGCAAAAAAAAAAATTTGAAACTTTCCTTCTATTGCTTAACCTGACACCGTGCTTTTTAGTCGCCCATATCCGGCAACTACTCTTATTTTAAAATTCAAGAAAATTTTAAATTTCATCAATAGCCCAAATCCGGCTTTTAAAATTTTCAATCACTTCAATGGGCCCAGATCCGGCCAAAAGAAAATTCACTTCTATCATCTATATTAGGCCCATGTCCGGCCAAAAAAAAAAATTTAAAATTCGTTTGTGCTTACAGCCGGTCATCGACGTTAGCTAACACTGTAAATTGCACCATCAAACCTCGATTTTGACTTTTTATTCTGGTATATATACATCGTTGAACTCAATTTCAACAACTCTACTTAGCCACTCTTATTAATTCCATCTAATAGCACTGGTCTCTTGATAAGCTCTTCTAATTAGTTTCATCATCAAACTTCATCAAATGCAACAACCCTCTAGTACACAACCGTTACCATCATCTATTATGGTTCCCCTTTCCTCAGCTTACCAGTACATCTATCCAATACAACAAGGTAGGTGGCTAATTTTTGGTACCAGAACCAAACATCCTTGACAGGGTATGTAAACCGCCTCAGCGTGAAAACATCCCCTATATGTCAACAAATCCACGTTGGGTCATGATTGTATTCCCTAAACATGGTTGGTGAAAAGTAAGGAAATCCCCATGGCGGACCCCTTTCCCCCCCAACATCATGTTTGCCCATTCCGGTCGCTTTCCGCCTTTTCTTCGAATGCCCACATGTGCGGATTGTGTTATTTATAACTAACACCTCTCTAAAGGATTTTTAACTTCGACATCAAATAACAGGACCATCTCTTCCTGTTTGTGCCCCTCTCTCCGGGCACTATGTTCCACATCCGAACATCTTCTGTCTGGTAAGACTCTAATTTCATCATAGGAAGTCAATAACCTATACATCTATGTACGTACATCCTCTAAATTTTCATAAACATTTCTTACGCATGCAGCCAGACAGGTATTTCTGGGAATCCGTTATAAAAACCCAGCACAGATTGTCCCCAGTACTGCATCAATAATATATTATGGACACATCTATGATTTCATCAGCAGGAATTACAAAGTGAAAGATCTGCTAGCAAACATCGATCTTTCCTCAACCCGCCCTTCAAAACATCGAGTGGGCTTCCGAGCTGTTGGACAACAAAAAGAAAACACGAAAAACGATCTCTCATCAACTCTCTTGATCGGTTTTATTTTCGTTTCATCGCGTTTGTTTCGCGTATTTATTCGTTTGTTGTCCTAATTCGCGAGGACTATACCCCACTAACCTCAACCCTAACCCCCAAGCGGTAATTACCACGCGATCTTTCGATCATTATTTATCAACAATAATTTTCGTGAAATTCCGTGGGTGAGGTTATTACTTTTATTTAAAAACGTCAGGAATTGTTAGGCTCGGAACATCAACTCGGGTCTTAGCCTTCTCGGAGTAAATCAAACATCAAAAGATTTATTCCCTGGCTGTTTACCCTAACCTCTCAACATCGCATCATATCCGAGTTCCCCAGGGCTTCGAATTTCCCCAAGCCCCTTATCATCTATATTTTATTGCTTCCAAAATATCATTTCCTGGTTGATTATACATGATATTCAACCCAGATACTTTCTAGCGAATAGACGAACTCGGATAAGATGCAGCGACCCCGGCAAGGAATACAACATGAGCTTGTGACTGAAACGTGGGGGAAATTAATTTCATTAACCTCTAATGCACAAGACTGCCCAACGGCGCCGTATCGGATTATTTCTTCAATTACCTTGTTGTTTATGGTGTGATGCTCAAAGCCACTGTGCTTGAGTTGGAAGTGGCAGGCTCCAAGAAGTCTGTCTCGTGCGGTCGTTTGATCGGGTTAGCTGGTAGCTGGGAAGCAGAGTTGTTAACTCGGGGACTTCAAGAAACGGTGTGTTGAGCAAGATGGCTTCCTCTCAAGAGAAGAGCGAGTCGGAGCTCCAGTACTCCCAACCGGCAATAATATTCTCGAAAAGGTGTGAGAAGAGGCGCCAAATATGAAATTGATCATTCATAATTTCACACTAACAACTACCTGGGCCCATAACCTAAAGGCAGGGAAGGAAAGAAAAGGCGTGAAGTGTTGAGATTAATTATAACGATGGTTTTAATAGAGCGGGATGCACGGGGACACGGTTTACAGATGAGAATGAAGAACAGGGAACTGCCAGACAGGAGGGCAGTGGGGGTAGTAGTAACAAGACGATGAACTAAGGATAGCAATCACAGCTAACCACACACTGTCCAATAATGATTGTTTCCAATAATAACTTACCACTGTGTAATAATTTTGAGATTTTCACCGATCTCTTCGTGTGAACCCGCTCGTAGGGATGGGCGTTTCTGTTCTTTTTGAGAAGTGATACGAAACAGTTCGTTTATTGTATGAAACAGTTTTGGGAAAGCTGATTCAAAATAACAGCTTCGGCAACAATAACGGTTCAAGAAATTTTGGCTTGGCCAAAACAATAAAAACGCGGAACTGTTTCTTCGTTTTTCCAGCTGTGAAGCTGTATCTCGCAACAGAAACGGTTTCGTAACACCCGTTTTTTCATTTTTTTCCCCTTACAGCGAAACTGTTTCTTCGTCTTTCCTGCTGCGAAGCTGTCACCAATGGAAACGGTTAATCACCTGTCTTTTTTCCTTTTTTCCTACAACAGAATTTTTGTTTTTTGGTTTATTATTTTCAATTGTGAACCTTTTGGGATAGACCATGACAATTGGCCTGTTGGACTATTGGCAACCTTGGGACCTGAAATCAAATCAACACTTCTTTTCGTCTCTGGCCGTTCTCTTGAAACAGTTGTTTCAGGTTTTGAGAAACTGTTTCGTCCTTTTTTTTTCAAGAAACTGTTATGAAGAAACAGTTTCACGTTGATTTCCCATCCCTAGTCCCTAGTCCCTAGTGATGATATTTGGGCTGAATAAATACAATTTCGTTCACCCTCCTGTTGAAAATGCCTGTCTGTGCAAACTTCTGGGCCTTACTGTGAAATAACAGCTGGACGTGCAGTGCTCCCGGTGGTCTTAAAAAACTGCCAAGTTCGAGAACCGTGCAAAAATTCGTCTGAAATCACCATCAGTTTGAATAATAACCCTGGAAAAAGTGTCAACACGTGGATCAAGACGATTAAATGACACTACCAATGATCAAAGATAGTAAAAAAAACCCACAGTCATGCAGCATGGCTATAAGAGCGAATTTTCGAAGAAATAACTGATTTTATGTAAAACTGTTTTATCTCAAGAAATAACCACGTTCCTTCATCTTCAGAGTGCTCCAGTTTGAGAACGGAATGAGATATCGCAATTCTGATTTCACCATCGTGTCCAGCGTACAAAAACCTTTAAAATGAGGTGTCACTTGTCAGACTGTTTCATTTTGGGAATTTATGGGTAATTTTCCCCCCCTAAAACTCCCCAAAACTCCCCCTTAGAATGACCTGATTCTGCCCATCTACGAACTTAGCCTGTAGATTGCCAAGACAGATTTTTCGCGCAAATTTGAACTTTTTATCTCAATTCTTTCGAGAGTTATCGTCTGGAATGACACACATACACACACACACACATATATATATATATATATATATATATATATATATATATATATATATATATATAATTTTTGGTGTCTTGTTTTAAAAATTTTGGACCGAGAACAATAGATTCCTTTTCCTCGAAAATTCGCTAAAAAAAAAGGAGCGTACCTAATTTTTGTGTTTTAGGGGCCAAAATTAATGGAAACCATCAGAAATAGCTATTTCGATTATTACGCATGAAAGAAACAATAAATGAACAGCCAACATTTCCGTAGGTATGTCCAATAGAATGATAAACCCATGTGACGAGGACTTTGCAGCGTTTTTGGATTCCAAGTACCTTGAAACGGATACTGTATAGTTTTGATGGTGGGGTGGCTTGAGGAGAGGGGTTAAACATTCTCTTTTCGTGCTCGATTCCAGAGGTTCATTATTCAGAATAATGAACCAACAAGCGATATTTTTTAAATGATGATTTAAAGTAAAAATGCGGCAAGAAATTACGTATCAGGTCTGTTGACATCTGATTGGCTGTTGGCCCAAGGAGGCAGAGTGAAGCTTCGGAGGCAAAGATTCTCAATGTTGCCAACAACCCGATGTTAATGGCAAACAGAGTGATTTGGTTTTTGGAAAACCTTCCTGGCAACCTTCAAGAATCTTTGCTGTGACTTTTCATGAACCTCCCCTTGGTTTGGTTTTAAGGACATGTTTTTTTAATTTATAAATTTATGGTTCCATCCATCTGTCTGTTGCGAATTTGTGTCTGTTGCGAACTATTGGCGATTTGCCTGATAGGTCCATTTCTAGCAGGAACTCGAAAATAAATTTCACACTCCACTCTGCCTAGAATTTCCGGCATGAACACCTCATTGTGTGGTCAGTATGTGTTAATTTCCTTTATTGAACAGAATTTGGTAAAAAAAAAAGAGAATTTGTAACCCACAAAAGTTGCCCATTACCACCTTCTCCCTCACTCTGCGTGCTTTTCACAGTTGCTTGAACTAAAATATTCCGAATATCATCTTATACTAGGCTATATTAGAATCTTCTGATACTCCTCTTCCAGCCAGAGATCCACTGCGTTGTTTTCTCTTCTTCCAACAATATAGTAACTTTATTGTTATAGGTTTGATACATTGTTTCAGTTGTATGGATTTCGTCCCTGAAAATGGGGTGCGTGTAGACATATAGCATCATGTTCCGACTCATGTAAAATGAGTAATTTCAACGCTAACTTGAATGAGCTTTTGAACAGCTTGGAAGCACCTGCGCGGGTTGCCAAACATAGAAAGGTAAGATCTTTGTTGGTTTATATACCAAGTTACTGTAGTAAATTATGATCTTGAGGGTGTAGCTTTCTTCAACAAGATGGAGGAAAAGTTGGTAACGGTTCAGGTGAAAAAAAAAAGAGGCTTCAGTAGGAATTGAACCAGAACTTTCTGCTGACGCCGCAGACATTCTTGCCGCTGCACAATTCCAGTGCATTTTTCCTAGCATTCTTTTCAAAAGCGCGATATTAACGAGAGGTTTAGTACTCTTTGGTCACCCT
This sequence comes from Leptopterna dolabrata, assembly GCA_954871275.1. Lineage (NCBI taxonomy): Eukaryota > Metazoa > Arthropoda > Insecta > Hemiptera > Miridae > Leptopterna > Leptopterna dolabrata. Next base: position 75,095,042 of record OX940976.1, on the reverse strand, counting down.
TGGGTAATAACGAAAATTAGGTCCTTTCGCAGGAGAAAGCTTCACATGAATTTCGACAGGTGAAAGAAATTATGTGATCCGAAAAAGCGTGAAAACGTGGTTGCTTTTACGTCAGCAGTTGTTGGCTGATACCAACAACCTTTTATTAGCGATTTTTATGAGAAAATACGCTATTGGAGTAGGTCCAAAATCTTTAGTAGGTACGTAAAATGTTGAAAATCAATTGTTAAGAGTAATTTCGGTTTCACACTCAATATTATTAATATCTCATCCAATCATTTGCAGGATCAGTTAACACAGCTCAATGACTTCCTGGAATTGCCAGGGTACGTTCAACATTTGAATAACAATGGCACTAAAAGAGGAACAGTTGTTACATGGGATCGTTTGTTTGCTGCAGTTCATCGTATGATAATTGATGAGGTACTATATTTTGGCTGTAGCTAAACTATTGCAGAAAGTAGGTACCCAAACCTCGCTACAGCAGGTATCTCTATCTCCGACGTGATGATTTGTTCCTGTTTTAAATACAAATTAGCATAACACCCTGATATTTCGCAGACTGCTCTACGATGTTTGGAGGAGCTCGATAAGAAAGGGAAGGATTATGGACCGCATCATCAAGCGTTCATGAGATCATGCTCTTCTCTGTCTTTAGTTGCAGCAAGAGCCAATGCTAGTGAGTTGGATTTTCAGTATAATAAAACCCAGTACTTCCAGTAGAATTTAGGCTACCTAAACCACTGCACTGCCAACTATCAGGGTAAAATGTGGCCAAGGTAACTCGGGTAACTCAGTTTGGAGTAGAAATGAGGCTTTATGTAGATAAGTGTCCTTTTACATAGATGGTCGGTAAACGTCCCCCATCAATCTTTGTGGAGGTAAGATAGAAGAGCTGATGGTACTACCAGGGTGTCCGATCTTTATATCCCCGTTTGGGATTAACGTTCGAGGTGTTCATAGTTCTCATCTTGAGAGGGCCTTGATACAACCAAAGTGTTGAGGCAGGTGCTTCAACTGTCTCGGTTGGGGAGTCGAGAAGGCGCCCAGGCGTTTACGTCAGGTGCAGGCCTCTCTTTGCCCTTTCTGTCTTGATTTCCTTTGTGGAAGTCAAATTTGGTAGGTACCTTAAAAACCTCAAAATTCTCGGTGAGGGCTATCCTTGTCACACCGCTATTCTAAGGGATAGTAGACCTAGGTGTGTTTACCATTCCACCACAGCTCTCTCAACTAGTTGTAAGGAGGGGAGCTGTAGCTGAGGAAGGGGGTTGTTACCCCTCAGTAGTATATACATATAGCCGGTTCAGTAAAACAATGACGTAACTGCAAAAAACCAAATTTTACAGGAGAAGCGAAAAACCAAAATTGTTTCGCGAAAAATCCTGTGATCAGCATCCGTATTCGAACATTTTGTTACAGTAAGTGTTTGCTATAGATTATATATTTTTTAGGGGTGAATGTCGACCCCTCCCTCTCTCCACACCTGATTTATTGCAATTACGTCATTGTTTGTTAATGGCTCAAAATTTCAAAATCTGAGTGTTTCAGGGGGAAAAAACGAGCAGGTTATCAAATAGATTCCTAAATTATCTTTTTATCCATTCACCACTCTTAGGAACAGTGATGCACAAAACATTATTAAAAACGCGCAGAAGGTACAAAATTACATGATAATTAAGGAACAAGGCAATCGGCATGCGTTAATAGGAAATTGGTTAAGGGAATCATAAAAACTTATATAAAATGGAGGAATTATGTTGCTTCGAGTCAAAGAGTTCAATATGTGCCAATCTAGCACGAAATGTGCCTGTAAATACCTATGGTTCTTATTATTCCACAATTTAAAATGTGAACTCTTGTTGGTTATTGATCCATTGAGCTCATATTACCTACAGCAGTCTCATTACGTTGGTAATACCAGTACCTAAGTTTAGCTTCCGCATCGCAAGTCCCCCCGAGCCTACCAGAATGACATCCCAAACCTCAAGTGCATCATTGATCGTGGCACCTCCTCCATGAACGTCGTCCACATGGGGTTGCTCAAGAAGAACCCAGAAGCATTGGGGTAATGCTTGGCTTGAGTCTATGCCAACTGCTTCAGGGTCCGGTTTGCTAGGAATGGAGCTGGAGCTGTACGATAAGTGACCATGCAGAGAGCAAAATCCTGAACAGGGTCATCCGGGGGAGTCTCTCCACACAGTACGGAGAAGATTCTGATCTTCTCGAGGATGCAAAATCTGGCGGAACATTTGTTTCGGATCACCAGTGAACACATAGGGAAATGAGTGGAACCGGAGGAGTATGTCTCCAATGTCCGGTTGTAATTTAGGACCTACATGTAAAAACCTCGTTCAAGGACCGACCATTTGACGTCCTAAGGCTACACGGATCTTGTCCAATGGATCCCCTGCGCGATGAACCGCATTATGAGGCATATAGTAATGAGCGAGACCCTTCGCCGGGGTATCAACGGGTCTCATGTGACCCTGAGCGGCGTACTCTTGCATGAACTTTTTATACAGAGGAGCAAGATCAGGATTTCGCCTAAATCTACTCTCAGACCTACAAAGCTGCCATAGGGCTATTGATAGAATGGCCTAGTGAATTTCAATCCTGTGCGAGAAGCAGAGGAATGGTGTACCTACCTGAGCCATTCCTGCGCATCTGATCCAGGAAAAGGTTCTCCACCTCCATCTCAGCAGGCGTCCAAGGCTCTACCTCATTAACTGACTCGATCTCAAACATTCGTTTCATAAGAACATCCGTTTCGTGAGCGACTCCGAATCTGTATAGATGCAGGACTTAGAGATACAAAACTCACATGAGTAGGTGGTACCCCCCTTGAGACTAGGCTGAACAATGGTGGACTGGCTGTTATGAACTCTACCAGGGGCACTACCAAGAACAAATTACGTACTGGCTCTAACAGAGCGCCTTTAGAGTGGAAAAGTGGAATTCCTGATTGGTGGTGGGGAGGGGGGGGGGGACGACGCTTCTTTGGCATAACGGAAGCCACTGCTGAACGCTCCCCTTCTCGTACACTGCCTCCAACAAGCGTTTGTCGGAGTGCTCGGACAATATCCCGAATTGCACACTTTCGATATTCAGCTGACCAAACATCCTTCCTTGCCGGCTGCGATGTACTGCTAGAGCCGGACTAGCTCCAGAAATGATCTCGGACTTGAAGGGATAAACCAGAACCGGGGCTTCGGTTGGAATGAACCACTGAAATTGATTCTTATCACTAAACCTTACTATCTGCCATTTTCGTGTCTCAGTTCGGCCTAGCACTAACTACCCACTTCTGAAGGTAATAGCCATGGTGAGTTGCCTACAGAAATACACGTTCCCCTTTGATGAGGTGCATCACTAGATTGGCACTTAGCAACAGATCGACTTCATCCCTCCTGTAAAAAGTCGGATCAGCCAACTCAGAGCCTAGTCCCCAAATATGGGACCAATGGTCGATAGAAAAAATGCTAGATGGGATGGGAGCTGTCACCTCGTCGGAATCGAAAGTGGTGACTGGTATATGCCTACCTGAAGGTGTGAAAAGCCCGAACAAAGTGAATCCCAGAACAGAGTGCAATTTCCCTCCTACTCCCACTATGCATAGTTCTGAGAGGAGGGCCTCCAATTTGAGCGCCCTAGCGGATTTGGTTGTAATCATATTTACCTCAGAACGAGTGTCCAGAAGAGCGTGCCCAACAAGGCCCCTAGCTTTTTCCCTTTTGGACACGTGACGAGTGCGGTAGGTATTAAGCCTCCTGATTGAGGATACCTAAGACATGATCTAGATAATGATGAACCTTGCGCCCGAAGAGTACTTCCCGCTGCTAGCTGAGCGCCTGAACTAACATTGTCCCAGAAAGCAACGGCCCCACTACTGAACGCATGAGACTCCGGAAGGTGCCTCACTACATTTGATGGTCGAGGCCCGTCGTGTGCACCTGAACTAACACGTACAGGGGAAGGCTGCACAAATCCAGAGGGACCTCTAGAAACTAAATCATCACAAGATATCAACAGAGTGGTGCCACCTCCCTCAGTGGTCCTCGGAACTAACATGCGTCTACCTGAAGTGGCAGCCAAGCTACTGCCTGGGAACTTATGAACCAACATCCTACCTGTGGGACTGGAACGGTTATTAGGATCAATACAAATATATTGATGTGTCTTGAACAAGGGTCCATTATAGCATCTGTCCCCCTGGATGGACAGACTGGTCACTCTGGACAGAACGGGTCAGATGGCCGGCTCGATCCCATCCAGTGGGGCAGCCTCATTCATAATCCGTAAAAGATCTAGCCGAGCGGGGCAGGGATCAGCCACCACTGAGTTGATCTCGAAGAGGGCCGGGGTGCTCGTAGCCAGTGGCTGATGTGCCGAGATAGACAAATTGCACCTCTGGCTCGTTTCCCCCTTTGAACCATCAGATTGGGGAGGAAGATCCTGAGTGCCCCTCGGCATTACCTCACTTTCTGAGCGATGAAGCCAGGCCGCAGAATCGTTGAGAAGGACAGTCTTGAACGTCGCCATTGTTATATTTGTAGCTCAAGTCTGTTTACCAGTATATAGGCTTTATTCGGCAAAACACAACAAGTGAAAAGAATAGAAAAGCTTTTGAACGTTAATTAGAACATGTGATGTAACTGTGTAGGTGTCATGTGATGTGGTGTATATAATTGTGTAGTAGTGTCACCACATTCACCCCTCCCTATTTTGGAACATAGTCTTTGAGATATGATGGTTCCTTTCGAACTCTCGAAGGTCGTCTCAAAGGCTCTTCTTGTGCGGTTGTAGCTTCTGGTGGTTGGTCTGGGGGTACTGGGATAGACTCTTCGGACTGCGGGACGGAATCCTCTTCTTGTGGTGCGACGGAATCCTCTTCTTGTGGTGCTTGTTGTATGTTGTCGAATAGGGGAGTGGATTGTTGCTGATCTGACTCGGAGTATCCTCTTGGAGCAAGGTGTTTGAGAGAAACGGTGGTTTCCCTCCCATCTGCTAGTTTGACCCATGCATATTCAGGGTTTGCTTCTAAGAGGTCCACTTCGTCGACCAGTGGCTCAAACTTGCTATTCCGAACGTGTCTCTTAAGGAGAACTTTGCCTGGGGCGAGTAACCAAGGCGGTAGCGAACTACCTTGACAAGATCGGCGTGGGTGCAAGAACATTCTGTCGTGAGGCGTTGTGTTTGTGGCAGTGCAGAGTAATGATCGAATGGAATGTAATGCGTCATCGAGCACGAGCATCCATTGGTTTGAGCTTAGATTGTTTGAGCTTAGTGCCAATTGGATGGACTTCCATAATATACCGTTGTAGCGCTCAATTTGTCCGTTACCCTCTGGGTTGTATGGAGTGGTGCGACTGGTAGCGATCCCGCGAGAATGCAAATATGTCCTCAGCACATTAGACATAAAACTTGGGCCTCTGTCTGAGTGAACGAAGGCTGGTAGACCAAATGTGGAAAACAAGTGTGTAAAATTTTTCATGATGGTGTCAGATGTCATATCCAGGCAGGGGAATGCAAATGGAAATCGAGAGTACTCGTCCACAACGGTCAGTAAGTATCGATGTCCCGACGGTGCTTGAGGAAGGGGCCCTTTAAAGTCAACATTGAGTCTTTCAAAGGGTTTCGCAGCTTTTATGAGATTCCCAACCTCTTTGTGGAATCTGGGCTTAATCTCTGAACATGTCGGGCAAGCATTGACGATCCTCCTGATTTCGTCAATGGAAAAGGGTAAATTCTTGCTGCGAACCCAATGAGCCATTCGGGTAATGCCCGGGTGGCAGAGAGTGTCATGTAGAGTTTTGAGATTGGTTGTACTAGTGTGATTCGTGTTTGTAACAAAGCAACATGTTCCTTGTGGCTCAGGAGAAGGCACCTGGATCCTGGATAGTGTGTCTGCAGCCCGGTTATCCCTACCTGGCCGATATATGATGTCAAATTTGTAGCAAGATAATTCGAGCCTCCATCTCATAATTTTCTCGTTTTTTATTTTTTTGGAGTGAGACATGTCGAACATGAACGAAACCGAGCGTTGATCAGTCAAAATTTGGAAGTGACGACCAAGAAGAAAGTGTCGCCAGTGGCGAACTGACTCCACAATGGCGTACGCTTCTTTCTCGACAGAGGAATGCCGCTGTTCACTAGTCGAGAGCGTACGCGAGAAGAACGCCACAGGCCTCCCCGATTGTGTCAGTGTGGCCGCAATAGCAAAATCGGAAGCGTCTGTTTCAACGCGAAATGGAACGTTGTCTTCAATAGCCATCATTACAGAGTGTACAATGTCATTCTTAAGCTTCTGAAAAGCATCTTTAGCATCATCGGTTAACGGAAAACGGTGTGCGTGTGTGAGTGGCCTGATCTTATCAGAGAAATGCGATATCCACTTCGAGTAATGAGCAAAAATGCCAATAACTCTCTCCAACGTTTGCGTGTTGTCAGGAACAGGTAGAGCTCGTAATGGTTTTAGACGTTCGGGATCCGGCCTGATTGTATGGTTGGCGATGGTGTAACCCAGTAAATTAATTGATTTCTGTGAAAATGTAGACTTCTCTTTGTTCAGAGTAAGATTGTATTTCTTAGCAGCTATAAGGAATTTATTGAGATTGTAACCATGTTCTTCCTGATCCTTCCCACACACAGTAACGTCGTCTAAATAAGAATAGGTTCCTTGTAGTCCCTCAGCTTCGATTATCCAGTCAATAGTTTTTTGAAAACAAGAGACTCCATTCGTAACTCCAAAGGGGATTCGGCAAAATTGATAAAGCTTCCCACAAGCTTCAAATGCTGTAAATGGCTTTTCACTGTCAAGGATCGGAATTTGGTGGTAAGCGCTTTTTAGATCGATTGTACTAAAGACTGTATACTGTGAGACCTTGTTTATAATATCATCCACTCGTGGAATCGGGTAAGCATCGAGGAAGGTAAATTTGTTTATTGTTTGTGAGTAGTCAATGACCATTCTATGTACGTTTGTGAGTCTGAGAGACCACGAAAATCTGAGCACGCCAAGGGGAGTTACTGTGTTCTATCACACCGTCATAAAGAAGTTTGCTCACCTCGGATGCAATGAAGTTCTGGTCGTCTGGAGTGTGGCGTCTAGATTTTGTGGTTATGGGCGTGCAGTCTGCAGAAAGGTTAGCGAAGAGCGACACAGGCGGGATAGCGGCTACAGCCACGCTGCAGATGTGTAAAGCCGGCTTGCACCCTCCAAAATCGATTGTTAAAGACGAGTGTTGTCTGAGGAGGTCGTGACCTATGAGAACATCGGCACAGAGATTTTTCATAACAAACATTTTGCACATTTTAGCCGTTGTTCCTAAAAACTCTATGTCTACAAAGCTGTAACCGTCAATAGGTACAGTCAACGAGGAAGAAGCCATAGAGACGGAATCCGTACTTTCATGGAGAATAAGATTGCACATCGTTACTATTTTCCTGCTAAGGAAGCTAAGCGAGCTTCCGGTATCGACCAGAGCATTGAAAGTTGTACCATTTACAACAGCTGGAGTTGTGGACTTTGACAGGCATTTAGTGTAGTTGGCTGAACTTGCTATGATGTTGCAGATGCCAGTAAGGGCTGATGTGTGCTTAGCAGGATTATTATTTCTACTACGAGAAAGACATACTTTGGAAAAATGTCCAATTTTTTCACATGATTGACACCTAGAATCTCGCGCAGGGCATACAGAACGGCCTGCTGGCTCCGTGAAAAGAGTTGGTGACGAGCAAATACTTCGTTGACAGGTTTTACATAGAGGCTGTCTAGTAATTCAATAGCCGCAGCATATGAGGTACATGTGTTGATGTAGTGGAAGACACTTGGTGCAACGTAATTTATCAAAAGATGCAGCTTACCGTTATCATCTAAATTGTTTACGGATGCAATGAAGTTGGTGAACGTAGTCTTCCAGTGAAGCCATGTCTCCTTCGCAGTAGTAGTTTTATGTTCAGCCTCGAATCGGTCTGGTTTCAATAACCTGTCCATATGTGAAATTGTTCCGTGTTTTGCCGAATAAATTGTTATATTTGTAGCTCAAGTCTGTTTACCAGTATATAGGCTTTATTCGGCAAAACACAACAAGTGAAAAGAATAGAAAAGCTTTTGAACGTTAATTAGAACATGTGATGTAACTGTGTAGGTGTCATGTGATGTGGTGTATATAATTGTGTAGTAGTGTCACCACAGCCATGTCGATAGGAGAAGCAGTTCTCGCAGAGCTTGTGTAGGTGAATGAATTCCCACTTCTATTCCACGGGAGCATTGAAGAACTTGGTGAACAAGAATCAATTTCAGTGGTTCATTCCAACCGAAGCCCCCCTTCAGGTTTATCCCTTCAGGTCCGAGACCATTTCTAGGTCCAGGTCCTGCTCCAGCAGTACATCGCAGGGCAAGGAAGGATGTTTGGTCAGCTGAATATCGGAAGTGTGCAATTCAGGACATTATCCGAGCACTCCGACAAACGCTTGTTGGAGGTGGTGTACAAGAAGGGGAGTGTTCAGTGGTGGCCCCCGTTATGCCAAAGAAGCATTGTTCGCCCCCCCCCCCCCCCCAACCCCAATCAGGAGTTCCGCTTTTCCACTCTAAAGGCTCAAGAGGTGTAACACCTACTCCTGTGAGTTTTGAATCTCTAAGTCCTGCATCTATACAGGTTCAGAGTCACTCATGAAACGGATGTTCTTATGAAACGAATGTTTGAGATCGAGTCAGTTAATGAGGTAGAGCCTTGGACACCTGCTGAGATGGAGGCGGAGAATCTTTTCCTGGATCAGGTGCGCAGGAATGGCTCAGGTAGGTACACCATTCCTCTGCTTCTCGCACAGGATTGAAATTCACTAGGTCATTCTCTATCAATAGCCCTATGGCAGCTTTATAGGTTGGAAAGTAGATTTAGGCGAAATCCTGATCTTGTTCCTCTGTATAAAAAGTTCATGCAAGAGTACGCCGCTCAGGCTCACATGAGACCCGTTGATACCTCGGCGCCGGGTCTCGCTCATTACTATATGCCTCATCATGCGGTTCATCGCATAGGGGATCCACCGGACAAGGTCCGTGTCGTCTTTAATGCTTTGCAGAGGACGTCAAATGGTCGGTCCTTGAACGAGATTTTACATGTAGGTCCTAAATTACAACCGGACATTGGTGACATATTCCTCCGGTTCCACTCATTTCCCTATGTGTGGCGATCAGAGCTGCCAATGCGAAAAGTATGTATTTAATTAAGGTGCAGGTAGGCTGCAACTTCCTTTCCCCTGCTGCTCGCCATGCTCCCCTCGTTTCAAGCAAGGGTGCGAGGGTGAACGTGGGGAACGTAAACATTGGTGGGTGGAGGGGGAACACCCCGGTGACTTCGAGAGCGATCACGGCATAACCCGTGCTGTGCCTACCCCATGCGGTGATCGCCGGGTCTCACCTAGTGTGCTTATCTCCATGCAAATACACAGAAGCGAAACAATACGACCTGTGTCCCGTGGCCGTTTCCTGTCCTGTTCCCACATAGTGTGTGAGAACCTTTAGAGGGAAGTCCGAGGATCTGCTAAACAACACATCCCACCCCATCCAACCCACCTCCCCTACTTGCTCGTAAAATATTGACATAGGCCATGACATTGCTCGTTTGAAATCAAATAAATGTAATATTATTCAACTGTTTATTCATGTTTGATTTACCATTTAATGTCATCATATTGTTGTATTTGTTTCTGATACTTTTGTTATTGTTATCATTCTTGAAATTTTAATTTTAATTTGTGATGAATTAATTATTTGATTTCTAGCCAGTGGGGTGGGTGGTGGTGGGGGTTATGACCCCAACTCCCCCCCCCCCCCTTCTGGCTACACCACTGGCCTTTGCCCTTTTCCCTAAAATGGTCAGAGTAGATTTAGATTGCTGACGTTCCGCTCGAGGTGTTGCTGTAGACTGTCCAATCTTCTGAACCTCCTTTGAGGTAGTAGGGAGTAAATTTTTGTGCATTGTCTTTGTTTCAGGTAAAGTCCACCTAACATGCCATGACACTATATCATGCTGTTTGGAGGCATTCGAACAACCTCGGTTGAGAGGAATCCTGTCGGAAACGTATGTGGGTATCTTATCGAACTCTGTTCTGTGCAAAAGAGCATATTGGGGAAATATTGAAAAGGACACTTGGTCTGGTAAGTGGGGGGTCCAATATAAAATTTCTTCGACACTTCCGATTGCAGAAATAGTCATCTGTTTCATTTTAAACTTCATATTTATAAGTTGATCAGAATAGGAGCCCAACCTAGTATCCTCCATGTTTACACAAGAGTGATAATACAGTCCAGTGCTCAGGTGCTCACCTCCCAGAAGCGATTTGAAGCACTGAGGAGTTGGCTTAAAAAAACTGAACTAGTACGTAGTTATCAACAGAATCCAATCAAAAAAGCTATCAGAAAAATTCAAAATAACCATCTTTCTTCAAATGGAATAATATCACATCACAGTAAATTCTATTTCACAAAGCCCTGTGTGGTCATAATCAGCTGTTCCTTATCAACCTGGGGGATTTGTATACCGTGTGATTCACATTCATGTTGATGAAGCTTTTCGGTTCGAACTTCAGGGCCTTACTGTGAACGAAGGGCTGGACATACTGGTTGGTCTCAAGGAAGCCTACAATTTGGAATCAATTTAAACGTAATAAAAAACCCATTGAAAGATACATCCATGGAAACCAAGATCCATTGAAAGTTTTTCGTCGATACAACGAAACTTTCAACGGCAAATTTCACCCCTTAGAGATGACTGATAGTAACGCCGAGGAGCATCGCGGACCTACTAGACTGCAAATGGGGCCTCATCATCATCTTTGGCGCTACAGTCCTATAAGAGAACATGGGCCTCCTCAGTTATCCTCCTCCACTCGTCCCTGTCAGGAGCAGCCGCGCGCCATCTTCTAACTCCGATGCTTCGGATATCAGCCTCCACATCATCCACCCACCATCTGATGCGCGGCCTGCCTCGTCTTCTGGAGCCACCTGGAATGTCTGTAGACCAGCCTTCTTGGCACCCTGTTCTGGTCCATCCTCTCAACGTGTCCGATCCAATGGAGTCTGCCCTTATTAATGAACAAAACTATATCAGGCTCTCGGTGAAGTTCTCTAAGTTCCTCGTTCGTTCTTATCTTCCATCTCTGTTCCTCCGGGTCAAAGATAGGACCATAAATTCTTCTGAGAACTTCTCTCTCCCAGGCCTGGAGCTTTTGTTCCCACTCTTCGGTAAGGACCCAAGACCTCGGAGCCATACGTTACCACAGGGCGTGTTGTAGTTTTGTACAGCTTGACATTTGCCTTACGTGGAAGAGCAAGGAACTTCATAATTTAGTGGTGTGCCCAGAAACAGCGATTACCAGCCTCCATTCTCGCTTTTATTTCTGCTGGAATATCATTTTGTTTGGTCACCAATGCTCTCGGATATTTAAATTGCTGGCAAGCTGGGAAATGGTGGCCAAACATCTCGATGGCGTCCATGAGCTGAGCAAAAGCATTTCTTGAGGTCCTCATGTACATCGTCTTTTGCTCATTTACGATGAGACCACGAGCTCCAGCCGCATGCTCCAATTCCTCGAAGGCTCCAGAAAGTACTGGCATCAATCTGACAGCAATTGCTACTTCGTCCGCGTAAGCAAAGTGCTTCGTCATCCGATTGTATATTATGTCTCCTGGATTCATTCGGATTGCTCTTATTGCACCTTCTAGACAGAAGTTGAACAGGCCTGGTGCTTCTGGGTCTCCCTGTCTCAGTCTGTTGGTAATGTCAAATGGTGCAGTTTGGTCTTGTACTCTTACTAGGCATTTAGAGTTCTGCAGAGTCAACCTAACCAATTTCCTAGGGATTCCGAAAGCCAGAAGGTCCCTCATGAGTGCTGTACGACTGACGCTGTCATAACCTTGTTTAGCATCTACAAACAGGTGGTGTAGAGTTATGTCATATTCATATGACTTGACCAGTCTGTCTGTCGGCATGATACTGGAGCTGCTTGCTAAGTTGGGCGATAGCTAAAATCCTGTACGCGACACACAGCAAAGCAATGCCTCGGTAATTCACACATTCGAGTTTGTCACCCTTTTGGTTTATTATTCTGTGAATAATACACCTATGTATTCGCTCAGCAAAAAAATTTTATAACACCCCCTCAAAATTTGTTCTTTTCCGTTTCAAGGTGCGTAGAATCCAAAAATGCAATGGCCGTCATTTTCGGTCTAAAAAATTCGTTCTTTCGCACACATGCTCCATTTGGGCCCTAGTTGTGTCCCGAAACTTTTCAGCCCGATAGGAATGTACCCAGGGGTGTTATGAGTGAAAATGTGTATAAAAATAGGTACTTTTTGTGTTTTAGTAACATGTTAGTAAAATGAGCTTTTGAGGTATCGTTTTCCTTGTTTTTGGGGACGAGAAAACCGAATATGAAGTCGATTTTGACCAAGGAGTGGAAAATTGAGGTTGTACCAGATGTTCAGCTCCCAAAATTGATTTTTTATGAGTCAAAAACCTGCGAAATCGTCTGAAATCACCATCAATTTGTAGAATAACACTAGGAAAAGTGTCAACACGTGGATCAAGACGATTAAATGGCACTACCAATGATCAAAGATAATTTGAAAAAAAAAGAAAAAAGGGAGCTCATAAAAAATCAATTTTGGGAGCTGAACATCTGGTACAACCTCAATTTTCCACTCTTTGGTCAAAATCGACTACCAACATGTTGCAAAAAGGCAAAAAGTACCTCATACTCAATACCTCAAGTCACTCATAACACCCCTGGATATATTCCGATCGGGCTGCAAAGTTTCGGGACACAAATGGAGCCTTTGTGTGAAAGAACGAATTTTTTAGACCAAAGTGTTCATAGGTAGATATTCATGATACGGCGGACGGACGTTGGCTTTTTGTAATCTACGCTCCTTGAAACGTAAAAGAAAAAATTTTGAGGGGGTGTTATACAAATTTTTGCTGAGCGATTACATACGTGTATTATTCACAGAATAATAAACCTCAGAATAAATAAAGTTGAGGTTCTAACGAAGTTTCAGTCTTGAATTTACGTTTTGCTTCCGAGTCTGCGAAGCAGCGGAAGCCTTGTGTTCACTTTCGTGAGCCAAAAAATTTTTGTCTTCAGAAATCAAAATTTCCACTTGCATTTTGCGTTTCAAAGCCTACTGAACAAATTTGGTTCCGTGTCTGTCGGTCTGTGAGTCTGTGAGTCTGTGAGTCTGTGAATCTGTGAGTCTGTGAGTCTGTCCGCATTTCCTTGTTACAGCCATAACTTCCACGATTTTCAATTGATTCAGCTCAAATTTTGAGGGATGGTGCGGATAAGGCCCCTTGAGGTCCCATACAAATTTCAACATGATTGATCCAGCGGTACGCCCAGCGCATGCGCTAACGTTAAATTCAACAAACACGCATAACTTTCACAATTTTGATTCAATTTCGCTCAAATTTTCAAGGGTTGTTTGGACAAGGCCTAGTGAGTTCCAGTATGAATTTCAGCATGATCGGACCCTCGGTGCGCTCTGCGCATGCGCTGGCGTGAAATAGATTCAATTTCCTTGTTACAGCCGTAGTAACCGAAGATTTCACCCAATTTCAATGTAATTCTCAGGGATTAAGCGGGTAGGGCCCATTGAGGTCCCATATAAATTTCAACATGATAGAGCCAGCGGTTCGCCCTGCGCATGCGCTCTGTCTGTCTGTCTGTCCTTCTATGCACGGCCAAACGGCTCGACGGATATCGACAAAATTTGGCACGAATATCCAGTAGGCTCCCAAGTTGTGCAACGTCGCATTTTCAATTCCCTGACCATAGCGGAACTATGGTCGACCATGGTCAACTCCTGAATGGCTTGATGGATATCGACCAAATTTGGCACGAATATCCAGTAGGCTCCCAAGTTGTGCAACGTCGCATTTTTAATTCCCTGACCATAGCGGAACTATGGTCGACCATGGTCAACTTCGTTAATTGAAATGGTAACCCCTATTTTTTATCGCGTATTCGTAATCTACGTGAAATTCTATCTACGATCGACCCTTCGGACTACCCCCGCGGTCGACCGTAGCGCATCCATGGGCCCCTCCATGGTCGAATCCCGAATTGCTCAACGGATATCGACCAAATTTGGCACCAATATCCAGTAGGCTCCCAAGTTGTGCAACGTCGCATTTTTAATTCCCTGACCATAGCGGAAATATGGTCGACCATGGTCAACTCCTGAATGGCTTGACGGATTTTGATAAAATTGGGCACAAATACCCGGTAGGGTAAGGGATTTTTCCGTCGTTTGTTGGTTCCACGATACTGCGTACAGCGAATCTCGGATAGCGAGCGAAGCGAGCGGTCAGGCTAGTTATGTATAATGGACGTAATGTATTATGGAAGTCATGTTATGTATAATATGTATATTTCATGTAATGTTATGTAATGTTATGTTATGTAATGTAATGTAATGTAATATGTATATTTAACGTTATGTAATGTAATGTAATGTAATGTAATGTAATGTTATGTTATTTTGCTTCCGAGTCTGTTCTATTTTATAATGGGTCACTCTGATTGTGACGAGGAAGCTCCTGTGCCATCACCTTGGCAGTGTATTTTCGTCTAAAATCGTCGTTCTTCCGCACTCAGTTTGGATCCTCATTTGGGAACACTTTTGGGTCATAGTTGTGCTCCGAAACACAGCAGCCAGATCGGAACACACCCAGGGGTGTTATGGGAGAAAAATGGGTGTAAAAATAGGGGTTTTCGAGGGATTTTTGAGGTTTTAGTGAACATGACTTCTGAGGTATCGTTTTCCATGTTTTTAGAGCGAGAAGATCGAGTATTAGGTTGATTTTGACAGAAGAGTGAAGAATTGAGGTTGTATGAAGGTTAAGCTCCCAAGATTAGATTTTTATTTGTCAAAAACATTGGAAATTGTCTTAAATCACCATAAATTTGTATAATAACACTATAAGTAGTAGCAGCAGGTGAATCAAGACAATTAAATGGTACTATCAATAATCAGAAATACTCTGATAAAAAAAAGCCAACCCTAATTCGTGTTTTGGGCACCAAAATTGGTGGAAACCATCAAAATGAGCCATTTCAATTATTTCACATGAAAGGAACAATAAATGAACAGCCAACATTTCTGCAGGTATGTCCAATAGAATAATAAACCCATGTGACAAGGACTTTGCAGCGTTTTTGTAATCTACGCCCCCTGAAACGTAAAAGAAAAAAATTTGAGGGGGTGTTATAAAAATTTTTTGCTGAGCGATTACATCGGTGTATTATTCGCAGGATAATAAACCAAAATGAAATGACCTCACAGAACAACCAACTCGACTTCATGCAGCCATCCTTGATTATAATCAGGTGCTCCCTAGTGATGATATCTGGCCGGATTTATACCGTTTGATTCACGATCATGTTGACGAAGTTCTGTGCAAAGGAAGGGCTGGTCGTACAATGCTCCAGTGATGGTGAGGGGCCTTTGGTGGTGAGGTGGAGGGTACAGGAGGCAGTAGGGAAGGGTTTGGTGGTGAGGAGTGTGGGGTTGGGTGGAGGTCTGTGGGCCGTGATGAGGGGCCTTGGGTGGTGATTGGTCTTTGGTGGTGAGGGGGCCAGGAGGCGTTAGGGCATGGTTCGTGGGTGTGGTGGAGGAGGGTGGGGGTGAAGGAGGTTCGTGAGCGTTGTGGGCGGTGTTTAGGGGCCTTTGGTGGCGAGGTGGAGGGTACAGGAGGCGGTAGGGAGGATCGGGCGAGGATGAGGAAGTGGGTGGGGGTGGAAGAAGGTCTGTGGGTGATGGGGGGTGGTGGCGAGGGGCCTTTGGCGGCGAGGTGGAGGGTGCAGGAGGCGGTAGGGAGGATCGGGCGGGAGGAGGAAGTGGGTGGTGGAGGGTGTTGGTTTAGCTGGCAGGGGAGAAGACTCAGGTTGTAGTGTTCCGCGGAGAGGGGGACCGGAGGCATCCAACCCATGTCAGGGTCAGAGATACACGGGTGAGAGGAACCAGCACTGCGAGATACCTCGGAATCATGCTCAACAAGAGCCTATCCGCGGAGGACCACATTGAGTCATTGATAGGTCGCGCAGCCCGGATCGCGGGGGGAATGAGAGGTTTCGCAGGGGCCGGATGGGGAGTGCCATACCGAGACAGGATGAGGTACTACAAGACGGTGTTCCTCCCCACAGTAATGTACTCGGCCTGCACATGGTGGCACAAACCAACAAAGGCGATGCGGAACAGGGTCAGAACAATGCAAAGGGCGGCTCTGATCTCTGCAACAAGATCGTACAGCACAGTTTCGCACGATGCACTGCAGGTCGTGGCTGGTTGCGCTGCCCTCGACCTGATACTGGATGGGCGTGTTGCCTACGCTGCCCTTAAATGGCCTGACAGGACATGTGCAGAGGTGCGCCCTGACCTCAGCCAAATCCTCAACGGCGACGGAACAGCAGCAGAAAAGGAGGAGAGGATTGAGGACTGGATAATGCACAAATGGCAGGCAGGGTGGGACGCGGTGGACAAGGGCAGAGCGACCTACCAGTTCTTCCCGGATGTCAGGCAGAGATGCTCATTGGCATTCGTGCCGCCCGGCTACGAGGTAACTCAGCTGCTCACTGGACATGGCAACTTCAGCTCGAAACTGCACTTCTTCAGGCGCAGGGACGAGCCAGCATGTCCATGTGGGGCTATCCAAGAAACTTCCGAGCATGTCATCAGGCAGTGCCCCCTGTATAATGACCTGAGCATCTGGGAGGACGGCAAATTGACGGGCCTCTCACAGTCCTTATCAATGACAGACAGACTTATGCTCAGTTCGAGCAGTTCTGCAAGGCCTGGGCCAGAAGAAGGGGCAGCGGAGTAGATATGGCTGAGGAGGAGCGATAAATTGACATGGGTATCTCCTTATTTTAAAATAGTAGATGGGGCGTTAGAAGGGGAAGAGATGGGAATATTTATGAAAGTACCTCTCTCCCCCAGTATGTGTGTCTTTGTGTTTAGCTTGTATGACCGATTCTGCGCGGGCGTAGATCGCAGTGATATTAGGTTAAGGCGTAAAGAACGGGCTGTGATAATAGGTGATCCTTAGATTAGGTTTAGATTAGAGTTGTGATATTAGATTAAATTGTGTGTTTGTAAATAGTCGTGTGGGTGTTGGGGGCCCTATCGGTCCCTTGGGGGGGGGGGGTTCAGCAAACCGATAGGTATTTTACTTAGTCCTGATTTATTTAGTTTTGCATTTTGTTAATTTCAAGGGCTGTAGGTAACATGAAAGCCCTACAAAGCGGGTACCGGTGGGGCCATCCTAGGAAAGGTGGGCTTGAGGGTGCTGGTGGGGTTTTCCCCAGCCCTACCGGCTAGTATGAATGTGTCTGTATTCTTCATGTGACTGTATTTATCGAATGAGAGTAACTTATATAGCAACTAGTCGTAGTATATAGGGAAACAAATGTGATGTTGGGCTGTGATATTAGCAAGTAGTATGGCGGGTGGTGAATAGTCGCTCTACTTCACCATACCGAGCAATGAGTGGCAACAGCCAAGGCACCAAAACGAGGAGGAATTCGGCAGCGACGGGAAAACCTCAAGATACAAGAAGAGGAGGCAGAGTACCTGAAAAACGCCGACCCCCGTCCCAGGAAGATCCCTGTAAAACTGGCACCTCCGCGTGGTCCATCCCGGGCACACTCCCGAGGAGTGTGGCTAACGCCAGAGGGGACGGGGGGGCCTGGTGTATCATCAAGAGAGGGTGGCATTGAAGGGACAGCGGCACAGAAGACCAGCAAGATTGCAATGGGCCTGAATGACCTTAGATGCAATCTCAATCCACTCTGATACAGCAGGTGGGTGGAGGTTGTGAGCGCTGGGGGCGGTGTTTAGGGGCCTTTGGCGGTGAGGTGTAGGGTACAGGAGACGTTAGCACATGGTTTGGGAGTGTGGAGGAGGTGGTTTGGGGTGATTGGAGTTCGGTTGCCTAGGACGGTGGAGGGGCGGTCCCCCCACCCTATCACACCCCCAGGCGAGCATGTTACAAGACCGAGGAAGTTGTTCCTCCTTCAACCATGGCTTGTTGGTCCCGAGGTAACGCACGCGCCTCATAACAAAGAGATGGAGGGATCGCTGCTCCATCAAAACCCCCGGATTTTTTTTTCTCTCTACAGTGAGGGTACACTCTGGGCGAGGTAGTAGAAGCGTTAATAGCCGATGGGCCCGTAAGCTATTAATTAATTTGTCACACAAAATTCGGCAGTGAGAGTCGACCTTATCGTCGAAATCTCCTTCCATTCCTGTTCCGCTCTTACAATGCTTTCAACATCAACTGAAACCGCAAAAGCCGAAAAACCAACGGAAACTGAAAAGGGACCGTTGGATGACTCGAGGACTCCATCGTCGTCGCGTAGGTTGCGTCATTTAAAGATCCCCCTCCTATAAAAGACCTGTGCAGGAATGAATGCTGTGTAAAAGTTGAGAAGCCAGAAGAATGTGTACGGATATAAAAATAAAATCAATAATTCATTTTATAATTCACAGAATAATAACCCAGTATTCGCTCAGCAAAAAATTTGTATAAAACCCCAACATTTTTTCTTTTACGTTTCAAGGTGTGTAGATTCAAAAAACGCTGCAAAGTCCTTGTCACATGGGTTTATTATTCTATTGGACACACCTACAGAAATGTTGGCTGTTCATTTATTGTTTCTTTCATGCGCAATCATTGAAATAGTTATTTTTTCACAAATTTTGGCCCCCAAAAACCGAATTAGGCTCTTTTGGTTTATTATTTTCAATAATAACCTTTGGAATGGAGCATGAAAAAAAAATTTTAACCCCCTCAAAATTTGATGGTTTCTGTTTCAAGAATCCGAAAATGCAATTAAAAATGTCCGTACGCCGTACTTCGCACTTTTCTTAGTTACCATGAGCCAAAATTGACGAAATTCGGTTTATAGGTCCCATTTGGGGTCTAGTTGATCCTCGAAGCTCAGCGTTAATGTTAGTCATCTGTAAGGGGGGAAAAATAGGGGTTGAAATCTCCAGGACGCAGTTATTTCGATTTTTTTTACTGTTTTAAATAGTTCTCGAACTTGGCAGTTTTTTAAGACCACCCGCAGCATCGTACGTCGAGCCGTTCGTTCACAGTAAGGCCCAGAAGTTTGCACCGATGGGCTTTTTCAACAGCAGGGTGAATGAAATTGTATACGTTTAGCCCAAATAGCATCACTAGGGACGCGCTAACAATCGGGAATTGGCCCGAGATCTCATTGCTAGGGAGCACCTGATTATATTCATGGAGTATGAAGTCGAGTTGGTTGTTCTGTGATATTATTCCATTTGGAAAATTCTTTTGGAGTTTGTTGATAGTTAGTGAAACTTGAACAAACGTTGAAGTATTATTGATGGGTAAATTATTACACAACGGTAAATTATTACACAACGGTTTGTTATACCATCTACGTAGAAGGGGCTGGAGATTGTTGGTAGGTTCGTTTGCAACTTTTTTCACTCCACATCAACAATTTCCCTTCAGAACCAGTTTCTTTTTGCGATTTTAGTTACTGTTTGTCATCGACAGATTTATTTTAGCAACATTTAACCTGTGATTTAGGTAGGTACTGATAGAAATTTTGTTTTAAAAAGGGTAGGAAAGGGATAAATTTACACAACTTCGGCAAGACGACCGTTTCGGGCTCCTTCACCATTCTCAATCCTTACCCGAACTGGTTTCTACGCTCACCCAAGCTTGCTTATCCAGGGCGAGCATAAATGGAGTCATGACAACATTTACCCACGTCCTTATCCTCAATATCTTACAGTACCTAGTAACGAGTACGGGGTTAGGTACTAGCCTACGGAAGGTCTGCGATCTACATAATATGTATAGAATAGTGCATATTATATTATATAGATGGGTTATCTATACAGAGAGCTGGGATCTGTAACAGAAGGGTATTCTGTACAAAATGATAAACCGTTGTGCCGGGATTTGCGGGTTTTTTTTTCACAGATTACCTTCGATCATTGACAGTGCCATTTAATTATCTTGATTCACCTGCTATTGCTTCTAGTGTTATTATACAAATATGGTGATTATATTATTTCATTTGAAAAATAATGGCTGTTTTGGAGTTTGTTGATAGGTAGTGAAACTTGAACAAACATTGAAGTATTATTGATGGGTAAATTACTACACAATGGTAAATTATTACACAACTGTTCATTATACTATCTACGTAGAAGGGGCACCTATAAAGGTAAATTATTGCACAACGGTTTCTTATTTGCCTTATGCTTCATGAATAAATACAAAATAATTAATGAATTATTGAATCCCGCGCATTTGTAGGAAACCAGTACTCGATTTAGGGCTTTCCTGGGGGGATCTCGATGGTAGCGACCACAGAAAACAGTGATCTACGGAGAAGGGGCATCTATAGTAAATAATAAACCATTATGTAATAATTTGCAGTGTTTTGTGATGGTTTCCACCAATTTTGGCCCCGAAGAAAACAAATTACGCTCTTTTTTTCCAAATTATCTTTGATCATTGATAGTGCCATTTAATTGTCTTGATTCACCTGTTGACACTTTTTCTAGTGTTATCATAAAAATATATGGTGTTTTCACAGAATTTCCCAATTTTTTGACTCATAAAAAATGAACTTTGGGAACTGAAACTTCGTTAGAACCTCAATTTTCCACTCCGGTCAAAATTGACTTCATATTCGGCCTTCTCGTCCCCAAAAACATGGAAAGCGATACCTTAAAAGCTCATATTACTAAAACACAAAAAAAAACGCTGCAAATCCCTGCACAACGGTTTATTATTTTGTATAGAATACCCTTCCGTTACAGATCACAGCTCTATGTATAGATAATCCGTCTATATAATATGATATGTACTATTCTATACATATTATGTAGATCGCAGACCCTCCTTAGGTTAGTACCTAACCCCGTACTCGTTACTAGGTACCTACCTAAATCACGAGTTAAATGTTGCTAAAATAATTCTGCCGATGACAAACAGTACCTAACAAAAAGAAACACACATAATGAAGTTCTGAAAAGAAATTGTTGATGAGGAGTGAAAAAAGTTGCGAAAGTACCTACCGACAAACTCCAGCCCCTTCTACGTAGATGGTATAATGAACCGTTGTGTAATAATTTACCGTTGAGTAATGATTTACCGTGGTAATAATTTACCCATCAATAATACTTCAACGTTTGTTCAAGTTTCACTACCTACCAACAAACTCCAAAAGAGCCATCATTTTTCAAATGAAATAATATCACAGAACAACCAACTCGACCTCATACTCCGCCAATATAATCAGGTGATCCCTAGCAATGATTTCATCTCCGCCAAATTTCCTATTGTGGGCGCGTCTCTGGTTACGAGATTTGGTTTGAATTGTATACAATTTCATTCACACTGGAGTCGAAAATGCCTGTCGGTGCAAACTCGGGGCCGTACTGTGAACGAACGGCTGGACGTACGACGCTCCGGATGGTCTTAAAAAACTCGCAAGTTCAAGAACTATTTAAAACCGTAAAAATATTCACGTAAAAAAATGGTATAGGCGTTTTGAAAATTTCAACCCCTATTTTGAACCCCTTAGAGATGACTCACAGTAACGTCGAGCTTCGAGGACCAACTAGACAGCGAACGGAACATGTAACCCGAATTTCATCAATTTTCTTTCATGGTAACTAAGAAAAGTGGCCCGTACGGCGTACGGCGTACGGCGGACAGACAGAAATATTTTTATTGCAGTTTTGGATTCTACATACCTTGAAACGTAAACCATCAAATTTTGAGGGGGGGTAAGAATTTTTTTTTTCATGCTCGATTCCAATGGTTCATTATTGAAAATAATAAACCAAAAACACAAAAAATACCTATTTATACCCATTTTCACTATAACATCCCTGGGTGTATTCCGATCTGGCTGCCGAGCTTTGGAGCACAACTAGAACCCAAATGTGTTCCCAAATGGGGACCCAAACTGTCTGCGGATGAACGACGATTTTAGACCAAAATTTAACGTACAAGTAAGGCTGAAACTTCGTTAGAACCTCACTTTTATTTATTCTGTGGTTTATTATTCTGTGAATAATACACGTATGTAATCGCTCAGCAAAAAATTTGTATAACACCCCCTCAAAATGTTTTCTTTTGCGTTTCAAGGGGCGTACATTCCAAAAAGGCAACGTCCGTCCGCCGTATCATGCATATATCTACTCTAATTTTGGTCTAAAAAATTAGTTCTTTCGCACAAAAGGCTCCATTTGTGTCCCGAAACTTTGCAGCCCGATCGGAATATACCCAGGGGTGTTATGAGTGAAAGTGTGTATAAAAATAGGTACTTTTTGTGTTCTGTTAGGACCTACCTAATTCGTGTTTTGGGGGTCAAAATTGGTGGCAACGATTTGAAATAGCTATTTCAATAATTGCGCATGAAAGAAACAATAAATGAACAGCCAGCATTTCTGTAGGTGTAATATTTCTTAGAATATTAGTAATTAATTTGATTTATAAGGGTTATAAAGAAGACGACAACACGTTTTAGAATCAAGAAAAAAACCAAGAAAACTTTTATTCAAGTTGGCCAACATAAAGATGATTAATTTAGATTCATAATCTCGAATATCGTTTAACCGAATATATTACACCTTTGCCTCTAGATGATTTTTAAAACAAAATTTAATAGATCGCAATTAAAACAAAATAAATCATATATCTTCAAAGCAAAGTTATACACCTTACATCTTGTTAATGAATTTTAAGAATGAAAACAAATAATGGTAGTTAATCTTCACTGTAGGTTAATCTTTTTGGGGGGTTTACCGGTCTACCATAACGACTGCGAGTTATATTGTCTTGCTTGGTAGCGGTTGAGGAGCGTATGGGTGATGGTGGCTGCTTGTTGGGGGTTGGAGTCGCAAAACCATTGAAATCTTCAGACACGCGTGAGTTTCGAATTGGGGAGGAGATAGAATCATCTTTTCTCTCTGATGTTGGTTCACGTGCTGTAGTCTCGACTGTAGTTCTTGGAGAATCCAAAAAGAGAGAGCCTCTTGATGTACTTTTAACTGGCATTGAAACAGCTCTATCCCGAATGTGGCTCGAATTGCGACGATACTTACAGCCTTTTTCATCGCAAACTGTGTACGAACGAGGCTGGGGAAGTACATCAGAAATCCAACCTTTCTTCCACTTGTCGTTCCATTTTAGGTATACTGGTTGCTCTTTCTCAAATTTCTTTTCCTGAGTACTCGTCCGATCGTAGTAAAGCTTCGCTTTTTGTTTGAGCAGTTCCATGTCTTTTGTTACTTGCTTGCTTGGATTCTTCGGTAGCAGCGGCTGGCGACTAGTGAGAACATGTGTGCGCATCAGACGTCCCATTAGTAGTTGGCTAGGCGAGTAGTTCAACCCGGTGATTGGCGTTGCGCGGTATTCCAACAAGGCTCTTTGGATGTCACCTCCTGAATGAACTGCCTTTCTTATCAGGTTTTTGGCTATGCCAACTCCTTTCTCAGACAGCCCATTTGATTTTGGGTATAGAGGACTGGACGTTGAGATGTTGAAATTCCAAGATTTGGCGAAATCTTTCAACTCCATGCTGTTAAAGGGATTGTTGTCACAGCGAATTTCCTCTGGGATACCAAAAGTGCAAAATAAACCTTTCAGTTTATCGATTATTTCCTTGGCGGTCTTATTTCGTAGTGGGATAATCTCCAGCCAACGAGAGTAGTAATCCTCGACAACCAAGAAACATTGTCCTTGAAGCTCACCAATATCCATTCCAAGCCGCTGGAAAGGATATTTTGGGATGGAAGAAGGAATCAGCGGTTCTTTAACGTTGTTGTTTTGAAACGTTTGGCAAGTCTCACAGAGCCCAATAAATGAAGCGATGTCAGTTTACATGTGGGGCCAGTACATTATTTGTCTCATGCGAGATACAGTTTTGGATACCCCCAGATGAGTCTGCGAATGAACCTGATTTATCATTTACCTTTGCAGGTCACGTGGAATTACAACTCTGTCTTTGTAGAATATGATTCCTTCTTTGACAACTAGGTCGTCTCGCAGATCATACAGGATTTTCAATTCTGCAGAAAGAAGTTTCCTATTTACACCTTTCCATCCTGAGTCGATATATGTACTTCATAACCATTGCGGTGTTTTGATCTGATGACGTATGATGTTTAATCTTGCTGATTTCTTCTGGTTTTATTGGCAGGTAGTCCTCCAAGGAGATGGTGTGTACAATTTTCGTCATATCAAGTTCACTTGGGCCTGTTTCCTTGATGAAATTCCTGGAAAGCATGTCGGCTATATACATTTCACTACCAGGGGTGTAATGTAATTCAAATTTATAGCGCAAAATCTTCAGCTGCATTCTTTGCAGGCGCATTGTGTTTTTATGTAAATCATTTTTAATAATACGAAGCAAAGGTCTATGATCAGTATAGATGTCAACTTTTTCATGGCCGTATACATATTGATGAAATCTGAATAAAGAAAAAACTATAGATAACAATTCTTTTTCACATTGGCTCCAGTTTATTTCATTTTGTGAGAGTGCGCGCGAGGCAAATGCAACTGGTTGACCATTCTGCAGGAGACAACTTCCAAGACCATCTTTTGATGCATCACATTGAATTTCAATGTCTGTATTGGCGTCAAAAATCTTCAGAGTTGGCGCGTTAGTAACCAGTTGTTTGAGTCGCAGAAACGCTTCATCTTGCTCAGATGTCCACTCCCAGCTGCAACTTTTCTTCAATAGTCTTCTTAGAGGTGCTGAGACTCTTGAATACGCAGGAATGAACTTGTTAATATAGTTCACAGCTCCCAAAAAACTCTGTAGTTGTTTAACATTTCGGGGAACCTCCAATTTAGTGATTGCTCGGATTCTGTTGGAGTCCACTCTAATTCCTGCTGATGAAAATACTAGGCCCATATAGTTCACCTCAGATAGCTTGTACTGCAATTTTGTTTTATTGAATTTTATATTATTTTCTCTTGCCTTTTTCAAAACAGCTTGCACGTTCTTATCATGCTCTTCTTCTGAGCTCCCTGTAACGATTATATCGTCAAACAGGACTTGAACGCCATTCAATGCTCCAAAGATTTTGGTATTCTCTCGATGGAATATTTCTGGGAATGATGAGAGACCATAGGGCATCCGTTTATACCGAAATCTGCCAAATGGCGTGTTCATTGTGCATAGACGACTGGATTCTTCACTGAGGACGAACTGGTGAAACCCTTCTCGATAATCAAATACCGTGTAGAGGCTTCTTCCACTCAAGTTTGCAGTAAGTTCCTCTTGAGTCGGTATGCTGAAATGTTCGCGTTTAATATATTTATTGAGTGGAATGGGATTCAGACACAAGCGTACTGAACCATCTTTCTTTTCCACAATGACCAAATCGTGAGCCCAGTCTGTTGGTTCATCTATTCTTTCTATTATGTCTAATTTATTCAAGCGCTCAAGTTCCTTCTTCAACTTGTTTTTTAAAACTTGCGGCAGTCGACGGGCAGGCTTCACTATTGGTACTGCGTCTTCTGACAGTCTTATGTTCACCGTGTAGGGCAATTTTCCGATTCCGTTGAATACATCTTCATTTTTCTTAATAAAATTTTCTTTTTCTTCCATTTTCTTAGTATCTTCTGAAATTTTCTTCTCAGTCTTCATGTAGATGTTAGCAGTCTTATGTTGTTCTTCAGTCTTCTTATTAGGCGTGTCGTCGATTTTATAGTCTTTTCAACAAATTCAATTGAAGGCACGATTTTAGTCCAAGAATGGGTGGAGATTCATTATTGACAACGACAAAATTCAAATCGTGAGTCTGGTTTTTATAGATGCATCTAAGGTTACACTGTCCTTCTGGATTTACAATAAATCCTCCAAACGATTTTATTTTCACCTTAGATTTCGTCAATTCCGGTTGATCTTTCAATCTTTTAAACAATTTTAGCGGTATTAAATCCACATCACTCGCCGTATCCAATCTAAAATTGACAGGCTTATCTCCGAGGTGGATGATTTCTTCCCATTCATCCTTATTCACTGAAGATACCGTGTTGCAATCCTGAATTATTTCCGCAGAACAACAATCATCTGAAAATATTTCGTCGGATAAAT
The DNA here is from genome assembly GCA_954871275.1 of Leptopterna dolabrata. Lineage (NCBI taxonomy): Eukaryota > Metazoa > Arthropoda > Insecta > Hemiptera > Miridae > Leptopterna > Leptopterna dolabrata. Next base: position 75,068,870 of record OX940976.1, on the reverse strand, counting down.
TACAGTCGTCGATTTCAATGTTGCGTACTTGTTTTCTGTTACTATTTTTTTTATCTAAGCATCCTACTGCAAAGTGATTCAGGCGTTGACAGATCGAACATTTTTTTCCCCATGCCGGGCAAGCCCGAGGTTCATGGCGTTTACCACACTTTTTACACAGGTATTCGCTAGATCCTTGACGATTACTTCTCTTAACTGGAGTTTTATGTCGATTATTGCTCGATCTGCGGGTAAAACAAACATCCGCATTATTAGAATCTATTTCTTCTTTAAACTGTTTACCTGCTTCTGCTGCACGGCACATTGTTTCGACTTCGTTGAGGGATAGTTTATTTACCTTTTGCAGAAGTTGCTGCTGTATTTCGGGATCATTAATATGCGTGACGATGTGATCCAGGACCATTCGTTAGGCGTACGATGTCTTACAATCCTCATTAGAGCAAACAAAACTACAATTTTGTGCTTGAGTTTTGAGTTCTGTTACATAAGTATCGAAACCTTGTCCTTGAGCATGTGAAATTTTATGAAACTTGTGGGTTTCCATTGCTAAATTGATGTGTGGAGCACAGTACGCATCAAATGCACTTATTACGTGTAGCAAAGTGTCTTTCTTTTCGTCGGGGAACGTATTGTATACATCGACACTTGCTTCTCCCATATGGGTAAGAAGTATCGCAATTTTCATTTTTTCGTTCTTAGACTCGCTTTTTCCCGACGCAGTCATGTGTAATTCGAACATGTTTTTCCACTTTGGCCAGCGCTGTGCGAGAGTTTTATCGAAAATCAATGGTCCGATCTTGAACAAAGAACCGACGGCGTCCGTGTTTACGTTCATCGCGATTACGGCACTTATCACTTTCCGAGTCCGGAATTATTCTTCAAAGTTCGAAAAGAAACTAAAAGAACCTGACACCATGTAATATTTCTTAGAATATTAGTAATTAATTTGATTTATAAGGGTTATAAAGAAGACGACAACACGTTTTAGAATCAAGAAAAAAAACTAAGAAAACTTTTTGTGATGATCCAGCGGGAGCAATAAGTACACGAGACTACTTGAGTCGGGTTGTGACTTGATTGACTGTTTATTGGTTAAATACATCTCCTTTTTATACCCCTTATTACAGACCCGGAGGGGGGTAGGGGAACCCCGCTCCGGGAAGCCGCCAAGACGCGGCTTATACCTCAAGTGACGCTATTACATTGTTAATAGGGAGCAGCCGATCACTACACTGCTCCCCCCAGAATTGAAGTTAAATACTGCAATTATAAATTCATTTTCGACGGTGAATCGTGTTGAGGCGTCGGTGGAGGTAGAAGAGGCTGCGTGTTGTCTTGGTTTGCTGTTGCGGTGTCATCCTGCATTAGCGGCGGCTGCGTTGTGGGATCCGTGAGCGTGCTCGGAACTGGGAGCGTGCCCGGAGGTGGTTCCGTTGATAATGTCGGGGGCCTCGTCTGGGAGACCTCTGGAAGGGGCGGCTGGCGGGAGTGACTCTGCTGGGCGGCGAGGCAGGAGGTGCCGGAGCAGGTGAAATGGGCCGCACCTGCGGCGTAGCTGCAGCGGTTGGCGGCTCCTCTTGCGTCCTCTTGTTTGTTGCCTGGGTCCCAGTGGTAATTGTGTCGGGGGACACCTGTATCCCGATGCTCTGGAGCTGGGGGCGGCGGCAGCCGTGTGTGCAGCAGTCGGAGCACTTCCCGGCGAAAGGCGGGAGCATCAGTATGATGGTTTGCTTGTGAGTGGCCGTGGCATGAAGTGGGGTGATTCCCTGTGGTGGCTTCATCTTGTGATTCATCGGGTTGATGAATGGCCGAGGTGGTATAGGGGCGGCGTTGGCCCGTGTGATTGCCATAGCTTTTCGTACCGTCGTGGTCGGAGGATGATGGCTCGGAGGTGAAGGCGTCAATGCGAGGTCCCTCAGCAGTTGCTGTTTCGAAGTGAGTTTCGGAGGTGTGTGCGGTGCCATTGTGAGGGAGAATGACCTTCGTGGGTCGCGGTCCGGGTTGGCCCGTGGAAGAATTCGGTTGGCCAATAGGAAGCGAGATTTCTTGACCAATCGGAGTTGAGGGAGGCGGTTGTGTGAACAGGTCTACTGGAAGTCGTGGAGTGGCCGAAAAAAGTCGCTGTGAGGGCGAGTAGCCGTCGGGACCGGGCCTGTTGCGTAGGCCGAGAAGGAGGCCGTTGAGGTCCGATGCCCAGGTTCTTGACGAGGAGGTAGTGATGATAGCGTCTTTTAAGACACGGTGCAGGCGTTCCACGAGGCCATGTTTGGCTAGAGTATCGAGTAATAATTTTACGTGCGTAAAATGTTCTTCGATATCTTTGGATGCTACTACAGGATCGTCTTTTTTGCCGATTCCGCAGCGGAAGAAGGTACGGGCGAGTTCGAACGTAGTAAGTGTGGTCGTCCTGAAAGGTACCGTTGTGAAGTCGTGGAGGTGCGGCACCGTGTATCGATCGGGGACAGTGAGCCTGCTGAGGGCGTGTTAGTCTCCGATGGGGCGAATATCTCCGTCTGGCTTCGGTACTTCGTGTAGAGGGCTTGACCAAGGGGCCTCCGATGGTTCCATGATGCCGGCGTTTCGGAGTTCTGCGAAGTGGGCTTTTGTCTTTGTATAGCTGGCCGGGGCTAGGCGTCGGAGTTTCGCTTGACATGGGGGGCCCTTCGTTACTATATGTTGTTCGATTGGTCCTTCGCAGGGAGTTTCTGAAGGAGTGTGTGCGTCTAGTAGTGCCTGGAAGTAGGGTGTGTTATCTGAGGTTGCACAGCTGAAATTTCCCGGGCGTACGAGGCTAGTGGCTGCGTTGATGAGGCGGGCGTTCGGAAGGTCAACAAGGCTTAGAAAATCGGGGCCGAGGATCGGTGTTGAGACGTCTGCTACGGTGAATGTCCTTTCATAGGGCGGTAGGTGTACCGAGGCGCAGTGGTTGTCATATGTGTTGATCTCCGAGCTTTTAGCCGTTCGTAGGGTGCCCAGTTGTGTTCCTTTCCGATGAAGTGTGTTGGCGTTTTCCGTCGGTTGGTTTCGCCAGGTGCAGGGTTTGATGCATTTTTTCGCTCGGGAGCCCCATCTTCTATGGTAGAAGCAGAACGTCTTGTTCGGTCGTTGAGGGGGTGATTGTCGCTGTGTAGAAGGCCGCATTTGTTGGCGGTGCTGGATCACTTGAACTTCCTCGTCGACGGTAGCCACACGAGGATGTGTTACGAAGGGTATAAGGCGGTCGGCGGCCGCCGCGAGCTTCGTGATATCGGGTTCTACGCTGGCTGCGATGTGAAGGCGAAGGCTCTCAGGTAGAGATCGTAAGAAGAGTTGTCGGAGAAGCGAGGTCGGAGTTTCCGAGGGAAGAGCACGTTGAAGGCGTCTGGCGAGGGCCGAAGGCAGCTCGTCTGTCACCGAAGGCTGAAGCAGAGTTGTGAGCTGGGAGCCATCTGAGGGTGCATGAGCTGCGATAAGCCGGTCTTTCAACGTCTGGTAGCTTGCGGAGTGTGAGGCGACGATGTCGGTACAGATGTCCGCTTGGCGAGGCTCGAGCGCGAGGAAGGCGCGGGTGAAGCGGGCTTCAGAATTTTTCAAGCCTTCCTGGGCGAAAATTAGTTCGAGCTGTGCGAACCAGACGTGCGGGAAAGCCGGGTCAAAAGGCCGCAGTATGAGAGGTGCTGGTGCCGTTTCGAGTGTCTTCGTAGCTCTGGTCTCCATTTTCTTCTTGGTTGTTCTCTTGGATGTAGATCTGAGGAATGAATGCTCCGTTGATGGTCGCTCTCGTTATATAGGCAGCGGGAAGGGCGAGATGGTCTCTAATTGGTTCGCTGAAGAGACGATAGCTGGTTGGTCGCTTGAGAGAGGACGCTGATTGGTCGTGACGAGTGGTGGGGGGTTCGCTGTCGATCGCAAGAGGACGATGGTTCTTATAGAATCGGTGTTAGTCCGAGGTGGCTGAAATTGAAAGGCTGAAACAGACAGTGGTCCTGAAAAGGATCTTTGTAAGTCCGTTGAAGGTCAAAGCGAATGTGCGTTTTAAGCCGTCGCTGGAAGCGAGAATGCGGGGTGCTATTCGCAGAGGGCAGGAAGCCGGCGAAGGTGCGTATCGAGCCGTCGCTAGAGGCGAGAAGGCGGGATGTTGTTCGCAGAAGGCAGGAAGCCAGCGAAGGTGCGCGTTGAGCAGTCGCTAGAGGCGAGAAGGGCGAGACGCTGTTCGCGAAGCTGGTAGCCGGTGAAGGTTGCGTGTTCGTCGTCGGGGTGACCAGTGTGATGATCCAGCGGGAGCAATAAGTACACGAGACTACTTGAGTCGGGTTGTGACTTGATTGACTGTTTATTGGTTAAATACATCGCCTTTTTATACCCCTTATTACTGACCCGGAGGGGGGTAGGGGAACCCCGCTCCGGGAAGCCGCCAAGACGCGGTATACCTCAAGTGACGCTATTACATTGTTAACTAGCTGTGTACCCGCGCTTCGCAACGGTAGAACAGACACCCCCTTTAGGACAGGCCCCACTCATAACAGATACCACCTCCTCAACTGATCAGAAACCTTCCCCAATGCCAACCCTAACTGCCTTTAACCCCCCCCCCCCCCGTATCCTATGAACCCTCCCTACCTGGTTAGAAACATTCCTCAATGTTCACACAACAAATTCCCAAAGTTGCACTCCAATTGGTCAAGTAGTTTTGAAATTTCTGTAGACCCCCCCCCCCACTCTCATAACCTGTACCCCCCTCCCACTAACATCCTGATTGAAGTACCACTTGAATGTACCTACTCGTCGAGCTGAATCCAGAATCTAATTACAATCGGATTTACGTCCAACCGTTCAAAGTTATTATAAGCATAAACGTCCTCATAGAAGTGATTATAACACGTTTTTTAGTAGTATTTCATTCATAGCGTTTCAACGGATGGACAGATTCAGATGCGGATTTTTCATAAACCTTCCCAGATAAATTCTGCGTCAAATGGTACCAGCCGCAACTTTCTACGTTCAGCCGTTCTCAATTGATGCCGAGACAAACAAACAAACAAACAAACAGACAGACACTGTTTTATTATATGTATAGATAGGGAGCAGCCGATCACTACACTTTTATTCAAGTTGGCCAACATAAAGATGATTAATTTATATTCGTAATCTCGAATATCGTTTAACCGAATATATTACAGTAGGTGTGTCCAATCTATACATATAATAAAACAGTGTCTGTTTGTCTGTTTGTTTGTTTGTCTCGGCATCAATTGAGAACGGCTGAACGCAGAAAGTTGCGGCTGGTACCATTTGACGCAGAATTTATCTGGGAAGGTTTATGAAAAATCCGCATTTGAATCTGTCCATCCGTTGAAACGCTATGAATGAAATACTACTAAAAAACGTGTTATAATCACTTCTATGAGGACGTTTATGCTTATAATAACATTGAACGGTTGGACGTAAATCCGATTGTAATTAGATTCTGGATTCAGCTCGACGACTACATTCAAGTGGTACTTCAATCAGGATGTTAGTGGGAGGGGGGTACAGGTTATGAGAGGGGGGGGGGGGGGTCTACAGAAATTTCAAAACTACATGACCAATTGGAGTGCAACTTTGGGAATTTGTTTGTTTGTCTCGGCATCAATTGAGAACGGCTGAGCGTAGAAAGTTGCGGCTGGTACCATTTGACGCAGAATTTATCTGGGAAGGTTTATGAAAAATCCGCATTTGAATCTGTCCATCCGTTGAAACGCTATGAATGAAATACTACTAAAAAACGTGTTATAATCACTTCTATGAGGACGTTTATGCTTATAATAACATTGAACGGTTGGCCGTAAATCCGATTGTAATTAGATTCTGGATTCAGCTCGACGAGTACATTCAAGTGGTACTTCAATCAGGATGTTAGTGGGAGGGGGGTACAGGTTATGAGAGGGGGGGGGGTCTACAGAAATTTCAAAACTACTTGACCAATTGGAGTGCAACTTTGGGAATTTGTTTGTTTGTCTCGGCATCAATTGAGAACGGCTGAACGTAGAAAGTTGCGGCTGGTACCATTTGACGCAGAATTTATCTGGGAAGGTTTAAGAAAAATCCGCATTTGAATCTGTCCATCCGTTGAAACGTTATGAATGAAATACTACTAAAAAACGTGTTATAATCACTTCTATGAGGACGTTTATGCTTATAATAACTTTGAACGGTTGGACGTAAATCCGATTGTAATTAGATTCTGGATTCAGCTCGACGAGTACATTCAAGTGGTACTTCAATCAGGATGTTAGTGGTAGGGGGGTACTGGTTATGAGAGGGGGGGGGGGTCTACTGAAATTTCAAAACTACTTGACCAATTGGAGTGCAACTTTGGGAATTTGTTGTGTGAACATTGAGGAATGTTTCTAACCAGGTAGGGAGGGTTCATAGGATACGGTGGGGGGGGGGGGGGTTAAAGGATCTATACATATAATAAAACAGTGTCTGTTTGTTTGTCTGTTTGTTTGTTTGTTTGTTTGTCTCGGCATCAATTGAGAACGGCTGAACGGAGAAAGTTGCGGCTGGTACCATTTGACGCAGAATTTATCTGGGAAGGTTTATGAAAAATCCGCATTTGAATCTGTCCATCCGTTGAAACGCTATGAATGAAATACTACTAAAAAACTTGTTATAATCACTTCTATGAGGACGTTTATGCTTATAATAACTTTGAACGGTTGGACGTAAATCCGTGCGGCTGGTACCATTTGACGCAGAATTTATCTGGGAAGGTTTATGAAATATCCGCATTTGAATCTGTCCATCCGTTGAAACGCTATGAATGAAATACTACTAAAAAACGTGTTATAATCACTTCTATGAGGACGTTTATGCTTATAATAACTTTGAACGGTTGGATGTAAATCCGATTGTAATTAGATTCTGGATTCAGCTCGACGAGTACATTCAAGTGGTACTTCAATCAGGATGTTAGTGGGAGGGGGGTACAGGTTACGAGGGGTGGGGGGGGGGGGTCTACAGAAATTTCAAAACTACTTGACCAATTGGAGTGCAACTTTGGGAATTTGTTTGTTTGTCTCGGCATCAATTGAGAACGGCTGAACGTAGAAAGTTGCGGCTGGTACCATTTGACGCAGAATTTATCTGGGAAGGTTTATGAAATATCCGCATTTGAATCTGTCCATCCGTTGAAACGCTATGAATGAAATACTACTAAAAAACGTGTTATAATCACTTCTATGAGGACGTTTATGCTTATAATAACTTTGAACGGTTGGATGTAAATCCGATTGTAATTAGATTCTGGATTCAGCTCGACGAGTACATTCAAGTGGTACTTCAATCAGGATGTTAGTGGGAGGGGGGTACAGGTTACGAGGGGGGGGGGGGGGGTCTACAGAAATTTCAAAACTACTTGACCAATTGGAGTGCAACTTTGGGAATTTGTTTGTTTGTCTCGGCATCAATTGAGAACGGCTGAACGTAGAAAGTTGCGGCTGGTACCATTTGACGCAGAATTTATCTGGGAAGGTTTATGAAAAATCCGCATTTGAATCTGTCCATCCGTTGAAACGCTATGAATGAAATACTACTAAAAAACGTGTTATAATCACTTCTATGAGGACGTTTATGCTTATAAACTTTGAACGGTTGGACGTAAATCCGATTGTAATTAGATTCTGGATTCAGCTCGACGAGTACATTCAAGTGGTACTTCAATCAGGATGTTAGTGGTAGGGGGGTACAGGTTATGAGAGGGGGGGGGGGGGGTCTACAGAAATTTCAAAACTACTTGACCAATTGGAGTGCAACTTTGGGAATTTGTTGTGTGAACATTGAGGAATGTTTCTAACCAGGTAGGGAGGGTTCATATGTTACGGGGGGGGGGGGGGTTAAAGGTAATATTAGGTAGTAAGTGTTGATTTCCGTTATTGAACAGTATTTGGCCCAAAAAAGGAGAATTTTGTAGCCCACGAAAAATCGCCTTGATGAAATAATCAATATTTCATCATGCATGATTTCTGAATTTCAAGTCGTAATTACACAAGCTACGTCTGTGTACGAGCTGTGACGTCTAGCTGATACATAAAACTGTGAGAAATCTTTATGCGAACTTGAGTTTTTCATAAAGAACCTCATATTTTTGCCCATTTGCGGCAGGACATCAACTCTGGTGGCATTTTTCCATTTCCAGTGGAGTTGACACTGTGACCCGCATAGACTTGCTGGTTCATCGTCAAAAACATGGGGGTTAGCTTCGTACATAATAACACAATTATTATTCTCCTTTGAAGGAATTCCGCCATATTTTATGCTTTTTTTCTTGAAACGCAAACGAATTAGGGTTTGTAGGTATAGATTTTTCTAAACTCTTTAGTCATCGACGTACCTATATTAGTTGTCTCTCTGTTGTAATAACTTTCACAGGTGCCTGTTCAATCTTTTCAGATCTGTTAAATGCATTTCTGGTGTTGTTCGATGAAGCTAAAGTTGGAAAACCCAAAGTGGTAATCATTTCCTGTATCAACCTGGTATGTTTTCACGGTTCAAGGCTGTCTGGATTCACCAAACAACTTGGGAAAATGTAATTAGTTTTTCCTTCCTTTTTGATTCCCCTATTAATTATTTTGTTGTAGTGGTTCCCAAATTGTTATTAAGTAATAGGCACAAAAGTTCTGAAACTATTTCTCGATGGAAGTTCATTTTAGAGTGTTGTTAGTACCTAATATTGTTATATAGCATTTCATGTCCTTCCAAACGATCTGACCGGGTACATGATGAAAAGTTCCGAATTTCACGAATTCCATTTGTAATGTTGTGATTTTTTTCTAACTTTATTATTCAACAAAATAATACAGTTCGGTTCATTATACTGTTAGGAGCGTAGCTCCTACGTAATTATTAATGACATGTGTTTCTTGATTGATGGTTAGAAAGTTGGTGTTGGTCTTGTGTTATGATGATTTGTGTTCTGTCTTGAAAATACAACTTGTGAAACATTCGTGATCTTCTAACAATACATTACAGTAATTTGTAGTAATATTGTAATAGCAATAATAATAGTAATATAATAATTACGATAATAATTTATAGTAATATTGTAATAAAAAAAGAAAAAGATGGATCAATTTGTCAATTTTTAGAACTGGCTGTGAGTAAAAAAGTTGATTTTGTCAAGGTTAGATGTCGCTTGAAAACTGTTGAAAATTAGAAAATACAGTGTCTACTATTTCATTTGATTATTTTTATTATTCAATGACTACAGGCTGGAATTTGCTTCAAAACTCATCAGCAAAACTCTAACAGAGCTCTACACTCTTCAGTCCGGCGCTCTTCAGCTTTGCTTTACGCTCTGCCATCAGGTGAGCTGATTGATGGAAGTATGTGGATTTTGAATTGCATTAAAAACATCGGACACCTAGAGCACTTGATTGTTTTATTGTTTCAGTTGAAAAAAGAGTTTCGCTACGCAGTATGCAAGTTTGGTGAACAAATCATGCCAACTTTGGTGGCAATGTATGAGGCGAGTTGTGGCGATATAGCTAGAAAAAAGGTATGTGGTTCACCCTGTGGGTCTTTGTTTATGGCCATATATGAATATTCTTGATTTATGCTATGAAAGCTATTGATTCGAGAGCCCGCTTCAATTCAATAACTATCTGTCACTCATTTTCAGTAGGTTACTTCAGTGTACCTACATGTTATTTTAAGCTATTGCTATTGTATTTTTCTTTGCTTAATGTCGAATCTAATGTTGTTTTCTTGATAACTTGTTTTCAAGGATCTTTTGTCCAAGTTGATATCTGAAATAGTCTCCATTCATCACCCTTGCGGAGTCCTTGCTAAAACGCCTGGGTCCCATGCACATAATTGGGAGTCCTGGGTTGGTTATCTGAAGGATATTTATAGGTAAAACTTGGTTGTTTGGTATAACTCTTAGTACATAGGTACCACCTGTTGTTTAGCGAACAATAGGTACCTACTTTGTGTAATTATTTTATTAATAAAAATGGTAGCTATACTTTAGGAGGTTCTGTTTATTTAATTATGGCATTGAAACTGTTTAAATGCAAATACATTTACTTGTTAATTTTTCCACACGCGTCCTCAGAAATCAATGTTTTTTGTTTTCAGCTGTCTTTCTGAAGAGTTAGACTCAAGGATTGGAATCGCTCGTATTGATTCCAATTTAACGCCTACAATTTTATTATTAGTTGACATCTACAAGCAGGTGATGCACAGTTTATGGATTTATTAACTTTATAATTTATTATGATCACAGATGGATTATCAGCTCGACAAATACAGAAAGAACATTTCCAACGTGAAAGGTAGCAACTAAAGTTAATATAAACGAAACAATATATAAGAAAGCACAATAAAACTGGGAGTCGTACGAAAAGAAATGTGGATGTCTGGTAAAGTATTGCCCGCCAAGAAATTCATTCCTCTGACGTATCAATTGGTGGTAACATGATTTCAACTTGTAATTTAATCCGTGAGAAACTAAAGGTTCAACAGCGATCCTCTCATCCACAGCGTGGAATTCTCGAAATTGTTCTAGTGACACGTAAATGGTAGTAAATTATTTTTGACACTTAGCTTCAACAGAGCAAGGCCGCTAGGGATGGGCGGGGACCATAGATACCCCGGTTATGAGCAAGTTGAGGGATAGTAGGTATATCAAGCAGTGTGTAGTCAGTATATGTGTTATTTGATTAGATCCTCATCTGCGGGGGTCAGTGGTATTGATTCTCGCTGAACCGACCTCATCAATCATTCTCCTTTGAGAAAAACATAAAATAGTTAGTTGAACATATAAGTAGGTTAGAACAAAAACTGTTTGAAATATTTGTTCTTTTCTGTATACAGATCAGCGTGCTAGAAGACCCTGCTGTCCCCGAATATTCTCTGTTCTCTTCTTCAACACCTAAGCGAAGAAAAGTTCTCAGGGGTATCGAATGTATCCTAGACAACATCAGACTGTCAGGGGCTGACGAGCTTTGGACATGGTTAGAGCTCCTTTTAAATTGAATGTAAAATATTACTAGTACCTACTTTAAAAGTCAAGTTATTTGCAAAAGGCTGTCTCTACTGAGCTTTTGCATGAACCATGGTTGGACTCTAGCCACATAGTTTTCTTTGTTTTTATCGATTTCAAGCAAGCATTCGAAATTTTTTGTGAGTTCTTGGTTTTTTTTAAATAGCCACTTCGCTGTTGTAAATGGTTTCACCTGCTGAATATATATTTCTCATAAATAATTTTATAACCTGCCTATATCCCATGTATATTTATCATCGGGTTGGAATCACCCCTTTTGTCACTGCAAATTCATGTCCCATCGAGTTCAGTCTCATCCTTTCCCGTGTTCAGCTGTTAGGCAAAGCTAATACTTTATTCAGCTGTCCCGTCTATATTTTTTGCTTGTCAAGTCGAGCAGCTCGTTCAAATAGGGTTTCATCTGCTCACAATATCCACGCACGCCTCAAAATCCGTCCTTGCCTCCATTATTAATACAGTACCACCATTACCTCTTGAGAGCCTATAATGAGCCCCACTTCCTGAGAGTCCAATGCCCCTGATAATCCTGTTATTCTGATATAATACCGCATGGTTGTATTATACTCCTTGATGACCCATCTCGTTGGGCTGGAATCACAGCTCGGTCCTGTCAGCCATCCTATATATCTGCATGAAGCGTGTCAAGCCAGTCAACTTACTCGTCCTGGTTGACTGTCGTGTGAGCCTAGCAAAGGTAGAGCAAACTATGTAGATGTTTCAACCTGCCTCGTGTCCTGTCCATACACAGCCATAGACAGCGAATTTTGTATCGTACCAAACCTACTAACGTCCACTTTTTTCATCAGTAAATTATGGTACTATATTTGATTATTTTCTTACACATCTGTTATGGACGAAACACCTTACCCTTCCTCATTCACCATACTTCCATACTTTTAGTATATTATTGCATTACTGTACATTGAATAGGCCACAAAATTACGTCCTCATAACACTGCTTATTTCAGGATATATTTCATTGAAAAGCTACTGATCAAATATCCAGAGTCGGTCACAGTGACCGAATTTGAAATGATTTTCTTATATTTGATTGATGCTCTCCCTTCGACCACAGCTCCTGCTGCTATTTCATGGACTTACAAGTATGCCCCTTATTTGGTAGTTACTACATTTATTTACGTAATATCGTATTTTATTTATAGAACCGATTTATATTTGTGTAATTTATTCTCATTACAGATGCACAGCCGCTCTCATTCATGCATTGAAACTCTTTTCAGAAAAATTAAGCTTTAATAAATCTCGTTTGACTAAGGAGTTGGATAAATTGATGGTCATATCCTTGAGGTTAGTTGGTTGGATTCTAAACCACGAAATCCTATTTCCACACCATAATGGCTATTAATATTATCTCACTTGGCGGTTTAGTGGAGAAATAGCAAGCCCTATGCAACATGGAGTATTGGCACACAATCCATCATTCGAAAAATACAGTAAGAATAATAGTAAACTGGGAATTATCTTTAACCTGTTCAGAAAGAAACTTGGATAGCGACATTCATACTGAAAGTTTGTGCTCCATGCTCCATGAAGCTCTTGTTCGTTGCACTGCTGGGGCACTTAGTGGGTAGTGCAAGCCAGACTGAGCCTCTCTTAGCCTGCTGGGGGGCTATGTGTGGTCAGCAGTCACCATGGAACATTATGTCAGGATCGTGCCAGAGAGGTAGAGACAGATGTCGGTCATTGGACCTCATACACCAGTTCCCGTCTGCAGCATGCTGGTGGAGGCATCTTATCCTGAGGGGATCTTCACGGGCATGTTGTCCTGCTCCTCCTGGTTGCAGGTTGTATAGTGGTTTTCTGGGTTAAATCTAATCTGTGTGCTATGTCTAGACAAGAAGCCCATCTGATTACCCCCCAAGCAATTGTGAACTGTAAACCTCGTTTTCTTATACCGTATTATGGGTGGCATTTACTCGATTTAGTGCTTTCCTCCTGGGGGAAGCACAGAAAACAGTGATTTACGCAGCAGGGGTATCTATATAGGAAAATAATAAACCGTTGTGTAATAATTCATGACTAAATATGTGCTTCCCTACCTTCAGTAGTGAGCAAGTATTATCACAATGACCTGAAATTCGGAGTTAAGGAGATGGATCCTTGTTGTTCCCCTAAAACACCTGACGACATCAGAAGTTGTAGCTTGCTGATGAGTCCCTTCAGGAATTCGCCTCCTTCTGAAAAAGTTTCTACTATTTGTGTCGGGCCTTAAATCATGAAAATATCTTCCGCTCAATTCCAGTGCTTTGAGGAACTCAAAAAAAATCGGAACAAAATACTTGGAGGATGGGCATTCATTGGTCCAAGCTCTTCTCCTGAGTGGGTTCTGCTCTACTGTATCGGTTCAGTCCGTACTAGATCTCTATTTGGAAAATCAAGTGCCTTTGGACACGAAGGTTCTCGATACATTGCTAGTTGTGTGCCACGTTAGTTCATTCCCTGAAACGTCTCCAGTAAGTTGTCAGTTTCTTTGATTCCATCATATTCGAAGTTATATAATTGATTTGTGCAAAGTTCTGTTTGTGTTGATTCATCTTACAAACACTCATCTCTCTTGCAGTTAAGATTGAGGCTGCTGCAATGGATGATAGGAGGAAAGGATCTTGATAAGGTCGACATGGCAAAGAGAGTTGGACACGTGAGCTTGAAACTGCTATGTAGAACTAAAAATGACTCACTTCACCCCTTTCTCTTTCCATTGGAAGAAATATCCCAGGAATATGCTGCTGACGAATTGTATCATCTCAGTTCATCACTCGATGAACCTCAAAAGCCCACATTCTCTTCTGAAGGAGGAGATTCTCCAGGTGAATATCACTAATACCTGGCGCCCTTTATTTTGCCCTATAGTATCTTATCCGAGAACCTTCAGTTTTCTGGTATATTTCGAACAAAATAGCTATGAAACATTTTGGAATGCATTCTGCGCAAAACCCACTGTTTGAACTTCGTTCCAAGCAGAACTCGAAGTTCCTTGAGCAGGAACAGAGTTTTTTGTTTTGTTCTCTAACAGATTCCAGCCTATCTGAGATGAGCCCGAGAACTGGAAACGCGCGAACCCTCACGCTGAACGATGCTCCTTTCGGATCTAAGCATGCAGCCCTTGACTGTGTATAACCACAAGTACAACTCAACTTGCACAAGAACAAGTTGTACTTGTGGTTATACAGGCAGTTAACATCTCTGACTGATTATGGGTCACATAGCCCGAAACTAGTCCCAAATAAAGAATTTAAATCAGAATTCGTCACTCTACTCTCGATTAAAATAGTTTTCGATGCTCACCTCCATGCCTCAGTACTACACCTTAACATGTGTCCACCATATGCTGAAGAAAAACGCGAGATTCTTTCAGGATGGAGCTCTGTATAAGTGGGTATGAGTGGAAATGATGATATTTGATCATCACAGCAGCAGCTCATATCAGACTTTCCACTTATTCAGGGATTTTTCAATTTCTGAACACAGCTTTTCGTTTGCAAAGTTTTCTACTTTTTAGAATTTAAAAAAAATCTTTATCTATTTTTCTCTAATAGTTTATTGTGCTTTCAGGTTTGATTGATAGTAGATTCGATCATAAATTTCAAGTCCTCAGATCTAAGCCTTAAATAAATTACATAAACAAAGAAGTAATGAAACTATAAACTAAACTGATATTGGTAATGTACTTATGGATAAAAATAAAATAACTGAGTGCGTAACGATTCTGTATAGAGAATATGTTAGGTAGGTAGGTATTGAATGAGGGCGAGGGAATATGCACCCGAAGTACGGCTCCGTGCGAGTTGCGGACAGGGAAAGAAGGGTAAAGGGGTGGTTGTCAACAAAATCGTGCTGTTTGCGGAACGGCCTCGACTTTATGATGGTTCCGTGCGATTTGCGGACAAAGTGCAGAGATCACTTACTACATCGCATGATGACATTACGTAAACGAGATAATCTCGTCTTCAGTTCAGTCCGTCACGTCTATCAGTGGAGGTTACGTCAACATCACGCGGGAAACAAGCCCTTGTCTTGGACGGTTTCCGATACCGGTGTCACCGCAAAACTGAAAACTGTACGTCCTGGGTATGTATGAACGACAAAAAAATGCGATGTCCCGGAAGCTTGAAAACCACACCAAACCTGACGATACTCTCCAGAACAAGTCACATCTGCACTGAGATCTGGACCATTGAGCAGGAAGTGATCGCGAAAAAAGAACAGTGTCGGAAACGCGCGAGGGAAGAGTTGTCTGTTCCAGTGCACGTTATTTTTCGAGAGGAATTCGGCGAACTCAAAGACAGAGGATACGATTTCGTCGGTCACCTCCCAAATTACGAGAGCATGAAATCATCGTTGTGCAGCATCAGAAGGAAAGCTTTGGGAGCAGAACAGAACCCCGTTGACAGTACTTCCATCAACATTCCTCCCGATGTAAGAACTTTCATTGACGGTAGCGATTTTTTGAAAATTGATGACTCGCAATCTGATGGCTGCAGGATTTTGATATTTGGGATAAGCGATGCAAAAAACGCTCTGGAAACAGCGACAACGTGTTTTCTCGATGGGACCTTCTTCAGTTGCCCCAAGCAGTTCAAGCATGTGTATACTGTACATGTTGACATGGGATCCACGCACGTTGACACGAAAGTTGTACCTGCTATTTTTGCCTTACTACCAGACAAAAAACAGAGTACTTACAAACGCTTTCTCACGTTAATTCTTCATTGGGCTCCGGGGTGGAATCCCTCCATTGTGAAATGTGATTTTGAGTTAGCCGCCATCAATTCCATTAAGAAAACATTACCTCTGGCACGTGTGTCTGGCTGCAACTACCACTTCAATCAGTGCTTATGGCGGAAAATTCAGCAAATCGGAATGGCAGTAGAATATAAAGAAAATGACGAAACGCGACTAGCTTGCCGTATGTGTGCTGCCTTAGCCCTCCTTCCGCCAGACTACATACAACTTGGCTGGTTTTTAATTTTGAATGAAGCACCATCGACAGAAAAAATGAAACTATTTTTGGACTATTTTGAAAAGCAATGGCTGGAAAATGAGAAGCAGCCCACCTCACTGTGGAACGTTCACGGTGAGAGACATCGCACCAATAACGCAGTTGACGGCTGGAACAGGAAGCTGAATTCCATTGTAGGGCTTAAACAGCCGAATGTTTTCGTTTTTCTTTCTAAACTCAAGGGTGTGGCTTCCGAGGCTAGTTTCAAGTTGCGCTCTTTTGAGGTAGGAGAGCCAGGCAGTAAGAGGAAGAAGACGTACGTGCACTTGGACGAAAGGATCGACGAAGCTGGCAGAAAATTTACCGAAACCAAAGACCTCTACTCCTACCTCAAAACGTTGGCACAAGCCCAAAATCTTGGAAATTGAAATCTGAAATCTTGAAATTGCGAGTTTTCCTCACACATGACGGCTGAGCTTGATCTTCCGAGCTGACACATTTTTAAACACGCCTGCAACCCGTAGTGTTTCGCAATGCAGCCAGTCCTAAGCCTGGAAAAAGTGCGAAGGGAAATGTGTCATGTCCGCAACCCGCACGACCGATTATCGATCTTCTTCCCACCACTTCATTTTGTCCGCAAATCGCACGTCCGCAACTCGCACGCTACCCGAAGTGCTGGGCATAATGGTTTTTTTGTGATACTTGCTGAAAGCCTTTGTGGGTTGCCCTGATCTGCAGAAACTCTGGATCGAAAACCCCCACCACAGCTGCTTTCTTGGCTTTTCGGTGAATCTTTTCCAGACTTCGATGTTATTGCCCCACAGTTCTGCCACCACTAGACGTTAAATAGAGAGTTTTTGCAGCACCCTCACGCCCAAACGAACGAAACGAAAGCAGTGCTGCGCATGCACAGTGAAGACACCGAAAAGTTTGACGAACTGTGACAACGAAAAATACCGGGATCTGATGGTGTCAGCTTTCGTCGGGTTGAGATGACGAATCGTAACTTAACCTTGCATCTGTATAACGCTACCTACTTTCTTCTGTTTTCCTTGGAAAATAAATGTCGAGCACGGTATTCACAGCTGCTTTCTCGGGTCTTTCTATGTAAATGCAGACTTGACGCCATGTGTGGACATAGATTATTTGTATTCACCACGGAGTAAAATGAATGAAAGAGAGGTTAACATAACGTTAGCTTGACTTTTCCAGCCAGTAGATGCCAAAGCTGAACGAAAACTGAACCGAAAAAGGTTAGCTTCGGTCTCCCTATCCGCCATTTCCGTTTCGGTATCGTTTTCCGTTTTGTTTCAGTGTGTGAGTGCTGCAAAAACTATCTAATGTCAAGACCAAACTACTCCTCCAACCTCCGTGGGGAACGCTGGTCCTTCACATACCACATATCTTTTCGGAATTTTTGATGAATCCTTGTGAAATTGCAGATTTTACCTATTGAGGCTGTGAAAGTCTTGTAGGACTGCATCACACACATTGCACCTCATACCCGAAAAACAGAGGATGCATGGAAAAAACTAGAAAAACTATTGCAGCGGTTGGTAACTATTGAAATTGTTGTGTTGTTGGTAAGCAGTATAAGCACTGACCAGACTACTGAGGAGTAGCGTGATCTTGACATTTAAAGTCTTGTTCTGCCACCTAGCTAGCTCATAGTGTGGGCGTTTCTTTGGGGGTTGGAGGGAGAGAGCATGGAAAATGGTCTTAGAACTTCGTGGCTCTGTTCATATTGATATTAGCTTGTAACCCCCCCCCCCCCTCACCCATGCTCGCAGCACCCCATCAACAGAACCACCGCACCCACTCATTCAAGAAATAGGACTGGGCAACTTGTTGCAGGTCACTAGCTTTTCATAACTTTCGTTGATTGCAGATAATCTGGACTATCAATCAGTGATTGAAATTTTGAAGATGCCATTCTTGAGGATTCTCGAGGAGCGGACCAGAGACATGGAAATGATGAATGATCCTGTTGTGATCATTTGTCATACTTTGTTGCTTCACAATTTTCACTGCGTCGCTTCAGGTGGAGGCGAATGGGGAGATAAGTAGGTGCCATAGATGAATTATCATCCTGTTGAGTTGTAACCCTCGGAGACAGCTAATGCAAAGCGCGAAGAGAGTGAAAAACAAATATGGCTGCTCTGCATTTTACATGGAGTCGAAATGCGAAATATTATATTGCTAGCTACTGTTTCTTGTTATATGTTAAATTGGGATAACTCCATTAATTAACTCCGCACTTCGACAATCATATTTTTTTATTCACCGGAATCACATGGTACAATATTCTTATCTGATAATGGCTCCAGTCCGGCCAACCCCGCAGGTACAACAGCGGTATAGGGAAACTTTCCCTCATAACGGGAAAAACCTACTTACGTATCCCACATTTTTCCCCCTCTAGTAAGAATTATAACGTCCAAACGAAACTAAATTTTAATCTTTCAAAGATGTCCCTCAAACGAAATCCGGTAATCTTTAGCTCTAGGTTTCCAATGTCACTTAGTACTGGTTTTAGAGAGAATTATCTCACCATTGAATATTCAGAAAATGAACGTTAACCTTGACCTTGATGGTCAGACTCAAGTTCTGATTTGAATGAAATTAAATTTGAATTTACTTGTCCCAAACTTAATTTGAATCCCAACCGAATTTCACTGATTGATTGCCCTTCAATCACTTCTTCTGTTGGGTTAACTCGTCTATGAGACGGTGAGGAGCAACCCGTGTATGCTGGGGTCGCGCAGGAGGGCTGCTGGCTTGAGCTGAAGTATATGCAGATGGTGCCGGGGCTGCTGAAGTCGTCCCAGGTCGAGGAGTGCTTGTGGTTGGTCTGGGCGAAGGGGTTGGCCAACCATGGAAATCCGCAGATTCATCCGGAGCCATTGATTGGTCAGCATTGTCTTCTGGCTGACTGGTCGACAGCGATGGTCGAATCTGGTCTATGTGGTGCGTCCACATCTTGCCAATTTCCTGGATGTAGACACCTCGTCGTCGAGGGCCTAGCTGTTTCAGCACCATGCCTTTCATCCATTTTTCCTCCCCTTGCCTGTAGTTCCTCACCCAGACTTCATCTGACTCGATGCATTTGTCAGCAGGCGGTGGCTCCCCACCTTGGGCTGCGATCTGCTGCTTCTGTTTTTTCTCCACTCTGGCGGCAGTTGCAGATGGTCTGGGTCACAGGAGGTCCAATCGGGTCCTCAAACTGTGACCTAGCAGAGCTTGAGCTGTTGACACGCTGGTTGTTGCATGAGGGGTGTTTCTGTATTGCAACAGGAAGGAGTTGAGAGCCTTGTTGAGATCGGTGGTTGTTGTCTCAGCAAGCGCAGTCTTCAATAAACGTTTGACAGTCTTCACGCTGTTCTCTGCAGCGCCATTCGTTGCCGGGTGATATGGTGCTCCCGTCTTGTGTATCACTCGGTTTCAGTCCATGAACTTCTGGAATTCTTCAGATTCAAACGAAGAGTGGTTGTCGGGTAAAAGCTCCTCCGGAAGCCCGAACCTGGCAAAAACTTGCTGCAGGATTTGCATTGTCACCTCTGTTGACATTGACTTCTTAGGAAAGGCTTCCAGCCACTTCGTATGGCTGTCCACCAGTACTAGATAGTACTGTGCGGCAATCGGTCCCAAGTAGTCTATGTGAAGCCTTTGCCACGGTTTTGTCGTCCATTCCCATGGGCTCAATGAAGCCTTCTGGGGGTTATCTTTCACAGAGTTGCATGCTGCACAGGACTTGACCTTATCTTCAATATCCTCATCGATATTGGGCCACCATACATACGATCGAGCGATTCCTTTCACCTTCATGATTCCCATATGAGTCGCATGGAGCTCTTGTAGTACGGCCTGTCTGAGCTGTTGGTATAACAACTCAATTTCCCCAGAGGATCACACCAGCCTCTTCATGGAGCTCATCCCGGCGGCAAGAGAACGGTAAAAATTCTTTTGGGACGCTTTGAGGCCATCCAATTCTCAGGTACGTTGGTACCTTTTTCAGAATTTCTTCCTTCTTCGTTTCCGCTAAGATGTCTTCAGATCGCCGTGGCAGGTCTTCATTTTCTTCAAACACGTAGAACAGGGCTGGGTCTTGGCCTTCATCCTTTTCTGGAGCTGCATCCAGTGGTGCTCTGGATAGCCAATCGGCACTATTTTTGTTTGATTGTACCCATTCAACGTCAAAGTTGTAGTTGGCTAAAAGAAGAGCTCAGGGTTGTAGCCTGTTGGCGGCGCAGGTTGGCACTCAATTTTTCTGTCCGAAGATCGATAAAAGGGGTATATCATCGTTAGCCAACGTCCACTTCTTCCAAATAAATATAGATGGAATTTTTTGGTACCAAACACCAGAGCTGCTGCTTCTTTGTGAAGCTGACTGTACTTTTCCTCAGCAGCAGTCAGGGTGCAACTGGCAAAAGCCAGAGGCTTTTCTTCTCCATTGGGATAGATCTGGGAGATAATAGCTCCTAATCCCTTGTCGGATCCATCCACCGTCAGCTTGATCGGTAACTCTGGATTATAGTGTGCCAAAGAGTGATTCTCTCTCACTATCTGCTTGGCTTTCTCGAATGCCGCCTGACAACTATTATCCCAGTTCCAATGAATTTCTTTCTTCAACAGCTGGTGAAGCGGGTGTAGGCAGGATGACAATGGCGGTAAAAACCGAGCGAGATAATTCACAAGTCCGAGATAGGATTGGAGCTCTTTCAAATTTTTTGGCGGATCGGTTTTCACCACTGCCTCAATTTTTTCATCAGTTGAGTGCGGTCCGTCCGCATCAATACGAAATCCGAGGTACTTGATGGACGTTTTACCGAATTCGCATTTTTCTGCTCCAACACGTCGATTACACGCTTTCTCAACGTCTCGTTGTCCAGTCCCCCACCACCACATCGTCGATCAGGGCTGCTACTCCTTCCGCCCCTGCAGTCAAGGCATCGACCAATTTTTGAAATTTGGCCGGCCCGACAGAAATCTCATACGGCATACGAGTATACTGGAATAGGCCCTTTTGTGTGGTTATAGCCACCATTTTCCGGCAACTAGGCTTCAACTCGCATTGTTGGTAGGCGTGACTCAAGTCCAATTTGGCCCATACCCGATTTCCGCCCAGTTTTTGGTACAAATCCTTGATTCTGGGTAACGGGTAGGGGTCAGTCTGCAAACACGGGTTTAGTGTCAACTTGTAGTCTCCGCATAGGCGAAGTTGCCCATTCTTTTTCATTGCCGGCACTATTGGGGACCTAACTCACTATATTCAATTTGCTCCAAAATTCCTTCTGCTACCAGCCGATCAATTTCCTGATCCACCTTCTGGCGAATTGCATACGCAACTGGTCTGGCCTTCATGCATTTTAGGGTTGAGCTGGGCAACAATATCAACTCAATCTGGCCTTTATTGAATTTCCCAAGTTTCTCATTGAACACGTCTGGGAACATTTGTTTCATCTCAGTCTCCAACTCACTTCCAGAATTCTCATTGTCGACTTTCTAGTAATAAATTGGCTGGTTCGCATGATTGTCGATTATGCTGAACCCGAGAGCCTTAAACCATGACCTACCCATCAGAGGCGGTCCCTGTGTTTCCACCACGTAAAACTGTAGATTTGGCACTTTTGTACCGCGGTATTCGACCTCTACATTGACAAAGCCAACTGGAGTGGTTTTCTCTTGCAGATACGTGGTGAGCGTTTTATCACACTTGGTTGGAACCAAGTCTGGGAATTTCTCCTCGAATAGATGTTTAGGTATGATCGTGCTTTGACACCCCGTGTCAATATCAAAACAAATGTTCTGGGGATACAATTTCAGATTCAATTTGTATTCGCTAGTTCTAACGTCAGTGATCTCAAACAGGCATTCGTCGTAGTCATCTGAGCCTTCGTGGACGAAGTGTGCCTTTTCCACTTTTGTCTGGCGATTTATCCTTTTTCGGGCAGACTCGCGCCAGATGACCCTTGACCTTGCAGGATTTACACACATCCCTTAAATAGGCACTTTTGGTTTATTATTCTGTGAATAATACACCTATGTAATCGCTCAGCAAAAAATTTTTATAACACCCCCTCAAAATTTTTTCTTTTCCGTTTCAAGGTGCGTAGATTCCAAAAAAACGCTGCAAAGTCCTTGTCACATGGGTTTATTATTCTATTGGAGTTCTAGAGATTCTTGTTGGCAGTTAAATTTATTGTTTCTTTCATGTGGAATGATTGAATTAGCTATTCCTGATGATTTCCACCAATTTTGGCCCCCAAAACATGAAATAGGTACACTTTTTTTCCCCCAGATCATCTTTGATCGTTGGTAGTGCGATTTAATGGTCTTGATTCAGCTGTTTACACTTTTTCTAATGTTAGTATACACATTGATGGTGATTTCAGACAGTTTTCCAGGTTTTTGACTAAAAAAAACGAATTTTGGGAGCTGAACCAATGGTAAAACCTCAATTTCCGCGTCTTTGGTCAAAATCGACTTTATATTCGGTATTTTCGTCCCCAAAAACATGGAAAACGATACCTCAAAAGCTCATTTTACTAACATGTTGCTAAAACGCAAAAAGTACCTATTTTTACACACATTTTCACTCATAACACCCCTGGGTATATTTCGATCGGGCTGAAAAGTTTCGGGACACAACTAGGGCCCAAATGGAGCATGTGTGCGAAAGAACGACTTTTTTAGATCTAAAATGAAGCCTGTACTCGTGATACGGCGTACGGCGGACGGACATTGCATTTTTGGAATCTACGCACCTTGAAACGGAAAAGAAAAAAGTTTGGGGGGTGTTATAAAATTTTTTTGCTGAACGAATACATAGGTGTATTATTCACAGAATAATAAACCAAAATGCAATGTCCGTCCACCGTACGCCGTACGCTGTCCGCCGTCCGCCGTATCACGTGTACAGGCTTCATTTTCGGTCTAAAAAATTCGTTCTTTCGCACACATGCTCCATTTGGGCCCTAATTGTGTCCCGAAACTTTTCAGCCCGATCGGAATATACCCAGGGGTGTTATGGGTGAAAATGTGTGTAAAAATAGGCACTTTTTGCGTTTTAGCAACATGTTAGTAACATGAGCTTTTGAGGTATCGTTTTCCATGTTTCTGGGGACGAGAAGACCGAATTTGAAGTCGTTTTGACCAAATAGTGGAAAATCGAGGTTCTACCAAATGTTCAGCTACAAAAATTGATTTTTCGTGTGTCAAAAACCTGTTAAATCGTCTGAAATCACCATCAATTTGTAGAATTACACTAGAAAAAGTTTCAACATGTGGATCAAGACGATTAAATGCTACCAATAATCAAAGATAATATGGAAAAAAAGAAAAAAAAGGAGCGTACCTAATTCGCGTTTTAGGGGCCAAAATTGTGGATCAGCAATAGCTATTCCAATTATTTCATATGAAAGAAACAGAAATGAACAGCCAGCATTTCTGTAGGTGTGTCCAGTAGAATAATAAACCCATGTGACAAGGACTTTGCAGCGTTTTTTGTTTCATGTGACGTTCCGCCGCAACAGATGCACTGTTGTTTTTTAGTCTTGACAAAATTCTTGGATTCCCTTTTTTCCTTTTAGCGAATTTTCGAAGAAAAGGAAGCTATTGTTCTCGGTCCAAAATTTTTAAAACTCGAATTTCCGAAAGATTTGTATACCAAAATCCGTTTCAGACCATCCTGAATTCCCTGCCGAAAGACACCAAAAATTATATGTATATATATATATTTATATATTTATATATATATTTATATATTTATATATATATTTATATATGTATGTGTCATTCCAGACGATAACTCTCGAAAGAATTGAGATAAAAAGTTAAAATTTGCACGAAAAATCTGTCTTGGCAATCGACAGGCTAAGTTCCAAGATGGGCAGAATCGGGTCACCCTAAGGGGGAGTTTTGGGGAGTTTTAGGGGGGGGGGGGAAATTACCCATAAATTCCCAAAATGAAAAAGTCTGACAAGTGACACCTCATTTTAAAGGTTTTTGTACGCTGAACACGATGGTGAAATCAGAATTGCGATATCTCACTCCATTCTCAAACTGGAGCACTTTGAAGATGAAGGAACGTGGTTATTTCTTGAGATGTTCTTCCTGGTTCGTCTGCTCTAATCTGATAACGGAATGGGATATCGCAATTCTGACTTCGCCATCGTGTTCAGCGTTGGAAAATCTACAAACCGAGGTGTTACTCGGCAAAAAATGGAACAAAAAATTTGTTA
This sequence comes from Leptopterna dolabrata, assembly GCA_954871275.1. NCBI lineage: Eukaryota > Metazoa > Arthropoda > Insecta > Hemiptera > Miridae > Leptopterna > Leptopterna dolabrata. The sequence continues at coordinate 75,044,644 of OX940976.1, read as the reverse complement.
CGTACCCAATACCTAGGTACTCTTCTGGTATTCAAAACATTTTTGATTTCCCCCTCCCCCTCCTTCCACCCCAAATTTTACTTTGCGTAAAACTACTCCTGTTTTAATTTTGTTTGGTATCAAGTTGGGAAAACATTGGCCGAAAATTAATTTTCAGAAAATTTTAGGTGGAGGAGGAAGATGCCGAAAACTTCGAAAATTCGCTCTTATAGCCATGCTGCATGACTTTGGTTTTTTTATTTGTGGGCTTGCTGGACTACTCGGTGTACTCAGATTGTAACACGTAGATGAGGCTTCTTTCGACGTGACAATTCTGACCAAGTCCTCCCACTTCACCATCTCGGCATCCTCTTCAAAACGTCGATTTCTCAATGGGCCTTTATTCATGCCGATCACAAATCTGTCTAACGAATTTGCATCCAACTGGGTTCCAAACTGATACGTTGAGATCAGCGACCGAAGTTGCGCTATCCAGTCGTTCACCGTTTCTGTAGGTTCTTTGAACGAGTTGTAGAGCTTGTACCTCGGAGTGAATACTGACTCTGAACCCAAAAAATGATCGTCGAACGACTTGACTAATTCCGCATACGACTTCTCCTCGGGTTTAGCGGGAACGGAAAGGTTGGTAATTAATTTATAGGCCGCATCATCCAGGGAATCAACATTAACCCTTTTCCTCTCCTCCCTTCTGGTGCCATTTGTCTCGAAGAAATTCGCCATTCGTGCTTTGGCAACCTCCCAGTCCTTATCGGAGGTAAATTCTCTGAGGGTCCCCACCAAACTGCTTCTTTCTTTCTCACCCATGTCTCCGTCGATTTCGCTGTCGTCAACGGCTCGGTCGTCGATTTCTCGGCCGCCAGTCCTTTTTTGCCGCCCTCCAGTCTCACGAAGAACAACAAAAACCGCCGATAAGAGTCTGCCGTCGTGTGTTCGCCAAAAACACACAACACGTCACTCGCGTCTGAAAACTTCAGTTCAGTTGATCATAATGCGAGCCGCATCCTCGTCGCCGCAATGTTAAATCGGGAAAACTCCATTAATTAACTCCACACTTCAACAATCGTATTTTTTTTATTCACCGGAATCACATGGTACAATATTCGTATCTGATAATGGCTCCAGTCCGGCCAAACCCTCAGGTACAACAGTGGCGCCAAAGTGTAGGAGTGGATGGAGCATCTGGTTTCATATCCAACACTGGAGGCCGGAGTACGCGTTCCATTGTCAACAATAGATTCCGACTAATAAATTGTAGTATAAACCGTAAGAATGTTTTACCAAATAGTAGGCTTTATTAGTCGGAATCAAACTGAATTGTAATTATGGAAAAGGTGAAATAGTAAATTCCAACGGGTTCCTAGATACCCTGCAAACGTGTGACAATAAATTAATACTTCATTACCCTCAGTTTGGTGTTGTGGAGTTACCTACTATTTGACATGAACATTATTCAATGTTGTGACTCAGTCCTCATTATCATCATGCTAGTCATCTAAAAAAATGTTTCTATCGTTGTTTCCTATCTCCTTAGATGGGGAGAACTCTTCAGTAACAGTGTTGCTCAGCTCGTATCCATCCTGGAAACTCACTTCAAAAACGCGAATCCTAACGAGCAGCACTCTGGTGCCCCTGGCATGCTTGACAGCGTTGTGGAATTTTTCCGAACGATTAAAGAAACCCCAAAACTCACTGCTGAAATTCGTACCAGTGGGCTGTCGAAGTACCTCTTCCGCTTGCTCAAAACTTCCTACAAGCATCAAAAAGGTTTGTTTTTGGTTAATTAGTTTTATGCAAGAGCTAAACATGTAGATATGTATGCTGGTGTAAGTATGCTCAGTTTCTGAAATCAAGGAACACGCTATTACCTAGTTCCGTCTAGCATTTCTCTAACCATTTCCCTGTGACGATCATGGGCATCTTGATGAAAGGCGTGGCAAAAATGGTGAAATTTGACTTGGATGGGGCTCATGGGTTATATGTATTTAATCGAAATCGCACTGGTGTTTCATAGGAGGTAGGCCCTCCGCACACGGGTCGACGCTCGAAGTGGGAGACGCGAAGCGCTCGTCGCTCGTCCTGGGCGATCCGTGCGACTCGCTCGTCTGCTTACCGCACACGGGGTCGATTTCAACCAGTCGGTACGCGTCTTTCGAACAGGAAGGAACCCAAAAAATGAGCAGTTCTTCGAGTGATGAGGAGAATGTCGTTTTATATTTGTGGTACAGCCGGATGAGAAGAAGGCAAAAACGAAGATTGTGCTGGGTGCATCCGTACATTGAAAGAAATCGTCTCACTCGCTTATATGTTGGTGCACGAGAAATGCAAGAGAGTGACAAAATCATACGTTCATCTTGTTGAAACTCTTGCTCCAGCCTTTCCACCTCCCCAACAAATTTGATATTGAAAGCCTGGAAATAGAAGTGCGTTCAACAAGTGTCAAATAAACTGAAAACATTCAATGCCTTCAAACCTCAAAGAATGCATTCAAATTATGGTAAGAACAAGATAAGCATGACAAGAAGTACGGAAATTTACCTCCATGAATCGCGCGATCCACTCGAAACGTGTGACGCTCGAACTTCCTTCCCAGTCGCACGCGTTTCAAAACGAGCCGATTCAAAACGAGAAGATTCTAGACGACCACTAATCGACCCGTGTGCGGAGCACCATGCCGTTGCCTAAGAAATGAACTGGAGGGGAGAGACGCGAGCGGCTAGAATCGCGTCTTCCACTTCGAGCGTCGACCCGTGTGCGGAGGGCCGTACTGGCTTTTGGTATTTTGGTAATATGTAGGTGTTCGCTCTGCAAAATATTTTTATAGCACCCCCTCAAAATTGTTTCTTTTACGTTTGAAAGTGCGTAGATTCCATAAATGCAATGTCCGCCGACCGCCGTATCACTTTAATTTCACTGCTTGTTTGGACTTACTCAAATTCGCCTCAGGGAAATCGCCTCATCAGACTTAACTTTTCACATTGCACTTCACTTTATCTTTGACCATTGGTTTCCAATAGTTCCATTCCTTACCATACCACATCCACTAAACCATTAAATAATCTGTGAATCTACTGATAATTACTCATAATCCAATAAGATCCTGCCCGACCAACACTTCGTAAACAAACAGCACCCCACTTGCCGGGCCTCCTGTTGCACAGTCACTGCCACCAACATTGCCTTGGATCTGCCGCGAAAATCCCCTAAAATTGTTGCCAACCTTTTGTTTGCATTTGCCTTTCTTGTTATATTTATTTATTGTTCATATAATTTATTGTAATTTATTATTAATTATGTGCTGATTTTTCTCTAATTGAGGATACAATGTGGGTGCCTCGACGCGAGTATTTTGTGGAATGTTGGTACATTTCGGCATCAGGTTGTCACCATCAACAGGGAAACTTCCCTCCTGATTTTGTTTTTCGCCTGCATCGGACATTACTGTTTTTAAAAAACCCAGCCAAGAGCCACCGCCTGAAGTTATCCGTTTCCATCCGCGCTCCCATTCGAATATCAACCACTTCTCCCATTTGCGGTGACGACATCCATTGAGGGGAGCGCAGGCAAACCCAGAGACGTCGGATCTCGGATATTCGGTGAGACTGGTTCGTTAGTGAACCTGCTCTTGGTCCCAACAGCCTTCTGGTAAGGTGCACATACACTTCAAGTACCTAGGTACCAGTCAGTATTTCTACTGTCACCCATGACTGTCACCTTTACCACTGGATTCAGTATCTGCTCCAGCCAAGTTCAACCAAGTACCTGCTTCACTCACACTCACACAGTACCTGCCTTCATATTCAGCTACTACCTACCAGCACATCAGTTCCTATAAATTATAATTGTTATCTTTACTGTTCGCTCTTTATTAACTATTTATTCTTGTTACTTAGATTTTGTACATTAGCAAAGCAATCTATTTATTATTCAAGTGGCCACTATAGTAGGTAGGGAAAACTAACTGTTTATAGTAGATAGGCGTCAGCACTCAGAGCCTTCCATTTGATTCTCATTTTCCTCTAATAAATTAGGTAAAAATTATTAATTTTGTGTTATTTGAAGACACCTTATCACAATCATCTCATAACTGGTTACAGCCTAGACACAGACCCATATACAGTCCCCTAAACCTCAGCGCCTTTGTCCAGTAAGTCCGCCAGTGTATTTCCTGGGATTACTCGGTGTAGGTATCTACCTACCTAACTATACCTTTACACAAACAGAGTGCAGGAGCATAGCTGTACCAAAACCAGCCTGCCCTGATCATCAAACACTGCTACTACTTTAATTTCGGTATAAAAAATTCGTTCTTTCGCACACATGCTCCATTCGGGCACTAGTTGTGTCCCGAAACTTTTCAGCCCGATCGGAATATACCCAGGGGTGTTATGAGTGAAAATGTGTGTAAAAATGGGTACTTTTTGTGTTTTAGGAACATGTTAGTAACACGAGCTTTTGAAGTATCTTTTTCCATGTTTTTGGGGACGAGAAGACCGAATATGAAGTCGATTTGACGCGGAAATTGAGGTTTTACCAAAGGTTCAGCTCTCAAAATTGGTTTTTTTATGAGTCAAAAACCTGGAAAAATGTCTGAAATCACCATCAATGTGTATAATAAAGTGTAAACAGGTGAATCAAGACCATTAAATGGTACTACCAATGATCAAAGATGATCTGAAAAAAAAGCGTACCTACCTATTTCATGTGTTGGGGGCCAAAATTGGTGGAAATCATCAGAAATAGCTATTTCAATCATTCCACATGAAAGAAACAATAAATTTAACAGCCAACAAGAACCTCTAGAACTCCAATAGAATAATAAACCCATTTGACAAGGACTTTGCAGCGTTTTTGTGTTTTAGTAACATGCTAGTAACATGAGCTTTTGAGGTATCGTTTTCCATGTTTTTGGGACGAGAAGACCGAATATGAAGTCGATTTTGACCAGAGTGAAAAATTGAGGTTCTAACGAAGTTTCAGCCTAAAATTTACGTTGAAATTTGGTCTAAAATCGTCGTTTTTCCACACACAGTTTCACATTTGGGAACAAATATGCGTCCTAGTTGTGCTCCGAAGCTCGGCAGCCCAATTGGAATACACCCAGGGGTGTTATGGGTGAAAAACGGGATGTAAAAATAGGGTTGTCCGAGGTTTTTTAAAAATGTTTTAGTGAACATGAGCTTGTGAGTTATCGTTTTCCGTGTTTTTTAGGGCGAGAAGACCGAATATGAAGTTGATTTTGACCAATGAGTGAAGAATTGTGGTTGTAGCGAAGGTTCAGCTCCCAAAATTGTCTCCCAAAAACCTGGGAAATTGTCCGAAATCACCATAAACTACTATAATAACACTATAAGTAATTTCAGCGAGTGAATCAAGACAATTAAATGGCAATACTAATGATCAAAGATAATTTGATCATTAATTCGATCAAAAATAGGAGCATATTTCGTGTTTTTGGGGGCCAAAATTGGTGAAGACCATCAACAATAGCTATTTCAATAACTTCACATGAAGGAAACAATAAATGAACAGCCAACATTTCTGTAGGTATGGTGGTTTATTCAATCGAATAATAAACCCTTGTGACAAGGAATTTGCAGCGTTTTTTTCTTCTTACAATATCTTTGATCATTGATAGTGCCATTTATTGTCTTGATTCACCTGTCAATACCTGTTAATTTGGTGTTATAGTGGTTTTATAAAGTTTTCCAGGTTTTTGACTCATAAAAAATGAATTATGGGAGGTGAACCTTCGTTACAATCTCAGTTCTTCACTTTTTGGCCAAAATCAATTTCGTTTTCGGTCTTTCCACCCTACAAATCGTGGAAAACGATACCTCACAAGCTCATGTTGACTAAAACCTCAGAAACCCTCGAAAACCCCTATTTTTACACCCATACACCTATCACAACTAAAATACACCGTAACACACCTGATTGTATTTCGGTCGGGCTGCCGAGCTTCGGATCACAACTTGGACCCAAATGGGGACCCAACCTGTGTGTGGAAGAAGACGATGTTAGACCAAATTTAACTTAAATGAAATTTTTCATTTTTTTTTCATTTTTCATGAGTCAAATACCTGGGAAATTGCCTGAATAACCATAAACTTGTGTAATAACAGTAGAAGTAGTTTCACCAGGTGAATCAAAACAACTAAATTGCACTGTGAATGATCAAAGATAATTTGTCAAAAAATAGGAGCTTATTTCGTGTTTTTGGGGGCCAAAATTGGTGGAAACATTGCACATGTATGAAACATTGAATGTTATGGTAGGTAGGTTTGGTAAGGTGAGGTTTGAGAAGATGTCGGGTAATAGGTGAGCTGATATACAGAATGGGTTATTACCACATTGCCTTGCACCAGAAAGGTTTATCACCACGTTGGATATTAGAGGAAGTGCCCAGAAAGATTTATCACCACATTGGCTTGTGCCAGAAAGGTTTATTACCACGTTGGATATTAGAGGAAGTGCCCAGAAAGGTTTATCACCACATTGGCTTGTGCCAGAAAGGTTTATCACCACGTTTGGATCGTTTGTGAGAGTGAGGTTGAGGAGAAGGGTAAGGTGAGAGAGAGAGAGAGAGAGAGAGAGAAGGCTCCGGTTCGAGAGAGATCGGTAGAATGCCGAGCTGGGCAAGCCGGGCACCTTATAAATACGCCTCTTCCGTCCCTTGGTCCTCCGACGGCCGTTGAAAGCCGTTGGGGGATCGTTGGAGGGAGAAATACCTGGCTCTGTCCATTGCATCACGCAGCTGGCTTTCACTTCTTTATTGGTAACAATCTTATATATGCAATTTGGAGTGGTACAGTTTAAGGGTACCATGACAGACGTCCTTCCAGTTTGGACCAATAAAGTTAAAGCTAAGGGTTTAAAAAACAATAGGGCGTGGAAGGCGAGCAAAACATACTTGGTACTGAAGGCAGAGGACTTACGATGCGAAAAACATTTACAATGTTAAAAGGTATAAAGATATGTACGGAGGCGAAGATAGGCTTAGAACAATGTGAAAAATATTTACAAAGGTGAAAAGTATATAGATATGTAGAGGCAAATAATGATGTATATAGGCTTACAACTATTCGAAAAATATTTACAAAGGTGGTTGAGGTGGGTGTTGTGGAGAGTCGGCGAAGACGAAGGCTGGATTGCAGCGGGCGAGCTGGGTGGTATAGGGTTTCCCGTCAATCAACAGAGTAGCGGTGAGGTGCGGATGACATGAAAGGGATCGGAATATAGGGGTTGAAGGGTTTCATGTATACCTGGCTGTTTCAGGTACATTTGGGTAGCGGAGTAGAATCGTTTGGGATAAGAGGTGTCGAAAACGGGAGTCGGTTGTGTTTGATGTCTGTTGATTGATGGGTCCTTGAGAAAGATGTCAGCTGGTAGCCGTAACGGGGCTTGAAAAGTCCGTTTGGCAGAGTTAACACAATCTGTAGATCGGGCGGCTGTGCAGAGACTCAGAAGGACGTATGAAAGGGCTTTTGTCCATGAGGTGGTGTTGCTTGAAGTCAAAAGGGCCTGCTTAAGAATGGAATGCCAACACTCTACCTTGCCATTGGATTGAGGATGATAAGGTGTTGTGTGTTGCTTTGTGATGCCGAAGGGGTGAAGTAGGTCGAGGAATTGGGCTAACTCGAACTGCCTGCCTTGATCGATCGTGGCGATCCACGGGCAACTGTACCAAGCCACCCAGTTGTGGAGGAAGGCTCTGGTAACGGTGTCCGCTGTGATGTGGGTGAGTGGTGCGCACTCAACCCAATTTGTACAAAGGTTGATGATGGTCAGGCAGTAATGTTTCCCCCTTCAGAGGGGGGAAGCGGGCCGACAATTTCGAGATGGACATGCTCGAATTGAAGGGCGTCGTCGAATGATTGAGGCGGGACATGGGGGTGAGCAGAGACCTTAAAACGCTGGTAGTTCTGGCACCCTAGAACCCAATTGCGGATATCGATGTTCATGTGGGGCCAGAAGTACCGTGTTTTGAGGAGGTCCCGGCTGGCCCGAATCCCCCAGATGATGGCATTTTCATCTTAGAACGTCGGGGTCACCACTGAGGTGAAGCGTGGTTTGAGGTAGGTAGGTGTTTTGGAAGAGAGAAGGTGAGGTTCAAGGCTGGGGGATGGCAGCTATCAGGGGTTGCTGATGTTGGACGGCATGGCGGATGTGGCGACAGTAACAGTTTAGCATGCTCAAAAACGGCCGAAGTTCGGTGATGGTTTGTGGGCGAGGGAACTGGCGGAGTGAGTTGACTTTGACAGCGAGGGTCGTGACGCCGGTTGACGTGACGCGGTGCCCTATGCATTTAACCGAGGGTTTGGTGATCACACATTTTGTTTTGTTGATCGTCAGCCTCTCGCTGCGGAAGATGTCGAGAACTTGGCGGAGATGGTCGTAGTGTTGTTCGGGGGTGGTGGAGGCTATTAAAAAATCGTCGAGGAAGCAAAAGACGAATGGAAGACCACGAAGGATCTGGTCCATATATGTCTGCCATGTTTGTGCCGTGTTACGGAGCCTGAAGCCCATCTTGAGATATTCGAACAGACCAAAGAGGGTGATAATTGCGGTTTTTGGTATGCCGGGGGGGGGGGGGGGGGGGGGGGGGGGGGGGGGGGGGGGGGAATGACGGAATGCCCGGAAGATGATGAGGAGGGAGAAGATTGTGTCACAGTGGAGGTGGGAGGAGAAATCTCGTAGGTGGGGGATGTTGGAAATGTCTGGCGTAGTACGGGAGTTGTCGTCGGTAGTCCCCACAGGGTCAAATTTGTCCATCGGGTTTCTGAACTATGTGAAGGGGGGAGGCCCATGGAGAGCTGGAAGGGGTAATTTTGTCAGCAGTAAGCTTGTTGAAGTGCACCTGCGCTTGTGGGAGTTGAAGGGGGTGAAGGCGTCGGGTGTTGGCAGAACCTGGTGGGCAGGTCGTGTCTCGATGACCTGCTGAACCTTGGGGAGGTGGGATGTAGGCCATGGTTTAGGTTGGCAAGCCTCCATTAGTGGAGTGAATTTGGGGTCTGTCAGTGGGGGCGTGGCGGAGTTGATGAAACCGGTGATCGGTTTCTTGGAAGCAGGGTCGATGAGGCGGGCGTGCTTCATATCGACTTGGAGGCCGAAATATGACAGGAAATCGGCCCCCAAAATTGGCTTCTCTACCTTGGCGACGGTAAAATTCCACTCATAGTTGTGGCCGTTGAGATGGACGCAGCGCAAGGAGGGGAGGCGCCCGCCGAATTTACTGGTGGGTTTTGTCGTTTCCCTGGGTGGGGGAGGGGATGTCACATGGGGACCAGCATTTGCGAGCCTGGGCCCCAAATGTGACGTGGTACCAGTCGCGGGAGGGGTGGTCGTCTGGCTTTTGGGTTCTGGAAGGGGGTCGGTAAGAGTGGTGGTGTGGAGGCATTGTCGCTTGGTCGGGCGTTTGGCTCCTGGGGTCGAAGGAAGGGCTGCGATGTCGACTGGAAGAAGCAGAGTGAGGGCGGGGTTGGTAGCCAGATGAAGGCTGGACCTCGTGGATGGGAGAGGGAGCGCTGATGTCGTGTATTGTGTCAGCAAAACGGCGAGATGGAGGAGGGTTTCATCATCTGTGTGTAGGTGGGTGGCGAGGGACAGCTGGATTTAGGGTGGGAGCGCATGCAACCAGAAGGTTCGGGTGATGTCCGAGGTGAGGACTTCTTGGAGCTGGTATCGGAGGCGGCGGAAGAGGTGGCTGGGCTTGAGGTCCCCCAGCTGTTGTGGTTGGTAGAGGGAGGTGATTCTAACAATCTTGGACGGTTGATAGAGGGTGATGAGGTGGATGCGGAGGTCGTTGTAGGCAGCGGCTGGGTCGGGCCAGATTTCCGCTGTCTGGAGGAGGATGTCGTAGAGGTGAAGGGCGGTCGATGGTCTTGGAGTATCTTGTCTTCTGCACTCGGATGTTGGAGCCAGAAAACGCAGCATCGAGTTGGAAGAACCAGAGGGTGGGGTCATGGGTGTAGAAAGGCGGCAGCGTGAGCGGGATGGCAGTGGAGATGGTCATGATGTCGGCAGTGGGGGGTTGCAGTCCGTCTTGCATTTTCGGCTGGAATGAAACCACTGTGGTGATGGTAAGTTTGAGATAGGTTTGAGAAGGAGATCTCTGGTAATAGGTGAGCTAATATCCAGAAACGTTTATCACCACATTGGATTGCGCCAGAAAGGTAAACCCTTCCGGTGCGCCACGTAGGGATCTTTTGTAAGAGAGAGGTTGAGAAAAAGTGTAAGGTGAGAGGGAGAGAGAGAGAGAGAGAGAGAGAGAGAGAGAGAGAGAGAGAGAGAGAGAGAGAGAGAGAAAAGGCTGTGGTTCTAGAGAGATCGAAAGAATGGTGAGCTGGGTAAGCGGGGCGCCTTATAATAAAGGCACCTCTACCCTCCCCCGGTCCTCTGACGGCCGCCGAAGGCCGTTGGGGAATCTCCACGTCATTATTGGTAACAATCTTATGTGCACAATTTGGAGTGGTATATTTCAAGGGTACCATGACAAATTTATTTCCAGAATTTCTGTAGGTATGTCCAGTAGAATAATAAACCCAAGTGACAAGGACTTTGCAGTGTTTTTGAAATCTATGCACCTTGAAACATAAAATGAAAAATTTTCATGGAGTGTTATACAAATTTTTGGCTGCGCAAATACACAGGTATATTATTCACAGAATAATAAACCGAAATACAGTGTCCATCTGCTATGCGCCGCATCATCCGTATCTATTTTATTTTCGGTCTAAAAAATTCGTTCTTTCGTTCACTGACTCCATTTGTGTAAAAATAGGGCGTAAAAAATTCGTTCTTTCGTTCACTGACTCCATTTGTGTAAAAATAGGGTGTAAAAATAGGGCTTTTTGGTGTTTCAGTGAACTTGAACCTGTGAGGTATCGTTTCCATGTTTTTAGAACAAGGAGACCGAATATGAAGTTGATTTTGACCAAAGAGTGAAGAGTGATTTTTCTTCCGCACACAGTTTGGTTCCCCATTTGGGAACACATTCGGGTCCTAGTTGTGCTCCGAAGCTCGGCAGCCCGATCGGAATGCACCCAGGGGTGTTAAGGGTGGAAAATGGGTGTAAGAGTAGGGGTTTTCAATTTAAAAAAACGCTGCAAAGTCCTTGTCACATGGGTTTATTATTATTTTGGACTTTTGGACATACCTACAGAAATTTTGGCTGTTCATTTATTGTTTCTTTCATGCGCAATAATCGAAATAGCTATTTCTGATGGTTTCCATTAATTTTGGTCCCTAAAACACAAATTAGGTATACGCTCCTTTTTTTTTTAACTATCTTTGATCATTGGTAGTGCCATTTAATCGTCTTAATCCACGTGTTGACACTTGTTCCAGTGTTATTATACAAACTGATGGTGATTTCAGACGATTCCCAGGTTTTTCACTCATAAAAAATCAATTTCTGGAGCTGAACATTTGGTAGAACTCAACTTTCCACTCTTTGGTCAAAATCGACTTCATATTCGGTCTTCTCGTCCCCAAAAACATGGAAAAAGGTATCTCAGAAGCTCATGTTACCAACATCTTGCTAAAACGCAAAAAGTACCTATTTTTACACACATTTTCACTCATAACATCCCTGGGTATATTCCGATCGGGCTGAAAAGTTTCGGGACACAACTAGGGCCCAAATGGAGCTTGTGTGCGAAAGAACGATTTTTTTAGACCGAAAATGAGGCCTGTAGACGTGATACGGCGTACGGCGTACGGTGGACGGCGGACGGACATTGCATTTTTGGAATCTAATCACCTTGAAACGGAAAAGAAAAAAGTTTCAGGGGGTGTTATAAAAATTTTTTGCTGAGCGAATACATACTTAGGTGTATTATTCACAGAATAATAAACCAATAAGAGGGTTTAGTGAACATGAGCTTGTGAGGTATCGTTTTCCACGTTTTTAGGGCGAGAAGACCGAATATGAAGTTGGTTTTGACCAAAGAGTGAAGAATGGAGGTTGTAACGAAGGTTCAGCTCCAAAAATGCATGTTTTATGAGTCAGAAATCTGGGAATCTGAAATCACCATAAATTTGTATAGCCATAAATTTGTGTTTGTCTATTTGTATTTGTATGGCACGCACTATCAATGGCCAAAGATAACTTAAGCAAATAAACACGAATTAGGCTCCTAATTCGTGTTTTTGAGGGCCAAAATTGTTGGAAACCATAAAAAACAGCTATTTCAATGATTGCACATGTAAGAAACAATAAATGAACAGCCAGCATTTCTATAGTTTAAATTGATGTCGAACTTCGGAATTCTTTGAGGCCACCTGGGGCTTGTAGGTCCAGCCTTTCATTTGCTCCGAAAAGCTTCGTCAACATGATCGTGAATGAAACTGTATGTATCCAGCCCAGATATTACTAGGGAACACCTGATTATCGCTAATCACGCATGGCTGTATCAAATCGTATTGGTTGTTCTGTGATATTATTTCATTTGAAGATGCGTGGTTATTTTAAGAACATAATATCATAATTTGATAGAATTCTTGAATCCACCGCATATAATTGTGAAACAGTAATTGACCGGCCAGCTACAGTACTCGGTTTAAGGCTTTCCTGAGGGGAGCAACAGGGTATGTATTGATCACAGAAAACAGTGACCTACGCAGAAGGGGCATCTGTACAGATAAATAATCAGTTGTGTAAAAATTGTCAGCGTTTTTCTCATGCGTGCACAATAATTGAATGGGTGCGTGGAAGAAGGGCCTGTCACAATTTTTTTTTAAACCCAGTTTTTCGTGGGATAAGCGCCCATGTCATGTGGAGTAAGCTTTTCCATGGTTTTTAGTAGTAAAGAAGGCAACTACAGGCCAGGATAATCCCATTTACACAGAGAAATCATAGCTGTTCGAGTGGAAGAAGGGCCTAGTTATCAGTTCCTTATCTTAACCGTTGTTGTTTCTGAGGATTTTTTATTTTTCCAATGGAAGAATGGCACTTCCCACTCCACCTGACTTCTTACTGTAACATTAGCAAAGTTCTTGTTTATCAGCGCTCCTGTAAAATTAAGAAATCGTGACATAGGCCCTTCTGTGCACCATTCAATTTCTACCACGGTCGTAATATTGATACTGCACCTTTGACCATACATATTGGGCTCTTGGTGGTAGGTACCATAAGTCATCATTCTATTGAATCTGAAGTACCTTGTAAAGCTCTCTGTATAGCTTTGGTTCAGTTGAACCGATTCTGATGGAATATTTTATCATCATGAGTGGAATGCACAAACGTTTTTATTGGAATTATTTACTTTTGATCATTAGCAACAAATCGAAAATACAATTTATACTTATAACAACTTACCAGTACAATAAGTTAACATTAATGCTTACACCTCATCTGTTTTCAGAAGAAGAAATTGAGATTATCAGTGCTTCCGATAATAAAGGTAGTTTTGCATTCCATCTTTTCACTTTCTTTCTTTTTTTATGATTTTTCTTTCATCTAGAAGTTTAGAAGTTGAAATTATCATTGACTAAAAAGTTTCTCTCTGCCTTAGATTTCGAACAATTGGTATTGGAAGCTTCCAGAGGAACTGTGTTGCCCAGTATGCTGTCCCAGACATTGACAATTTTAACGTTTATGACGTTTGAAGGATATGAAACTAACTATATAGAAGACCACCTTCTGGAGTATTGTCTTAATGAAATTGACCTTAACTCTTCCAAAGGGTACAAAATGGTAAGGGACTTTCGATAATCAGCATGCAATTTTTTCCTGATTGGAATTTAACGTTCAGTTACATAACTTGAACCGTGTAGAGACTGCAGATTAATAATTTATTGTAGAACACGCCAAATAAAAATTCCCGCATTTGAATTCCAATTTTGAGTTTCTGTGTTCCAAGACTCCATTTTGTAGTGACTCCATTTTGTAGTAAACGCTTTCGTATGTGTACAGGTTTCAAACACTAAACTTACCTATGTATATTTTGCATAGGTGGTTATTTATATTTTATGAACAACATTCATACTCACTTCGTAATTCTACAGTTTGAGAAGATACACCACAAGTAAAGAGTTTCGCCATGTTTTCATTGCTGTCTTGAAAGCGTTTGATGCGGTGCCTCAGTCTCGAATTAACATTACAGAGCTTATGAATCCGCACATATCATCACAAGGTTGTACAGAGAGAGCAGGCCAGTAGTAAATCATGAGAGTGCTTTCTAATGAATTCATGACTGTAATACAGGGTGTCTACAGTTATTATAGGACAAACTCAGGGAATCTATTCTACAGCTAATTTTCACTAACTTTTGCCTCTTAACAATTTTTTTTTTAGTCCATGGAAAACATGAGTTTTTTGCTTTTAATTTTTTTTCACGTTTTCGACTCTGCCTCATAAAAACTGCCGTAACTCCGTTATTTATCATTGTAATCTCAAATCTGAGGAGTCCGTTGGAAACAACGTGAAATTTCCTATCTCTCTGATAATAAATCCGATTTTTTTATCAGTTCTGGTTGGTGAAAAAAATGGCCAAAGTTCAACATTTGAAGATTTCTTAAAAATTATCGTTTTTTCTTTCGTTTTTTGCGCTATTAGTACGGAGGTTTTTTGGCGTGCACTCCTCGGGAAAAACTTGCCTAGAATCTCAGCTTTCAATGGAACAAGAAAAAAAATTTCACAATGAAATTTGGTGGAGAAAATGACGTTTGAGTCTTGATAAACATGGGGTTTTAGGTGAAAATCAACGTTTTCCACCAAAAGCCGACTTACTTCATGAAAATGCTTGTTTTTTGGCATCTAATTTATTAAACTGATTCAGTTTAAAAAATAACATCGCGAATAGGGATGGTTTTACAGTAGGTTCTCAAAATGCCCGCCTCCTTGCTGAACACAAAGGCGGCATCTTTTAAGCTCGCTCTTCGTGACATCCCGTAGTTGGCGAGCATTTCATAACACCCCGCCGCATTCCTGCACTCTGGAAAAAGAGAATTTATTAGTTTGAATAATCGTTTAGGGTCAAGTAGCAGAGTCAAGTCATTGTATCCACAGAAATTTTGGTAACTACCGTTTTGTGTAATTTTAAGAACTTTTTTTATTGCTTGGAATCTACTTACCTCCTGATGAGGGTTTCCCTTGTGTCCACAGCTTCTGCGTGGACTAAGGACTTCAGCGTACCCCGCACGTAGAAGTCCACAGGGGTCAGATCAGGGCTCCTGGGTGGCCAGGGTACCAGCCCATAACGCCATAATCACCGTGATTGGATGAACATCCATTTTCACGGGCGGTGGATCGGTCGTTATTGGCCGGTACCCTGGCCACCCAGGAGCCCTGATCTGACCCCTGTGGACTTCTACGTATGGGGTACGCTGAAGTCCTTAGTCCACGCAGAAGCTGTGGACACAAGGGAAACCCTCATCAGGAGGTAAGTAGATTCCAAGCAATAAGTAAAAAAAGTTCTTAAAATTACACAAAACGGTAGTTACCAAAATTTCTGTGGATACAATGACTTGACTCTGCTACTTGACCCTAAAGGATTATTCAAACTAATAAATTCTCTTTTTCCAGAGTGCAGGAATGCGGCGGGGTGTGATGAAACGGTCCCGTAGTTGGCGTTTTTCATGAAGAGCATGCTTAAAAGATGCCGCCTTTGTGTTCAGCAAGGAGGGGGGGGGGGGGGGGGGGGGCATTTGAGAACCTACTGTAGAACCATCCCTATTCGCGATGTTATTTTTCAAACTGAATCAGTTTAATAAATTAGATGCCAAAAAACGATTATTTTCATGAAGCAAGTCGGCTTTTGGTGGAAAACGTTGATTTTCACCTAAAAACCCACGTTTTTCAAGACTCAAACGTAGTTTTCTCCACCAAATTTCACTGTGACATTTTTTTTCTTGTTCCATTGGAAAGCTGAGATTCTGGGCAAGTTTTCCCCGAGGAGTGCACGCCAAAAAACCTCCGTACTAATAGCGCAAAAAACGAAAGAAAAAACGATAATTTTTAAGAAATCTTCAAATGTGGAACTTTGGCCATTTTTTTCACCAACCAGGACTGATAAAAAAATCGGATTTATTATCAGAGAGATAGGAAATTTCACGTTGTTTCCAACGGACTCCTCACATTTGAGATTACAATGATAAATAACGGAGTTACGGCAGTTTTTATGAGGCAGAGTCGAAAACGTGAAAAAAAATTAAAAGCAAAAAACTCATGTTTTCCATGGACTAAAAAAAAAAAAAAAAAATTGTTAAGAGGCAAAAGTTGGTGAAAATTAGCAGTAGAATAGATTCCCTGAGTTTGTCCTATAATAACTGTAGACTCCCTGTATAATAAATGAATTTATAACAATGCATTATTCAAAATGTTTGCTGAAGAAGCTTGAAGACAATGAATCAAGCTCGTCAGGAAATAGGAATCCCTGATGGAGAGGAAGTTGTCAGTTCTTCTGTGTTTGCTGATCGTCTAGTCATGGCCCATCACCAGAAAGATGTGAAAAGTATGGTCAACAAGTTGATGAAGGCATTTTGCAGGGCCAGCCAGACTGGGCACTTGGTGATAGGAGATGATGTGCAGGATTTTGGGATGGGTGGGCTCCAGTTGGTGGAAGCTATAAATAAGTTCAAGTACCTTGGGGGTTGGGGCTATGAAAGACAGGTGGATATGGAAGGGATTAAGCTGGAGCCTGACTCAGATGCAGAAACAGCTGTAGTAGTTGAGATGGATCAGTCGGATGGAGCTGCTGTGTGCCTAGGTTACACACAGGGTGCGGAATGAGGAGGTCCAGGAACGAATCCATCAACCAGAGTCCAACTGTCAGCTTATGCTGGGAAGGACACCCTATAAGTGCGTGGGAGGGATAGTGCAGACTCGGCAGTACCTTTATACCAATACTAACAGAAAATCTTATTCAAATCGGTCTAGCCTTTTAGCAGCAGTAAGATTATATTTATAAGGTCGATTATTATGGGTTTTGGTTTTTTTGCGTTAAATTATGGATTCAGTCTTGGCAAAAAGCTTCAGTTTTCAGGCTTAATGAAAAAAAAAAACTATAGTGGCTAGGTATTGAGAGGCATCTAATCATTGTATCAAGACAAAGAGGATTGATAGCTTGAAATAAAAGGTGTTCAACTTCATCATGCTTGTTCTTAGAAGTTCATGAGAGGTTTTGGGGCGGAATTCATAGTCCTCATTCACAGTTGAGAGTTTACTTTGGTGAGCTTCCGAGGGTCCCTCAAACGTTTTCCGTATTCATAGACCTGAAGTGAGTGAATGCTTTAGTATAAACACAAAACGTGCAATTCATAAACACAAAACGTTAATTTACTCAGCTGAAAATCGGAGGAACCTGGGAAGGTCCCGTTAAGTATTTACTCACTCAATATTTCAGTGGGCTTCCATGTTTTTTCAGTTCATAATACACCTTTCGTATTTTATATTGGATTTTTTCCATTCCGAACCTTTTCGTTACATAATGGATATGAATGACCATTTCATGCTTAGAATATGACGAATAAATTAGTGATCGTGCGATTTTGAGTAAGGATACCAGATTCCCCCTTCCAAAAAAAGGTTTAAAAAAGAAGATATTTGCACATATTATAAATAGTTCATCTTAGGTCGTTTTATTAATTGGTACATGAAATCATCAAACTGAATTTATTGTGATTATAAAAATAAAATTTTATTAGGTCAGTTGACTTTTTCCGAACTCGGTTTTGTTGTTGACATTTGGAATCTTACATACAACAACATTTCAACTGAATCATCAGTAGAACAAGCGTTTTATTAATAGTTCGAATGGAGTTGAGTAGGAGCTCCAGCAGTCTTTCGAAAATATCACAGAAATAAAGAACACTGCTAGGTACCTACGTTGTTCTAGGCAACAACAAGAAAAAATCTTTTTCGAATTCCATTTGTCACACACAATTCATGAGTGACAAATTCAAAAGTTGGTATCTTTTTGATTTTCCCATAACCTTATTAAAAATAGGTATATTTACATAATATTTTCGTCATTATGTAGGTAAACATCTCCAATTTAGGTATGAAAGATAATATCCGGCACAAGGCCACCCCTAGCTCGATGACACGCGTCTACTCGCTCCAAGAAATTTTGCTAGACTGGTCCGCAGAGCAGCTGGTCGACATCGGCGATCTTCTCCCGGATTTCTTCCTTCAGTTCCTCGACGGTCCTGGGTTTATTCTCGTGGACCTTGGACTTCATTCCAAGGAAGAAATTTCCCAAAGGAAGAAATCCAAAGGAATTAGGTCACAAGACTTGAGAGGTCAGTTCTGAGTCCTGTTTCTCGAGGTGATTCGGTCTTGAAAAGTTTCGCGCTATAACCCATTGTCGCCCTTGAAGTGTGGCAAGTTGTGCCATCTTGCTGGAACCAAATGCTGTCAGTGTCGATATCAGATTGTTCCAATTCAGGGATTAAAAACTCTGTTGGCATTTATCTGTTCCGTTCGTGTCTATCGTTCCCCATTGACGGTGAAAGCATTTCCGCTGTCATCTCCAAAGAAGTACGGCCCACTAACTTCGCCGCTCCAAAATCCACACCACACTGTCATTCTTTGTGGATGCAGTTGGTGTTCCTGGGTCTCCTGAGGGTTCTCCAATCCCCAGAACCTTCAGTTTTGCTTGTTTACAAAACCACTTCAATGAAAGTGAGCTTCTTCACTGAAAATGATTCGTGAATGAAAATCCGGATCATTTCGTTTCATGGCCCTGAACCATTCGACAAACCCTCGGCGTTTGGCGTGGTCTGTTGGTTTCAGTTCTTGAAAAAGTTGAATTTTGTAAGGAAGCAGGTGTAAATCCTGTTTCAGAATACGATGAACTGTCCTGGGTGAAATACCCAGTTGCTGAGCACGTCTACGAACAGATTTAATCAGGCTTGCCTAGACGTTATCAAAGGCAACCTCTTTGTTAATTTCGCTTCGACTTTCGCGAGGACGTCCACTGCGTTTTTGATCAAGTAACGATCCTGTGGCCTCAAATTTTCTTATGAGTTTCGGCACAGCAGCTGCTGTAGATGCTTCTCCTCGACCCATCACTTCACGAAATTTGCGGACGGTCACAGCAACACTTTCACCAGACGGGTAATGAGTTTTGTTTTCCCAACAAACGTTGCTCCATATTTACGGTTGCCATGGTCACTGAAATGTTTGGATCACAAAAATTGTCACGGATTATCAAATCGGAGTGATTAGACTATGGAAAACTGATAGCAACAATGGTGCCAACCCGTCCGAAAATAAATGCCGTACAAATTAAAAAGATACAGACGTTTGCTACACCCTATACCTAAGTTTTGCATAAATGTAACGTGTTTTCAAATTATAGTTTCAAGTAACAAGGTAGGTACTTATATGTGGAAAAGGCGTTTCAAAAATACTTCTAACCAGAGTAAAACGGTAAACCACAAATCAGTCTCTCAGAAATATCACAAAAAAGAACTAGAACATTGGCCTTCCCTTCTAGCCATTCCTAGCCATGGAAATAGGATCCTAGCTAGCCTCATAGACTATGTAAAAAGAGTATATTTGGCTATAAAATGTAAAAAGAATAGTATATGAAATTATAGGGCCAAAAAGAGATAGATACTATAAAAGAATTATCTGGTAACTCTAATTGTGAGGCTACAAAGAGGTATATCGCCAGGACCAAGAGAATCCACTGGAAGTTCTGGACGATATCCAGTTCAAAAGGTTCCAGTTCAGAAAAGAAAGTCGTGAATGTGTTAGTTCCACTTACATTTTGTGAACAGTCAACAAGAAATGGAAGTGAAAGATGGTTGCCACTAGCCCCATTGATGAAAGTGTTGGTGGCACTCAGATTTTATGCTGCATCATCGTACCAGGTAGATGTAGCAAAAGCACGGAAATTACCAATCTATTTGTGGTTTACGTGATTCTTGTTCCTGATAATTGATAAACTGGCTCACGGCTGTCTAATAACGTGTCCGATGAGCTTATAGATGTTTTGTTTTTTAATTTCATGTAGCTGCCTACCTACTGTGGTGGTGGTTGCAGAACACTTTCATTGCCCATACATATGGCCACGATGAACAATATCGGTTTCGGTCATGATTGCTTTACAGAAAAATGCGAAACCTTCCCTTTTTATGCTATTGCTGCTGCCAACTGTGAGTAGAATAGCTCCACTCATGAGCAACTGAGGACGCTCTTAACTCAAATTGAGAGTGCTCTCAAGTCATGTAAGTGAACCTCTATGAATAGCCACATACAGGTAAGTAAGCATTTGAAGACAGCTTCAACTTAGGTGAGTAAGCCCTCACCTGAGAGAGTGAGGACTATGAATTCCACCCTTAGTTTTCTTTTGCTCCTATTTGATCGTGGTAGCGATGCTTTTGTTTTCATGTTGAAAAAACTGTTTTACATTTCAGGCCATGATCGTTTTGGAAAACTTGTTGTATAAAATGATGGATGAAAGATTGTTGAACGATGAAATGTTGAATTTAGTTGTTGCCCTGTTGAAAAATTGGCATAAACATCACAATGAAGTGATCAGAATTCTCAACTTCCTTAGAGGTGAACGACTGGTTATTAATATTAACTGAAGTACCTATAACTTTATTTCTGTAAATTCTTTCCAATTTTCAATTTCCAGATCTGGCTCCTTTGGTTTTCAAAACTGCTGACGAAGAAAAATATAAAAAGTTCTGTAAGATTGTGAGTTCCTGTGGTAGAGCCGTGGTGAATAGATTCAGCTCGCAAGTGCTGGTTGCTTTTACTCATGTTGTTGGGACCACCTTTAAGGTATGTACCTCTTTGAAAATGTTTATTTCCATAACTGTTATTTCTGAGGAAAGCCAGGCTCCGTTAGACGGTGACAAAAATTCAGTCACGAGCCAGTGGGTGACTATAGTACGTTCAATTTAGAGTGAGAGCATGTAAACAGAATGCAAAACCATCAAAGCCCCATGGTTTTGCGGGTTAGTATAACCCAATTGAATATGTACTTACGGGGGACCTCTAATTTCCGTACATGCTTCATGGGCAAGATATTGGCTTTAGCTTGTGTGTCAAGCCAATGAAATAGCCCTCGACTTTAATTTTTTGTACCATTTTTACGTAGGTAGGTAACACATCAACTACTAAACCTTTAGTCAAGTAACCTGATGTTGATGGACAGTGAAGGTGAATGTGGCTTCATATAGTTATCCTGTTTGGTCGATCTCCATTGTTGGGATTCGTCCATTTTATTTTCTTTCCAAGTTCGTTGTTTTGGAAAGCAAAATATAGCGATGTCAGGGTCAGAAACCGAAACGGCCAGCTTGGTAGGTATTTCTCCACCGAAGAGACGTAAGGTAAGACCTATCACCTAAAACTACAAAAATCACTGTAATAAACGTGTGCAAGCACATGTGTGACATTTATGGAGATATATCTGTCCGATATGTCGTGCAGATGGTGGATGCCGCGACAGGCGTATCAGTGGCCTTAATTCACCAGGTGCTAAAAGAACACAGAGAAAACGGCTGCTTTCGTCACCAAAGAAGACCAGAGCCCACCCAAAAATATCTGATTCGGTCGATTCTTTAGATCTAGAGGCAATACACCGAAAAATTCATCAGTTCTATTTTCTGATTGAA
The DNA here is from genome assembly GCA_954871275.1 of Leptopterna dolabrata. Taxonomy (NCBI): domain Eukaryota; kingdom Metazoa; phylum Arthropoda; class Insecta; order Hemiptera; family Miridae; genus Leptopterna; species Leptopterna dolabrata. Next base: position 75,023,068 of record OX940976.1, on the reverse strand, counting down.
CTTCCTACTGAATGCTGTTTGAAGTTACGCGGATGATTCCCTCCCCAATTTTAAAATAACGACTTGTTGCAAGTTGTTGACAGAACTGCAATTTAAATTTGTCAAACGTAGGAGGGATTCAATGCTGCTTGAACAGGCCTGTTTTGTGGAGAAGGGATTACCTATTTGAGACAGATTCGAAGAAAGTTTAGAACTGAAAACTGAAAAATTTATTATTAGGACGAAACATGGATTAATGCTGGACACACGAAATCAAGCGTCTGGAAAGATAGGAGTATTACCACTCACAGAGAAGCTTTTGCCCAAGGGCTCTCTAGTGGGCTTAAAAATCCAAGTGGCAAGGGCAAACGTCTGATCATCACTCACGTCGGAAGTGAATATGGCTTTCTTCCAGATGGAGCTTGGATCTTCTAATCTAAGAAGACTGGTGACTACCACGAGGAGACGAATTCCGAATCTTTTTAAAAGTGGTTTGCACCAATTCTTTTGGTGATGGAGGAAGGCTCAATAATAGTTTTTGACAATGCTCCGTACCGCTCAAGAAAAAGGGAACTTATTCTTGGAGAAAGGAAAATATAAAGAATGGCTGACTTCTAAAGAGATAGCTTTCGAGGAGGACTCCATTAAAGTGGAACTTATGGAATTAGTTAAGCTCCATAAAGGGAAGTATAATTCGTATGCTGTAGATGAAATGGCAAAAGAACAAGGTAAGATTGCTCTTAGTCTGCTTCCTTACAATTCCACTGTGACTTAATCCCACTGAACTAATCTGGGCTGAGTTGAAAAATTACGTTGCGGTGAACAACAACACCTTCAAACTTTCAGACATCAAGAATCTTATGAACAAGGCTGTGCAGAAAATAGGGAGCGTGTCCTGACAGAAATGTTCAAGTCACGTTATGACCTTTGTAGAAAAGAAGATGTGGGTACGAACTAAATCACTCGCGACGAAATCGTGGAAACCCATTTCAAAGAAAAACGGAGTTATTGAAAAATAGTCTATTTCCACTAATACACGAAAAACGCAAAAAACACTGTTATACCGGTTTCGGTGATCAAACCATCGTCAGTAAGTTATTGTGTGTTACTGACGATGGTTTGATCACCGAAACCGGTATAACAGTGTTTTTTGCGTTCTTCGTGTATTAGTGGAAATAGACTATTTTTCAATAACTCCGTTTTTCTTTTTCTGTTTTCTTTTAAGATGTGGGTTCTGGATGTGATTATTGACAACGTTGTACAGCCATTAGTAATATCTACTGTGAACGACACGAGTGAAGAGAGCTCGGACAGTTTAAGTGATTAATTCGACACCTAATTTTCATAGCTTTTTCTATTACACTTTCTTCATTTTTGTCACTGCAACGTTTTCACCAATTACGTCATTACTCCAGTTTTAAGTCTTCGCACTTGATGTGTATCGTTTCGTTATCGGTAACCTCTTACCGACATGTCGAGTCTTGAACTCGTAAATAAAGTCATTTCGTACAATCCACCCAACACGCGTGTCTCGCCTTCTCATTATTCCTATATTCCAAATTGAATATAAAGCAATATATAACATATGGCGACGAGTAAATCGGTTTAACCGGTAGATTGTGCCTCGTTTTACAAATTTAAACGTTTTTCCGGTTTATTTTAACCGTTCGGAGTGTTTTTTGTGCGATCCACATTGATCCCGCCACGAGGTATCCCGAACGATGGCTTCACCTCATCAAGGAAGCTTGTATTTCGACTATGCCGTCAATGATTTTGCCGTTTTTGAATCGCGGTTGGCCAATACCTTCATTCGCGACAAAATCGGGGCTACCGATGTTCACAAGAAAAAGGCCTACCTTCTCACGGCACTTTCAGAGGCAACCCATAAACTCCTACGAAGCCTTTGTGTTCCACAGACCATCGAGGAATGCGATTTTGATTCACTCTTGGACACTCTCAAAACGCATTTCGCTCCTCCTACTTCATATTTCTCAGCCCGACAAAAATTTTACACGGCTGTGAAACGTTCCCAGGAGACTCCACGGGAATGGTCGGCGAGGTTACGGCTCCTGGCTTCGGACTGCAAATTCGGAACCAAAATCCAGGTAGTTCTCCGAGATATTTGTCTCGAACTATAATAAAGGACCCGTACAAGACCGCATGTTCGAAGAGGATGCTTCCCTGACTACCGTGACCTTCACGGACCTGATCGACCTTGCGGGCAGGAAAGAGGCTGCGCTTCTAGCTCGGCAAGACCGCCACGCGAACGTACCTTCGACAAGTGGAACTTCGGTGAAGGTGGAACCAGAAGACGAGAGCTTTACTATGCTAAGAAAAGAGGGCCATCCAGAAAGTCAAGGTTTGAGAAGCAACCGCAGGTACCCAAAAATCATCATAAAAATTCGTCTTGCGGTCATTGTGGCCGAAAGAACCATCAATCCGAAAATTGTTATTATAAAGATTTACCATGCCACTCTTGTAAGGTTCGGGGCCATCTAGCCAGTATAGGTCCAAATAAACAAAAAAAACATAAATACCACAAAACGAAATATTTAGACGACGTTTCTTCCGACACTATGTCTGATTCAACTTCCGATGAAGATCAAGAAATATTGTACGATTCATTTTCTCATTTTTTTTCTCTAGACGATAATCCTCCAAAAGAGAAAATTTTAAAACATTCTAAAAATAAGGACAAAAAGATTGAACCGTTCAAAGTTCCGTTGAAAATTAATAATTCCACCAAATATTTTGAAATTGATACCGGCAGTTTTAATAACATAATATCAAATAAATTCTATTCGAAGAATTTTGCCTCTGTAGAACTTGAAAACGTTGAAACCAAATTGTCAGATTACGTTGGTAACATCATTGAACCGTTGGGCCAAATTCACGGTCAAGTTTCTTGCACGTGCACGCGTGGGTTCGAATCCCATCCTCGTCGCCATATGTTATATATTGCTTTATATTCAATTTGGAATATAGGATCGTCTCTGGCGATCTTTTGCGGCCACAATCCTGAATGAACGAAGGTCATTATTTTTTTTAACAACGGATCCTTTTTAGATTCAGCTCGAATGGTTTTCCAATCTAGCTTGAATTCGAAATCTGAATGCCCGAATTGCCGCAGGGAGCCGATTATTCTATGCGCTGAACCGGAAATTCCTCAGTAAGGATGAGGTGAGCCCAGAGACGAAGCTGGCAGTATACAGATCGGTGTACACACCATTTCTCACCCATAGTGCCGAATCATGGGCCTTGACGAAAAAGGAGTACGACCGTCTCCAGGCTTCAGAAATGAAGTACCTAAGGAAGGTCGCTAAAAAGACGAGGTGGGATCGGGTGAGAAACACCACTATACGGACGGGATTGAAGGTTCGACCTATGGACCATGTGATCAAAGACGCTCAGCTCAGATGGCTTGGGCATGTCGTCCGAATGCCGAACAACAGATATCCCAAGCGAGCCCACGAAGCGCGTCCTGAAGGAACCAGACCGAGAGGCAGGAGAAGAATAACCTGGAGGGAAAATGTGCAGGAGGCTGCCACGGAGAGGGGAGTTCGATGGGACCGAATCGAGGAGGCATGCCGGGACAGAACCCGATGGAGGAGAGTTTGTCAATCCTCTACACCCTTTGGAGGTAGAAGAGGAAGCGACTAAGTAAGTAAGTAAGTTGAATTCGAAATTTTCGTTGATGTATTGGACGTAATTAACAGATTCAAATAAATCTTCGGGGTTTTTACCAGGAATTTTGAGTCGAGATAAAAAATCAGCGATGTTACTCTCGGATTTGGTAAATTTTACAGTGAAGTTGTATGATGATAATTGATACGCCCATCGCTGGAGACGGTTGGCAGCATACACTGGAATTCCCTTTTTACTGCCAAAAATATATACCAAAGGTTTTGAATCGGTAACGAGCAAAAATTTTCGGGTGTAAAGAAAATCTTTAAACCTATTCACACCGTAAAATATTGCTGCCGCTTCCCGCTCAATTTGTTTTGTGGAAAGCGCGCTTGAGATTCGGTCAATACTTTTGAATAGAATGCCAGAGGCTTCACTGAACCATCTGGATAGAGATGGCTCAGTACTGCTGAAATGGCCAGCGGTGAAGCGTCGCACCATAACTGCAAAGGGAGGTCTGGCTCGTAGTGAGCGACCACCGGCTCACTGCACAAAATTTCTTTTATTTTTATGAATGACTTTCGGCATTCGGGAGACCAATGCCATTTGGCATTTTTGCGAAGGAGGGCGTACATTGGTCCGAGTAAGTCCCCCGATTTAGGAATGAATTTTAAATAAAATGTAATTAATCCCAGAAATGATTTTAGTAGCGACGGGTTATCAGGAGGTGGGGCGTTTTTGATAGCTTCCACATGTTTTCCGCTAGGATGTAAGCCATTCGAATCAATTTTATGCCCTAAATATTCGATGCTAGACATACCAAAAGAGCATTTCTTTAATTTTAGCTTTAACCCATTTTCTTTGAAAATTTTCAAAACTTTTTCCAACAAGAAATTATGTTCTTCTATTGTTTTACCGGCTATAATTACATCGTCGAGCAGACACTGAACTTTTCCGATATCTTTAAGCAATTTATCCATTATTCGTTGGAATTCAGCTAGAGCTGAGCTGATGCCATAACAGAGACGTTGATAGGCAAATAAACCTTTTGTGGTATTAATTACAACATATTTCTGAGACTCTGAATCAATTAAACATTGTTGATAAGCTTCTTGTAAGTCTAATTTAGTCCAATACTTGGAATTACCAAGTGATGCATAAATATGGTCGATACGCGGAAGGGGGTATTCCGTGCCCTCAAGCACTGGGTTTATGGTAATTTTAAAGTCACCACAAATCCGTACATTTCCGTCGGCCTTCAAAACTGGGACAATAGGGATTGCCCAGGGACTGTGGTCCACTGGTTTTAGAACTCCCATCGCCAACAATCTATCCAGCTCCGACTCGACTTTACTTTTGAGCGCAAGGGGTAATGCTCTGCATTTGATACTTATTCAAAATATTTTTAACATCAGTAGGACAATTTTCTGTTCGACAAAATTCATCCTGTCAAATGTTCTGCATTTGATACTTATTCAAAATATTTTTAACATCAGTTGGACAATTTTCTGTTCGACAAAATTCATCTGGTCAAAAGTAGTGACCCTTTCGATGCTTAAATTCAAAATGTTGAAACCATTTCGTCCGATTAGAGGTGGTCCACCAATCTTCACTACGAGAAAAGGCAATTTATAAATTTTATCATTGTAAGAAACTTGACCGTGAATTTGGCCCAACGGTTCAATGATGTTACCAACGTAATCTGACAATTTGGTTTCAACGTTTTCAAGTTCTACAGAGGCAAAATTCTTCGAATAGAATTTATTTGATACTAGCTGTGTACCCGCGCTTCGCAACGGTAGAACAGACACCCCCTTTAGGACAGGCCCCACTCATAATAGATACCACCTTCTACGTTCAGCCGTTCTCATTTATCGATGCCGAGACAAACAAACAGACACTGTTTTATTATATGTATAGATTATACTATTTGAACCGACTCGTGTTGCTGCGATTTAAATAAATGGAGCCAACGGTCATGCCCCAATGCCAACCCTAACTGCCTTTAACCCCCCCCCCCCCCCCGTATCCTATGAACCCTCCCTACCTGGTTAGAAACATTCCTCAATGTTCACACAACAAGTTCCCAATGTTGCACTCCAATTGGTTAAGTAGTTTTGAAATTTCTGTAGACCCCCCCCCCCCCCTCTCATAACCTGTACCCCCTCCCACTAACATTCTGATTGAAGTACCACTTGAATGTACTCGTCGAGCTGAATCCAGAATCTAATTACAATAGGATTTACGACCAACCGTTCAAAGTTATTATAAGCATAAACGTCCTCATAGAAGTGATTATATCTGTGGGACACTTGAGAACGTTTACATGTAGTAGTTCCTTGAACTACCCTTCGACAGCCCGTTCTAAGAGAAATTCGAATAAAAAAAAAAAAATTCGAATCTCCCGCCAACGGCGAAAAAACAGGGTTGCCCTCCCGCGGGGCGCCCCGTCACCGGCCGCACCGCGGCGCCGGCAACACTGGCGATGCCCCGATGAAACTTCACTTTTCTTTTGGCTGCCTTCTAGACAGTTCGTTCGTGCCGAGTTTTTTCGAGAGTTTTTTGTGATTGTGCTCGAAATTGGCAAGTAGAAAAACCCGTTTTTTCGTTCGCTGCGTCAAGGTAAGCTGTTGTTTTCAGTTTCCCTTATATTTCAGCGTTCAGGAGATTCGTGAAACATCGTTTTACGATGTTTACCCCGCGGTCCCCCCGGCGTCCTCGTGGTCCGGTTCTCGACGTTCTGGATCCGATTTATGTTGCGCGGAGATCTCGGGAGGATTTCGAATCCGATGAGGATGAACCTCGATATCTCCGAACGCGAGTGGATCGGGACGCCGATTATATTTCTACGCGGGGATACTGTGCGCGATCTCGCTCACCCCGGAGACGTGAGGTTAACCTCGTCGAGGGACCGCGCGTTTCTCGTAGAGATACCCGAGGGGCATACCGTTTTGATGATTATGGGGAGTTATCAATCGGAGATAGTCGTCACATTCGGAATGTTTACCCAACTCGCGAATTTGGGGAGCATTTCCGTGATGTCAATCGCGAATTGGCACGCGGTTTTCCCGATCGTCTTTCCCCGAGGCTTCACCCAGATCGTGAATCTGGGGGGTCTCTCGTCCGTGATACCGATCGAGAATCGGTACACCGACCTTCCGGCGACGATTCGGATCCCGACGACGCGTGGGGCGAAGGAGGGCCCGCTATTCCGCCCGCTATTCCGCCCCCGATAGCCCCGGTAACGGGGGACCCGACTAAAGATCGTGCGGGGACATCAGGCTCGTCGGATTTTGCGGGTTTTACCCCACCGACGGTAGATTCGGCCCCAGATCCCGGCCCTGACGCCGATTTAGATCCCCAGGTGCTTCTGGCCCTGGGAGATAACCCCGCTATTCCGCCGCCCCCAGCTCCGCGAATTCACCCTAGTATCGCGGGTCGATGGGAACACCATTTGCGAAATGGTGTCCCACTAGAGGTATTTAATGCCCTTCGGACTAAATACCCGACCCCCGCGAACTTACCGGCGCTTGCGCCCCCAAAGATGAATCCGGAGATAGCGGCGTCAGTGGGAGGGGGCCATAAATCTGTGGACGCGTACTATGCCGGGATTCAACGGCAGTGCGCCACAGCCATTTCGGCCCTTGGTATGGGCCTCTCGTCGGTCATTGAGAGAGGGGGTGCGGCCGCCTCCGTCATGGGGGACAGCTATGTTAATATGTGCGATGCGGGGCGGGCCATGACGGCCCTATTTTATGATATAAATCGCACCAGACGTCGTCTTTTGTTGGCGGTGTGCTCCCCGGCCCTCGAGCAAATTTCTAAAAATGTCCCGCCATCAGAATGGCTTTTTGGGGATAATTTGGGAGCACGTTATAAAGAATTTCTTGGGATGACCTCCAGTGCTCGGGGCTTAGTGTCCCTTAAAAAACCGCCCCCCGCACCCCCTCGCCCTCAGCAGCCCTCAGGGCCAGTAAGTCTGCAACAGGGAAACGACAGAGGCCGAGCTGCTCGTCGGGGTGGGCAAGCTCACCAACAGGCCAACAGATCCCGAGGGAACCAGTCTTCCAGGTCACAACGCCGGCCATTCAGAGGGTCACACAGCCGGAATTAAAATCGGCGCCCTTACAGGTAATTAATCCTCCCTTAGGGGGTCGATTATTTAGATTTATAGAGAATTGGCGTACTATCACGGAAAATCCCGTAATTTTTTCATGGTTGAACGGGTTTGAGATACCTTTCCACACGAGACCGACCCCCAACCCTTATTTGCGCCCACATTCGTCAGATGAGGCGTTCATCAAACAATTTTCCATTATGCTAGACAGGATGGTGCGGGAGGGGGTCGTGAGGACATGTACCTCCCACCCAGGCCAGGTGGTTTCCCCCTTTTTCCTAGTGGACAAGGCATCAGGGGGAAAACGATTTATATTGAATTTGCGCTATTTAAATTTATTTATAGACGCCCCCCACTTTAAATTGGAGGATCACCGCACTATGCGGGACCTCATTGAGCCTGGGAGTTTTGGGGCGACAATAGATCTCATGGATGCATACTATATGGTGCCTATTGCAGAACAATCTCGAATTTTTCTCAGATTCTGTTTCCAAGATCAATTGTACGAATTTACGTGTTTGCCCATGGGCATGTCGGTTTCACCGTATGTCTTTCATAAGCTCATGCGCCCTATTGTTCAATATCTTCGATTACAGGGTATAAAGTGTGTGAACTACTTAGATGATTTTGGTATCATAGGGTCGTCTCAGGTGGAATGTGCCAGGAATGTCATCATTTTGTCGGACCTTTTACAACATGTAGGTTTTGTCATTAATGACGCCAAGAGTAAATTTTCCCCTTCACAACAATTTGTTTTCTTGGGGTTTTTGTTTGATACGGCGACCCTGACAATTTCGCTTCCGCAGGAGAAGCGTTTACGGATTAAGGAGTCTCTGGATAAATTCCGCAACCCACAAATCTGCTCAATTCGACATTTAGCGGGCCTCATAGGTACACTAGTGGCCGCGATACCAGCAACCCCCTATGGGAAACTATACACTATGCATTTGGAGAGAGTCAAGGTTGAGGCCCTAAGGGAAAATGACCAGAATTTTGACGCAAAAATTCAGTTACCACTATCCATACGGTCAGATATTGAGTGGTGGAGTAGCAACATTATGACGTTGTCTAATAGACTGCACAATGACGATTTTTCTCTCACTATTTCCACGGATGCGTCATTATCAGGTTGGGGGGCGACCTCCGGGGAGGCCACAATCAGCGGTTGGTGGTCAGTAGATGAGGCCAACTGGCATATTAACGCACTAGAATTAAGAGCGATTGAATTAGCCTTACATCATTTTTGTGACGTCGAGAGCGACCGCCGTATCCTCATCAGGGCGGATAATACCACGGCCATCAGCTGTGTTAATAGGCAGGGGTCCATGTTGTCCCACCGCCTGTTCGAACTATCTGAACGGATCTGGCGATGGTGTGAGCAGAGGCGTATTGTCATTTTTGCATCCTATGTCGCCTCCAAAGAAAATATAGTGGCCGATGAATGTTCTCGCCGTCTCCCTGGGATAACGGAATGGTCCTTAGGTGAGGAATTTTTTCGGGAGATCGTAAACGTGTGGGGGTGTCCCGACATCGATATATTTGCCTCTGCAGCAAATGCAAAGTGCGATAGGTTCCTCTCTTGGCACCCGGACCCTAGGGCATGGGGTGTCGACGCCTTCACCTTCTCCTGGGAAGGGTGGAGCTTTTATGCTTTTCCGCCGTTTGCGCTGATTCTCAAGGTGTTGCGCAAGATTATTACAGAGGAATCAACAGGGATAGTGGTTGTACCGGAGTGGCCAGCTCAGCCGTGGTACCCCACCTTTTTTGAATTATTGATCTCCGCGCCCCTGTATTTTGGTCCTAACGATCGCTTATTACATTTGCCTTTCAGGGACCAGACCCACCCGCGAGCGGACACACTACGCTTAATAGCAGGGAGGTTGTCCGGCAGGCGTTCGAGAGGCGAGGGATTAGCGCCCCGGCGGTGAACACTATTTTAGCCGCGCTATCACCCGCGACATATGCCCAGTACCAGGGTTGTTATCGGCGCTGGTGGGATTTTTGTGAAACAAAGGGATTGAGTCCATGGGACCCCAAGCCTCCGGTAGTGGTGCATTTTTTGCAGACTATCCTTCAGCACACATCGGTATCGTATGCTACCTTTAATACTTATAGGTCGGCCTTGTCCCTTATTGCGGTGGAGCCCTCCTTTGGTTCTGACCCCCTTATTTCCCGTTTTCTGAAAGGGGTGTCCCATATTCGTCCTCCGGCTGCGCGATATGACACGACGTGGGACCCACAGAGGGTGTTACAGTGGTTGGAAAGACCCGGTCAAGATTTCCCTTGGATCTCACGTAAATTAGTCACATTGTTATTGTTAGCAACAGGACAGAGGCTCCAAACTATCGCCTCAATAAAGGTGTCGGAAGTGCAGATCCGTCCAGATCAAGGATTGGAGATCCGTGTCGCTGGCCGTTTGAAAACCTCGGCGCCTTATAGGCGGCAACCATGCCTCACGGTGCCGTTTTTTCCGCAACGGCCGCTCCTCTGTGTGGCGTCCCTTATGGCGGAATACCTCCAGGCGTCAGCATCTTTGAGGTCCTCAACCACGGAGGCATTATTTGTTATTACCCGGCACCCATACACGGCGGCGTCCCGCCAGACGATCTCGGGTTGGGTGACGGGGGTGTTGAGAGAAGCAGGAGTGGCGGACTGGTTCACGTCACATTCAACGAGGCACGCTTCGGTGTCAGCTGCAAACAGGGCAGGAGCCTCCTTGGACACAATTTTTAAAGCAGCAGGATGGACGAGGAGTTCGGCGGTGTTCGCCAACTTTTATAATAGGCCCCTAGTGGCCGACGACTCTTTTATTTCCCATGTGTTCCACCCCACACCGGAGTCATAACGGCCCCACCATTGCTCCAGGTGAGGCGGGTATTTTTTGTTTATATTTAATTGAGTCCTGTGCCCTTCCCCCTTTTCTGAATGAGAGTGTTAGATCATCAATCAGATTAGCCTTGGTTTGTGCCTTCTTCCCTTCCTGAAGGAGAGTGTTAGATCACAAATAATTGGGTGATATGTGAATCGGGGCTTTCCAGCCCCGACATTGGCAGGCACAAAAAGAAGGGGGGGGGGGGGGGGGGGGACCGGAAGTGGCAAGTACCGAGCCACCAGGGCCCAACCCATCACTCCTCAGACCCCCGTTCTTGGCCTAGCTAGTCTACTCCCCGATGTAGTACCCCCCCCCCCCCCCACATACTGGCAGGGGAGGTTGATTGGAACACTCACCTCCCACCTGATATAAGGGGATAGGTGCAACCAAGGCCATAATGTGCCTTCAACCAAAAACATGTTCTTAATTTTTACGTCTCTGTAACTTCGGGGAAAGAAAATAATACACATGGTAAACTGGAAAGGAAGAATTGTAATCAAAATTAAAACCCCAACACCACCCACAAACAATACTGCCACGATGAACATTGTGGCGCGTAATCACAGAACCAGTGAAAACAAAATAGAATTTTTAAATCAAACCCCTGACGAGCAGTCCGAGCTGGGGACCCGCAGCCTCTTCCTGTCCACCTGGAAAAACAGTGGAACAGATTAGGGAACCGTTGCTTGAGCAAACACGTGGGAACTGAACGGTTCATCGTGAGCCAAAGGCCGATTGTAAAAATGGGCAAACACCGCGGAACTCCTTGTCCACCCTGCCGCCCTAAAAATCGTGTCTAAAGTGGCCCCTGCCCTATTTGCGGCCGACACTGATGCGTGCCGCGTTGAATGTGGCGTGAAATGCTCAGCAACCCCCGACTCTCTTAACACCTTCGTCACCCAACCCGATATTGTCTGGCGTGACGCTGCTGTGTATGGGGGTCTGGTAATAATAAAGAGCGCCTCTGTTCCTGGGGCCCTCAAAGGAGCTGATAACCTTAGATATTCTGACATGAGGGACGCTACACATATCAGAGGCCGCTGTGGAAAAAAGGGCACGGTGAGGCATGGTTGGGGCTTGTATGGAGCCGAAGTCTTCAACCGACTAGAGATCCGTATCTCCAAGGTCTCCCATAGGGGGTTGCTGGTATCGCGGCCACTAGTGTACCTATGAGGCCCGCTAAATGTCGAATTGAGCAGATTTGTGGGTTGCGGAATTTATCCAGAGACTCCTTAATCCGTAAACGCTTCTCCTGCGGAAGCGAAATTGTCAGGGTCGCCGTATCAAACAAAAACCCCAAGAAAACAAATTGTTGTGAAGGGGAAAATTTACTCTTGGCGTCATTAATGACAAAACCTACATGTTGTAAAAGGTCCGACAAAATGATGACATTCCTGGCACATTCCACCTGAGACGACCCTATGATACCAAAATCATCTAAGTAGTTCACACACTTTATACCCTGTAATCGAAGATATTGAACAATAGGGCGCATGAGCTTATGAAAGACATACGGTGAAACCGACATGCCCATGGGCAAACACGTAAATTCGTACAATTGATCTTGGAAACAGAATCTGAGAAAAATTCGAGATTGTTCTGCAATAGGCACCATATAGTATGCATCCATGAGATCTATTGTCGCCCCAAAACTCCCAGGCTCAATGAGGTCCCGCATAGTGCGGTGATCCTCCAATTTAAAGTGGGGGGCGTCTATAAATAATTTAAATAGCGCAAATTCAATATAAATCGTTTTCCCCCTGATGCCTTGTCCACTAGGAAAAAGGGGGAAACCACCTGGCCTGGGTGGGAGGTACATGTCCTCACGACCCCCTCCCGCACCATCCTGTCTAGCATAATGGAAAATTGTTTGATGAACGCCTCATCTGACGAATGTGGGCGCAAATAAGGGTTGGGGGTCGGTCTCGTGTGGAAAGGTATCTCAAACCCGTTCAACCATGAAAAAATTACGGGATTTTCCGTGATAGTACGCCAATTCTCTATAAATCTAAATAATCGACCCCCTAAGGGAGGATTAATTACCTGTAAGGGCGCCGATTTTAATTCCGGCTGTGTGACCCTCTGAATGGCCGGCGTTGTGACCTGGAAGACTGGTTCCCTCGGGATCTGTTGGCCTGTTGGTGAGCTTGCCCACCCCGACGAGCAGCTCGGCCTCTGTCGTTTCCCTGTTGCAGACTTACTGGCCCTGAGGGCTGCTGAGGGCGAGGGGGTGCGGGGGGCGGTTTTTTAAGGGACACTAAGCCCCGAGCACTGGAGGTCATCCCAAGAAATTCTTTATAACGTGCTCCCAAATTATCCCCAAAAAGCCATTCTGATGGCGGGACATTTTTAGAAATTTGCTCGAGGGCCGGGGAGCACACCGCCAACAAAAGACGACGTCTGGTGCGATTTATATCATAAAATAGGGCCGTCATGGCCCGCCCCGCATCGCACATATTAACATAGCTGTCCCCCATGACGGAGGCGGCCGCACCCCCTCTCTCAATGACCGACGAGAGGCCCATACCAAGGGCCGAAATGGCTGTGGCGCACTGCCGTTGAATCCCGGCATAGTACGCGTCCACAGATTTATGGCCCCCTCCCACTGACGCCGCTATCTCCGGATTCATCTTTGGGGGCGCAAGCGCCGGTAAGTTCGCGGGGGTCGGGTATTTAGTCCGAAGGGCATTAAATACCTCTAGTGGGACACCATTTCGCAAATGGTGTTCCCATCGACCCGCGATACTAGGGTGAATTCGCGGAGCTGGGGGCGGCGGAATAGCGGGGTTATCTCCCAGGGCCAGAAGCACCTGGGGATCTAAATCGGCGTCAGGGCCGGGATCTGGGGCCGAATCTACCGTCGGTGGGGTAAAACCCGCAAAATCCGACGAGCCTGATGTCCCCGCACGATCTTTAGTCGGGTCCCCCGTTACCGGGGCTATCGGGGGCGGAATAGCGGGCGGAATAGCGGGCCCTCCTTCGCCCCACGCGTCGTCGGGATCCGAATCGTCGCCGGAAGGTCGGTGTACCGATTCTCGATCGGTATCACGGACGAGAGACCCCCCAGATTCACGATCTGGGTGAAGCCTCGGGGAAAGACGATCGGGAAAACCGCGTGCCAATTCGCGATTGACATCACGGAAATGCTCCCCAAATTCGCGAGTTGGGTAAACATTCCGAATGTGACGACTATCTCCGATTGATAACTCCCCATAATCATCAAAACGGTATGCCCCTCGGGTATCTCTACGAGAAACGCGCGGTCCCTCGACGAGGTTAACCTCACGTCTCCGGGGTGAGCGAGATCGCGCACGGTATCCCCGCGTAGAAATATAATCGGCGTCCCGATCCACTCGCGTTCGGAGATATCGAGGTTCATCCTCATCGGATTCGAAATCCTCCCGAGATCTCCGCGCAACATAAATCGGATCCAGAACGTCGAGAACCGGACCACGAGGACGCCGGGGGGACCGCGGGGGGTAAACATCGTAAAACGATGTTTCACGAATCTCCTGAACGCTGAAATATAAGGGAAACTGAAAACAACAGCTTACCTTGACGCAGCGAACGAAAAAACGGGTTTTTCTACTTGCCAATTTCGAGCACAATCACAAAAAACTCTCGAAAAAACTCGGCACGAACGAACTGTCTAGAAGGCAGCCAAAAGAAAAGTGAAGTTTCATCGGGGCATCGCCA